>JAPDHH010000204.1:12500-517847 GCA_032158285.1 Phytophthora sansomeana
CAATCGCTAAAAGAGCTAACAGCTTCGATTTCTACGTTCTACAGATAGCTTTCATACAAATTGTAGGTTTCAGACCGCGACATTTTTTATAACCACCTTCTTTTCTGTCAAAATACACGCGTTTCTGTACAACCATGCAAGCTTCTATACTATAATACTGTACTTAGTTGGTACAGTCGAATCGCTAAAGCTCGCTTTAGCAAACAATCTGCCACCCTTGCTGCAGCTGTGAGCCTCTCATTTCAAAATGGGTTGGGGAAAGCATTTCTCGTATCAGGAGTACTATGTGATAAAAGGGCTCCACGATGGCGGCGTCTCCATTTACGAAATTGCCAGAAAGACAAGTCGGTCTCGTACCTGTGCACGGTCGGCCATCAAGACAAAGTGAGGGCCGCAGGCTGGTAGCGGCAGCGGCAAAGCAAAGACATGAAGGCGGCCTGCACTAGCTAACAGGGAAGTTTGGCTGCTTGCTCGTGTAGCGACCGATTCGCCGCTGAGCTCAAGACCGAGCTCAACATCAAGACATACGTTAGGACGGTGCAGAGATTGCTCCAGCGAGTATACTATTTGGCTTACACGAAATAGACCGCACGTTGCCTCTCATCGCCGCCCACAAGACTGCTCGTTTGAGCTGGGCCGAAGAGCACATACTGATCCCAGCTACGACAAAGATTTTCTGTATAATTTTGTAACTATATGTTTTACTATCGTGTTGTCCATACTGTAAAGATATGGAAATATACTGTATTTTCAGCTAAAAAAATCAATTTTGATGGGCCCGACGGCTTCAAGTTCTACTTGCGGGGCATGTGCCATCCTGGTTAGTCATACATTCGCCGCCAGAACTGTGGGGTAACGTCATGGTATGGAAGAATATCATTAAATCTCCGATCATACTTACATTTTGTAAGCCCTACAACAGCCAATTACAGAACTTAAATTGTTTTCAACCAATCATAATTAACATTTATTTGCATTATACCAATAGAATTGCTTAGGGCTAGCTGAGTGATCTAAATTGGCAGTTCCGACGTATTGGGTCGGAGCGACATAAAAAATATTGTTATACCAATACAAATTCTAGGATGTTCGCATACCACGAGCATATCTTCGGTTTATCCGACCTTTCCAACCGGTGCATACTTTCAATACATTTGCAGCTAAAAACACTCAATGCATTTTACTTGGGTTAGTATTGAACATGTGGTAAATTTAAACGCTACGCGAGCCGTAGCTTCGCTGTACATTGAGAATTAAAAAAGAAAATAATAAGATTATTATATTATCATTCACAAGACTTCAATGCATGCATCGACGTTGTCGAATTGCTGCTGTGTGCCACGAGCGCGCAGCCGGCAGGCGGCGGGCTGGAAAGCTTACAGGGTCTGTGTGGGGCCGGTGTTGCGGCAGCGACTTCGTCACCTGCGTCGTCGAGCCCTTTGTGATTGTGAAGGCCGCCAGAGAGAGTGCTGGCTGGTGGCACTATTTCAACGCGCCGTCGCTGGGTCCGTCAGGGATGGGGGCGACCCGGAGCGCAGGAGCAACAGGCAAGAGCGTGAAGTAAAAGGAGAAGCACTTCTCCACGCCAACACCTACGCGCCGCCTCCCGGTCGCCTGTCGCCACCTTCCTCGATCTCGCCGCTTCCCGCTCGCCGTCCGCCTCCCACGCTTGCCGGCTCCTCCTCCCGCCGCTCCGCTCCGCATGACCACGCCGCCGACTCTCCTCGCTGTGTGCAAATGAAAAGTGAGCATCTCATGTGTGGCCCTCAACATATGATATATAAATTAATATATTTGTTTTAACAGTTCACATGATATGACATACCCTAGTTTTGGTACAGGTCGGAGAGGTCAATTGATCGAATATTTTATGGTATGGGTGGTGTTTAGCGCAGATGGCAAGAGCATTTTGGCGATTTTGCGTGGTCGCCAAAATTCGGGCCACTACATTTATACACTGTCTGAGTATATGCTACCTTTTGCTAATGCTAACCACAGTACTGACTTCGTTTTCCAGCAAGATAATGCATCAATCTACGCTTCGCGTGAAACGACGTCCTTCTTGCTGGACCACGACATCAACATCATGGTTTAGCTAGTCCGCTCCCCCGACTACAACCCCATCGAGAATGTCTGGTCAGTAACGGCTGCTTGGGTTTACACCCACGACCACCAGTACCGCACTATTGACGAACTAGAGTACGCCACCATGGCTGCGTGAGACTTCATTGAGCAAGACTACCTCCTCAAGCTCGTTAAGTCGATGCCTCGCCGCGCCTAGCTGTGACCAAGAAGAAGGAAAATTTCACTAAGTACTGTAAATTTCGTCCAGCTTCACCTTTTCAGGTCGGCTTGCCGGCATGGGATGAATAGTCCAATACAATTTATAAGTCATTTGGCAGTCGACCCGAGTACACCGTAGAACTCCGAACAAGTCCGTAATCGCACTTAGAATACCATATAGGGAGATCAATAGCATTTAGTCTTTGGGCGCGATTTGTGCTCGGTCGATTCAACCAATCGACTTCGGAAAGATCTACACCTTTGCCCGGGCAAACTCGGATTAAAAGACAAGCAACCGCGGACGATGGTGAAAAATACATTTGGGTTACGTTGGGTTACACTATATTTTACGCCACTGAGCAAGCAAACTCGGAATGGCCACGAGCAGACTCGGACGGAGCCGAGGTTTCACGCGCGCGCGAAGACGAATGGACCATGTAGCGTAGCGTGCAGCGCAACGCGACTTCGATCACCACTTCGAAATCTGCTCCACAGGGCCCAGATGCCTGCCCAACCCCTTCCCCAGTCACCACACGCTGAGCTGGAACGCCACCGGGTGCTCGAGGCCTACCGCGCTGGCCGGCCCGACTGGAGGAGTGTCGCGGCGAGCAACGGCTTCCCCAGATCCATTGTCTACGACATGGTCGCCTGTGATCGAATGGAGAACAAGAAACGAGGTGGGGCGCGTACCAAGTCGTCCAAGGTCACCCCAGAGGTCCTGGAGCTGTTGGAGGGCTACTTGAACGACAACTGCACGTATACGTATACGTATACGGCGAAGGCGATGGCGATGGCGAGCATGTTGATCATGGACATTGGGCTGACGCTGTCTACTACCACCATTAGTCGGCACTTGGTGGGCTTGACGTACACCGTCCAGCAAATTCGCGTCGATCCTTCAACTTGCAACAACGATGTTAACAAGGTGAAGCGACAGACTTTGCTACAAAACTGCTGAAGCACCGGAAGAAGGACAATTGCATCGTGTATTACGACAAGGCGAACTTCAACGTGTATTGCACGCGCAGCCAAGGTCGTGCTAAGCGAGGAACTCGGGCTATTGTTGTTTTGGCTCCCTCAAAAGGGCCGAACCTCCCGATTCCATGTGCAGTAAACTCCAGCATTGGCCTTGTGCATCATCGTTTCCAGCGAGGCAGCATCAAGATGGACTGCAACGCTGAATTCGTGGAATAGATCTACCAAAAGTAAAAGAGTATGAGGTGTTTCGGGTAATTTTCGCGGCAAAAAGATCGTGATCGTCCTCGACAACGCGCCGGCGCACAGTCAGACTGAGGAGCGAGTTATCGAGCACGCGGACATGAAGCTGCTGAGACTGGGCCCTTATTCTCCAATGTGTAACTCCATCGAGGGGTGCTTCAGCATCTTTAAGTCCACAGTCAAGAGTTTCTTGGCGTTCGATCGAGAGCAAATCTGTGATTGACGTCGCAATTCTCATCAAGATGCAAATGGGGAGATAATGACACTTGGATAGCGCCAAATGCAGCTTTTGGAGCGTGTTGCGTGAGCTAGCATCAACTGTATGACGCCTATATTGGTGGAGCCGATGGAACTGAGCTGCCACGAGGCCGTCGTCGCTGAAAGATTCCTCAAAAATATGTGCTGCGGAACATGAACTTCACTCCGAACCTTGGCTCCGTCTGAGTTTGCTCGTGGCCATTCCGAGTTTGCTTGCTCAGTGGCGTAAAATATAGTGTAACCCAACGTAACCCGAATGTATTTTTCACCATCGCCCGCGGTTGCTTGTCTTTTAGTCCGAGTTTGCCCGGGCAAAGGTGTAGTAGAACGCACAACACGGTATTGTAGAATAGAAGTTTGTACATAAACGCGTGTATTTTGACAGAAAAGAAGGTGGTTCTAAAAAATGTCGCGGTCTGAAACCAACAATTTGTATGGAAGCTACCTGTAGGACGTAGAAATCGAAGTTGTTAGCACTTGTAGCGTTTGGTTCCGTGCTGTAGTTGTCGTATCTAGACAGCACTCCATAACTCCAAGTAGAAGGCGAGATATCGGCCGCAACATCCACGAAAAAGGGTCCTAATATTTTGGAGCGCAATGTAGCACTGAGTTATGGAAATTCCTTCATATTTCAACGTCGCTCAAATCTGTGCGCTTATTAACTAAAAATTCAGATGAGTTTTTCATTGGATGTAACTAGGCGCATCAAAGTGTGTACAGTAATCTGCCTCCCCAAGCAACAGAAGTTGTACCCCTGTTGGTTGGGGAGGCAGATTACTGTACTACAACTAATAGCCTCACAAACCTTATACAAAGCTGGGCACGAAGGATATGGGCAAAATACTCATATTATCCAATTTGTTTCGTTCGTTGTTAGCAATGACAGCTGTTATACGCAACAATATAACCCAACTCAGTACAAATAGGCAACGCATGGCTCTTGTTCACTTCACGATCATTTTTTGCATTCTGGCAACCAATAATGTACATATATATCAGGTGTTGCTTAGGGAGGCAGATTACTGTATGTTGAAAATTCCCGACCGACCGACCAAACCCCAGATTTACCCCACATTATTAGCGGCACTTCCTATCCGTGTGAGTCCCTTGATGCGCAGTAATCTGTTCAGTTTCAGCAGACCTCCAAGCTGAACTCGCTGCAACTCGCGCGGCGTCAGCTTCTCCAAGTTGAGTCCGGCTCGTTAAACGACGTGAGAGAGAGAGATTATTCTATATTAACCTATTGGTTGCAAGATATCTGGTATGTCCTTAGCCTGGTTATCAACGCCGGTGCCTTGTGGTCCGGTGGTTGTACGAGGCTTGTCACTTTCGGTGACGGCTCTCGGGGTTGCTCCTCTAATAGGGCTAAGCAGAGCATAAGTCGAGTGCCCTGTATCCTGGTCGCTGGTTGCCGGCGTTCCCTTTTTGCCAGTGCTCGCAGTTGCCTCATTGCTGTTGACCAGTAACTTTGTACACTGCCCTCCTGCGTGTCTTGTTTTCCACGAAAGACAGCTTCATTCCGCCGCTGCCAGAGCATGGTGATGCATACACTGCACATAATACGCCATATCCTTTTCCACTCTTCCTGAAATTTATCTTCATCGTCTGGATAGTCTCGATGGAGGCGCTCTTTCACCGTCGCCGTTAAGCTCGGTGATCTTCGGTTGGCACACATTGGCATGAATCCTTGGAGATTCCCCAACTTCCAGCAATCTCCTGACCAGTGGCATATCAGCTTTTGCCAGCACACTTGTGCACATGGGCATTCCCGACAAACTCCATATCCGTGTCATCCTCCATTATTCTGAGCAGATCCTTCAAGCCTGGCGTATCAAGCCTGGCGTCTTGCCCTTTATACCGCCGAAAAGCTTGTTTCTTGAGTGCCAAGTGCACATGCTTGTTTGCTATCGAGTCCTCCACCTTCCACGGAAATCCATGCAACAGCGGATGTGCGTAAACACAATTAGCCCCTCCTCTTGCCGAGTCTTCAGCTTCTGAACTGCTTCTCCCAGCTCGAGCCCCCTCGTTCACTTTGCCTAATCTCCAGTGAATACCGTCTCCCATTTGTTGCAACATGATGGTGGTTTTGTGCTCAGTGTCTCCTTCTTTTAGTGTACCTTGGGCCCATCCTGCCGATTTAAGTTCCCATTCGAAACCTTTGAGCATTTTCACCGGGTGCCGTAACCTTAACTCTGTCCTGGTCCTCATTGTCTCCCCAATCTCCATCCTTGGAGTACTAAGCAGCACTGCTATTGCCCATCGCCGTAATTTATCTGGCCTGTGCCCTTTATCTCCTCTTATCGGAATCACCATCGAGTACTTATTTTCCCCATTCCGCTGAATTTTCAAGTTCTCTATTGCGCAGCGTTCAATCTTGTCGTATTTCTTGGCGGTGAGCATTTTCCTTTGACTGTCCAATATCCATGGGTTATCATCCCAGTAGTATACCGGCCAAAACCTTTCTTCCTCCTCAGTCAGCTTCCGTAGTGGTTGTGGCAGTTCTCTTGACAGCTCTACCTTCCATTCTCCATTCTCCATCCAGCTGACTGAATCCTCTTGGATTTCTACTTGAACCTGTCGATATTGTTTCTCCCTTTCTTCCGCAGTTTCTTCGTGTGGCTTCAACCAAGCCCCTAAGAGGACTTGCAACGCAGTACCTGGAGTCTGACAGGTTGGTGTTTTCGTCGGTTCCTGACGTGGTGACACATGAGAGCCCCATTCTTTCTCTGCTCCCCGAAAAGACCACGTCTTCCACGCTGCAAAGTATATATCCTTGCTCTGGATCAGCCACTGGATTGCGTGTTTCACTCTTTGCGTTGTTGTTGCTATCACTACCGATGCTAATCCAACTCCTCCTGCCTTTTTCGGCGTGTAAAGCAGTCCCGTGTTCATTTTATTTTGCGAGCTGTCCGTGCTTGTCGAGTGATGCCACAAAAACTGCTTCTGCATATTTTCAGTTGCTTCTCTGCCCACGCCGGCATTTCAAACCCCGCTGCCGTGAATAACACTGATGGCAGCATAATCACATTCAGAATCGTCACCCTATTCTCCACGCCTGTCGCCAGCTGTGTTGCCGTTGCTAGCCGCCTTTGAATGTTCCTTATCCGCGCTGACCAGTTCACCCCTGTCAATTCTCCGGTACCTACCGCATACCCCAGATATCTCACTGTGTCACCATGTTGCAGTACTGGTATTCCATACAGCTTCTGCAGTGTAAGCGATTTGTTAAGAATGATAATTTTACTCTTGGCAGGTTGCACATGCAGCCCTGACAGCTTTCCAAATTTTTCCACTGTTGTCATCACAATTGGGAGCTGCTTTGCCTTGCTCATAAACACCGTCGAATCATCGACAAATGCAGAAAACTTGTGCCTCGCACCGTCTGCTCCTGGCACTGCAATTCCTTCAATTCGTGAAGTTTGCTGAATTGCCAAAGCCAGAATCTCCGCTGCTATAATGAAGAGCAAAGGTGCTAATGGGCATCCTTGACGAATTCCTGAGATGACTGCTTGGGGCTCTGAGAGTTCTCCATTTACCAGAAAACGAGCAGTAGTACCCTCATGCAATTTGCGAATCATGCCGACAAATTCTGGCGAAAAACCAAATCTTTGCAGCGCCAAAAACAGGAAATCTCTGGCCACTGTGTCGTACGCCTTACGGAAGTCCAGCAATAGTATCACTTTGCTCAGGAGTGCCTCAAGTTGCGGTTCGGGTTTCGCTGTTGATAGCATCGCCATCATCATCATCAATGTTTTAAGCATTTGCCGTCCATGCACAAAGCCCTGCTGAGAGTCACCAATTACTTTCCCCAAAATCCGCTGCACTCTCGTTGCGATAATCTTACTAAAAACCTTGTAACCGGTCTGCAATAACGATATCGGCCTGTAATCCATTGCATCTGCTGAATCACCTTTCTTTCTTAGGGGTATGATCAGGGCTTCCAGAAATGATGACGGTGGGTCCCTATCTCTCAGCAACTCATTACCAATTGCCACCATTGCTGGTACCAATAACGCCTGGGCATCCTTGAAAAATCATTGTTCAGACCATCGGCTCCTGCAGCCTTGTGCCGATTTAAAGATGCAATTGCTGTGATCACCTCCTCTTTCGTGATCGCCTTCATAAGGTGGCCATTCTCGGCGTTTGACAACCTGCGACTGTCTGGGATCTCGACAAAAGCATCAAATTCAGCCTCCAAGTCCTTCATTGGTGTTTCACTATGTATCTTCCCCAAGATCGGTTTCCATTCCGAGGCGAACTTGTCTGCCGTAGACATTTCTCTGGTGAAACCTTCCCCATTGATCTGCTGAATGTTAGTGATGGTTTGATCTCGTTCCCAATTGGAGACTCTCTTGAACTGCCACCGGAGCTGTTCGGTAGTACGGTCCAGCCTCTGGCCTTGCCTGACAAGATACTCCTCTCGTGCATCTTCAACTGTGGCATCTATGAGTTCGTTCCTTGTCAACAGGTGAGCTCTATTTTGAGTATGCAGTCTACGCACCGCCGCGTTGCGCCTCTTTCGCTCTTTCTTTTTGAGCATCTTGATGCAATTCACGCACTTCTCGGCCGTTCGATCCCACGTTCTCACGCTTTCTTCATTTCCGACCCCTGCTTCTGTTAATTTTTGGAGGAGTTCCTCTTGTATTCGTTTCGGCTGAGACGTCTTAATTGGATACGATACTGGGCGTTTACCGAGTTGTCGGTCATTTACCTGTGTTGGCTCTTGCAGGTGTAGTCTTACTCTGATGATCCGAATGTACTGCAGGTTCTTCCACTGTCACCATCTGCACTCTCGCCACCCAGTCTTGCGGTACGTAAAACCTATCTATTCTGCTTGCTGCCTCCGGACCCCAATACGTGAAGAAAACGACGGGGTCTGGGTCCTCCTCTTCATCCTCCACCTGGTCCATGAGGATTCGTGCATCCACCAAGTTCAATTGCTGTATCAACGCTTGAAGAGCCGCGCTTTCAGTTCTTCCAGACCGTTCTCCTCCCAGCCGATCCAGTGCTGGGCTTTGCACGCAATTGAAGTCCCCGCCAATACGACATTACCTTCTTGCCATGGCCATGTCTGTAATGTCCTGAAAAACTCTTCTCTTTCATCATGGTCGGTTGGAGCGTAAATATTTATCCACAGAGTGTCGCCGATTTCAATGGCCTGGGCTCTGTTTGTCCATACCTCCGTCCTCCATGGTATAGCCCTATCTGCTTGGGCTGGATTGAGTAACATTCCAACTCCTCCAACTTTGCTATCTCCAATACTCCAATAGGATAGTTGAGGCCCGCCTTGTCTATAATGCTTTCCCCACACACGCGTCCAGTTCCTCTCCAGTTCTTCCACTTCCGCAGCACTACTGACATGCGTTTCCTGCACCATCCAAACCGCTGGTCGATCTCGCACTGGGGTTCTCATCCACGCTGCCAGCCATGCTTCTCTCGATTTCTTTTTAAACCCTCTCAGGTTCTGAATTTCTACCCGTGTCTGACCCACTTGGTCCCGTTTTCTCCTTGCCGCAGTCGTGTTGTAGTACGCCTGCTGCAAATATTTTTGACGCCCGTAAGCGTCGGATGCTACTGTAATTCTCCCCTGTTGTCCAGTAGCATCTGACTGCCTCTGGCAGCCTTTAGTACTGGATCATGCGCTGTCTATCTCCATTCTCAAAAGTGATGGAGAAGAAGCGCGCCACTTCAGACCAACTGATGCTGTTCTTGGTGGTGTAATAGGCATCTCTGTAGCTCTTATTAGTCTTCAGCGCTTGCAGATGCCTGGCAAGCCGTGTAAGGACCCCATTCTCGAGCTCTCCTTCTTTTCCTGTGAGAACCCGAATATTCTTCTCATAAATGAGTGCGCACAATATATGTTGGGCCAACCTCCGTTTGTTTCCAACATCACACAGCTTTAGGACTTCGTCCTTGCCATATCCTCTATCGCGCAGTCTAGTCCAGTCATCCCTGTTGTCCACGAGTGGCGCAAGAATGTGCGAGGCTGGTCTGTTGAATTTAGATTTCCAGTCATCCAACCATGACCTTGTTGCGTTGTCCCCTGTTCTGGCCCGACAAGCCACAAGTCGTGCATAAGTGCAATCCCTCCTCCACGCTGCCGTCCACGCTTCTAGAACCCTCGCATCAAGCGACTCCATTAGTTCCTCTGGAAACGGGAAGCTTTGCACTATATGTATCAACTTGGTTGGCTCTCTCTGCGCCGCTGCTACCCATTCCTCGGTTGTGCGCTCGACTCGACTGGGAACGCCGCTTGCGCCGTTGTTGGCCAGTATTCACCCATCCTTTGCCACAAAGTCTGGCCAGCTATCCCGTGTGGCTTGTTGCTCTAACGGGAAACCAAGCTGCTGATCATCCTGCATTGCGGTCACCTCCGTCTTTTTCTCGTGTTCGAGTTGACTACTCATGAACCTTTTGATCTGCTCTCCATCTGCCGGTGTGGTTGAGTGCGCCCTCTTTAGATCTAGTTCATGAGTGTCCCTTGACCGTGTCTGCAGTGAATAAGAACCTTCTTGGCTACTTTCACTTGTTGGCTCATATGCTGAGTCCGAATTCTGTTCCTCTTTCTCGGCCATTTGAACATCCTGCTGCCCTATCTCCTTCTCCTCGTGGCTAATTGTCTGCTGCCATTGCTGTAAGATCACCAGCGGAATATGATACTTTTGCAAAAGCTTGCGCTCTCCTTCGCTCGTGTCGTCGTGGAGGTCAAGTTCCAATAGTAGCCTCCGTTCTCGCGACAACTGTGACGCCGTGTTGATTACAAATGCTATCAGTTCTGCGTACCTCTCAGGCTCAGCCTGTTCGAGTACGCTGTATACCTCTTTTTGCAGCTCATGAGGAATCGTCATGCCTCCCAGCCGATCTCGAAGTTCCTTCACATCCCCATTCCAGCGTTCCGGGTCCCACACCTCTTGCGATGCTTCTGCGTCTGATGTTCCGCTTGACTCCGTCGGCATGCCTATTAAGATGTCTTCGCTCTTCGCTTCTTGCTCCTCTTTCTGCCGTCTATCTGTTCTGCGCTTGTGCACAAATGCAGAATAGTGTTCTCCCCAGAACCGCAAAATTAACTGGAGTTGCTGAGCCTCCACTTTCTCCAAGCGTATTCCTTCCACACATTGACCAATATCCAGCGGCGTCTGCTTACCGGTCTCATAGCTCTTCTTTCCTTGCGTGATGATACCGGGCTTGTATTTTGAGCAGTACCATTTTTTCTTGCCATCCGTGTTGAACGCTAAGACGTAAATATTCCGTTGGAGAAAATTAGCCGCCGCTGCTAGCAGAACACTCCTTCCCCAATTGTATCGGGGAACTATTTCCTGTCTGGTGGATGGTGTTGCTGCATATTCCTCCAGGTACCATTTGAATTGTTTCAATGATTCCCTTGCGTCCATGTCTCTCCACCCTCGCCCTACACTTATCAGCGTGTTGGTTCTTTCGTAGTGGTTGTATTGCGCACTGAGGTGTAGGCGCCCTGACCACTTGATGCCTTGCTTGATTATCGCCGTCAATGTAGCAAACGTGTTGTCATCTGCTGCTAGATCTTGATCTGCAACTGCTTGCGCTAGCGCCATTGCCATGCAATTTCCTGTCGACGGGGTGGCCACTTCCTTAATCTGCAGACTATCCTCGATTGTTGTAAAATCAAAGACTTCCTCCAGCGGAGAATTTACGACTGGTTGCACATGCTGTCTGTCGTTTCCGCTTAACGCCAGCACCTTGCTTACCTCCTGTCGCTCCTTCTGTTTCAAAGCTACTAGCTGCGGTACAGTCTCCAGCTTTTGCGGCTTTTCCGTCACTAAATGCAATGCGACCTTCTCATCTTCCGTGATCCCGCTCGACTTGCCTCCGTCATGCTCGTCACTTGATGAAATATCAATAATCTTGGTCTTCTCAGCTGTTCGCCCTTCAGCATCTTCCTTCTCTTCGTCCGAAGGATCCTCCAGCTGTGCAAATCTTGATGATACCTCCGTTGTTTTCTGCTTCAAAGTCTCGGAGTGCGCGTAGAGTTTCCGTTCCGCGCCTTTGCGGTTTGGTCACCCATGGTCGTATCGGTTCTGGACCCACGAATTCTCTATCGATTGGGTCCTGATCAGGATTCTCATTGACCAGCCCCTCGTTTAGGATCGTTGCGTTATTCAGTTCTCCTTGATGTTGACTAAGCGTTGCTGACGGTTGAACAGCAGCTTGTCCTTGTTTTCTGCTTCCTGCTGAAGTTGAAGGCGTTTTGCTGCTGCTTCCTTTACTTCAGTCATACTTGCAAATAATACTGCTAGGTCTTCCAGTTCTGCGACCACTTGTTCATCAGCTATTCTACATCCAGGCCCTCTCAGCTGTGCGTCCGTGTACCGACATCGAGACATGGTGTGGCCTAGGTTGCCACACCTTAGACATTGAAGTCGCCTTCCAATTTCTGGATGCCTCACCACAATGGCCCGTCCGAACCAAATGAGTCTCACTACTCCCCTCAAAAATTCCGGGCATTCTGCCATTTTAACAGTCAGCTTCCAGGCTGTCGAGGTGCTGGAGTCCGGAGTGCATTCATCCATGTCTTCCAGTTCAATTTTCTCTGCTATATTCTCTTGCAGGAACGCAGTCAACCGTCCGACATCCGTAAACCGAGTAATATTGTGAAGCTCAACTGCATATTCCGTTTGATCCGTAGTTCTCATCCCGTCTGGCCCAAGCTGCCGCGCCCATACGGACCCCTTATCAGGGCGGTGCACATTCACCAGCCGGTAACTTACACCTTTGAATGGGACTGTCAACGTCTCAAACTTCCGCGCCGTGGCCCTCTCAAAGAAAAAGAAATGAATGCTTCTTTGCGCATGGTTGTAATTGATTGTCTTTGCCATGCTGAGCATTTGTCTTAGCTCGACTTGGTCTGTCTTCACGCCTTCTGCCGCCAACAGAATGTCTTCCTTAATAGCTCGCGTGTGTTGTCTGCTCACTTTGACTCTCACTTGACTGCGAAGCTGTAGCACAAGTTCCCCTTCAACCTGCATTTGAATTGTCTTGTACAACCTGAGTCGCTCTTTGAGTCCAAGACGCTTTTGAGGAATGCCGGCATTTTTCGACAAACTATGCCTCCTTCCGCCAGGCCGCTGATGATTCTCCACTCGTCGCCCGTGCCTTCCCGAAGCCATTTTCCTCTGCGAACTTCTGCCGGTTGCTCACATATCTTGCGTAGTTTCTCCACATCCGCCTGCGGGTACAGCAGTTCCTGTTCTTCTTGATGAAGTTTTGGGAAGCGCTGTTTTCCACCCGTGACCAGTTCTTCCTTGATGTCGATGTGGGCATGCGCCACCGCGTACAGCTCCGCAATTGTGGCCACCCATGCTTCACGTGGTGGACCTGGGGAGGCAGTCTTCATTGCCGCTATTACTGCTTCAAATATCTCCTTCGGCGATGCACCTTGCACTGACGATGTCGCTCGCTCCGCTTCCTTCGGATCTGCTGCTTCATGGAGGGTATGCTGCTTCTCTCCTCCGCCAACAATCCCCTGCTTTGCCTCTTGCTCTCCTGGTTCCTTTCAATCGTCCCCGGAGAATTCCTGCTCACCTTCTTCTCGGTTTTTCTCTGAGGGTGGTGTTTCCGGAACCACGTCGTCTAGCTTGAATTGGGTCGCCAAGTGATCCATGCTGTCGTCTCCTCTCTTCACCTCTTGCCTGTCAGTGGGAGGCGGAGATCGCTCCTCCCCTGCCTTTGTTTCTTGCCGTTCTTCCCCAGGCATTGCGGCTGTCCCCGGCGGCTCCGGGCCTTGGCCGGCGGGTCCTCCCTCATCGGGATTCTCCGAGCTCATGGTGCTTCCCCATTGGGTTAGGGTTCCTATATTTAGATTGAATGAAAATCCAAGTCAGTTCTTGTACTCTGTATCCTCCAATCCTGACAGCTGGTACTTGGCTGTCAGGGCTTTGTGGTCCGCTTTGCTAAATTGGAAGTGAGCTCGTTAAACGACGTCGGCGAAGTTTGTGCTGCGTCCATGCGTCATGAGGTCGAAGCAGCGGCGCAACCAAACGATAGACGGACGCCCGGAACGTTTGACAAGATCAGCCTGCGGTCCACATGTAAAATCTACCGTGTGAGCTCCCGTCAAATCCAGTGCGAGGCGGACTACATGTACACGACCCGAGGCGTCTCAGCACTGGCAAGGGCGTCACTTTTGCGTGTGTGCCGCCGTGCTCGGGGCCTGTTGGTGGTGGTGCCGCCTCAGGTGTGCCTGGGATTTACTGGTGCGGCTGCGACTGGTGCAAGTTGGTGCAAGTTTCAGGCACGCTTGCCCATCCAGCTTGCATTTCATCGGTCCAGTGTTGTATCGCAGAGTGTCGCCGGGCCTTCCCACTGGAGACCGCTCGCCACGTGGTTCTTCTATCGAGCACGAGCTCGTACAGCGGCTCGCTGTGCTCTTTTCGTGTCGATCGCGATGGCGGCGACTGCGGGCGGAAGATCGAGCGACTGCGCAACCCAACGGCGCCTCCAACTCGGCAGTGCAAGCGTAGGTTTGGCGCGACTGGCGGCCTGTCTCACCTCGGGCTTGGCACAATCAGCGCTGATCAGTATGGATCAGATGATGGCCAGTTGTGTGTCGGTTGTGTATCGCTCCCGACCAATCACCGAGCACGATCGAACAGCCATGTGGCATTCGTCTTCATGCTAGTGGCGACTATCGCGACGACGATAATGGATACCGCGACAGAGGCGCGCGCCGCGGCAGCCCGAACACGAGGCCGCCGCACTTGCCCGCCCTCACTGCCGCTCGACAACGAAGAGATCACGACGGCTGCTGCCAAGTCAGCGCTGAACGTCGAGTTGCGACGCGGGTTGAATCGCATCGCGCGGGCGCACATGTACATGTACCTCGGCTGGTTGACGCGCTCAAGTACCACTGTGGGACGCGCAGTGAGCGCAATCGGCACGCACAGATTGCTCGCACAGTCCGACGCGCAATCGGCTCGCGGGGATTGCTCGCCCGCCTTGCACACTCCCTCGGGCGCTCGCCACTTGATCGCCCCTTGTCGTTGTCTATGCTGCGTGTGCGAGGGCGTCTCTCATTTTTGAATTCGCTCGATCGAGAGCAAGTCCTCCTCCATTGACCACCGCGAAAAGACAAGCACTGCTTTGGTCGAGGGCACACAACACAAGATGTCAGCGAATTTGGCGCCCATCAACCTGGAGTCGGGCAAGACCATGCTCGACCAGGGCCCCGAGGCGCTCAACCGCTACCTGGCGTCGAGCTTCGAGCCAGCCATCGGCAGCGAGATGCCACAGCTGGAGGTGCGCTACAAGAACCTGTCCGTGACGGCCGACATCACGGTCACCGAGGACGTGACGGCCAAGTCGGAGATCCCGACGCTGTACAACACGGTCGCCCGATCGCTGGCGCGGATGTCGCCCATGCGGCGCGTGGTGCGCAAGGAAGTGATCAAGAACGCGAGCGGCGTGTTCAAGCCGGGCACCATCACGCTGGTGCTGGGCCAGCCGGGGTCGGGCAAGTCGGCGCTGATGAAGATGCTGTCGGCCCAGTTCCCTGTGGAGAGCAACATCACGGTGGAAGGTGAGATCACTTACAACGGCATGCCACAGAAGGAGATCATCAAGCGCGTACCGCAGTTCGTAGAGTACGTGCCTCAATCGGACAAGCACTTCGCGACGCTGACCACGCGCGAGACGCTGCAGTACGCGCACAAGTTCGTTGGCGCGGGCCTGGCGGAGAAGGGTTCTGAGACGTTTACAAAGGGCTCGGTCGAGGAGAACCTGGCGGCAATTGAGGCGGCCAAGGCGTACTACAAGAACTACCCGGACGTGGTCATCGGCCAGCTGGGTCTCCAGAACTGTGAGAACACGATTATCGGTAACGCGATGCTTCGTGGTGTGTCGGGCGGCGAGCGCAAGCGCGTGACGACGGGCGAGATGGAGTTCGGCATGAAGTACGTGAGCCTGATGGACGAGATCAGTACGGGCCTGGACAGTGCTGCGACGTACGACATTATCTGCACGCAGCGCAGCATCGCCAAGACGCTGCACAAGGCGGTGGCGATCTCGCTGCTTCAGCCGGCCCCGGAGGTGTTTAACCTGTTCGACTACATTTTGATCATGAACGAGGGCGAGGTGATGTACCATGGCCTGCGCGAGCATGTGGTGCCGTACTTCGAGAGCTTGGGCTTCAAATGCCCTGCGGACCGCGATATCGCCGACTACTTGCTGGACCTGGGCACGCGTATGCAGCACCAGTACGAGGTGCCGCTGCCAGTCGGCATGAGGAAGCACCCTCGCTCGGCCAGCGAGTTTGCCGAGGCTTTCTCCCAGTCTCGCGTGTACGCGGATATGGTGGGCATGATTGAGGCCCCGATGGAGCCCGAGCTGAAGAAGCACATGAGTGAGTACATGGACCCGGTGAAGCAGTTCCGTCGGTCGTGGTTCCGCAACATCGGCGCGCTGAGTGTTCGGCACATGACCATTTTGTGGCGTAACAAGGCGTACGTTGCCAGTCGAGTGGTGATGACGTGCTTCATGGGTTTGATCTACGGCAGTACATTTTACGACGTCGACCCGACGGACGTGCAAGTGATGCTGGGCGTGATTTTCCAGGCGGTGCTGTTCATGTCGTTGAGTCAGGCCTCACAGATCCCAGTGTTCATGGAGGCTCGCGAGATCTTCTACAAGCAGCGCGGCGCGAATTTCTACCAGACGCTGTCGTACGTGGTGGGCTACTCGATTGCGCTGATCCCGCCGTCGCTGTTTGAGATCATCATTTTCGGTTCTCTCGTGTACTGGATGTGCGGCTTCGTGGCAAACGTGGGCGCGTACATCATCTACTTGGTGCTGCTGACGCTGACGAACCTCGTGTTGTCGACCTGGTTCTTCCTTCTGACAGCGCTGTGCCCGAACCTGGATATTGCCAAGCCGATGTCAACGTTCTCGATCGTGTTCATCATTATCTTCGCCGGCTTCGTGCAGCCAAAGAGCGAGATTCCGGACTACCTGGTGTGGCTTTACTGGTTGAACCCCATCGCCTGGTGCATGCGAGCGCTGTCCGTGAACGAATACCGTTCGTCGAAGTACGACGTGTGCGTGTACGGCGGCGTGGACTACTGCTCCGGGTTCAACATGAACATGGGCGAGTACTATCTGGCGCAGTTTGGTGTGCCGTCCAGCAAGACGTGGTTGTGGACCGGTGCTATCTTCATGTTCCTGTTCTACGTGTTCCTGCTGGGCGTGAGCACGTACTTGCTGGAGTACCGCCGGTATCTAGCGCCGACGAACATTCAGCTGCTGCCGAAGGAGATCGAGGACGAGGCGCAGGAGGGCTACGCGCTGGCCATGACACCCAAGTCGAAGCACAAAGACGACTCGAATTCGGACACGTCGCACGATGAGGTTATGGTGGCGATTCCGCAGCGCGAGAAGAACTTCGTCCCCGTGTCGATCGCGTTCACGGACTTGTGGTACTCGGTGCCGAACCCGACGAACACGAAGGAGACGCTCGACTTGCTGAAGGGCATCAGCGGCTACGCGACGCCTGGTACGCTGACGGCGCTGATGGGATCAACCGGTGCAGGCAAGACGACGCTGATGGACGTGATTGCCGGGCGCAAGACGGAGGGCACGATCAAGGGCAAGATCTACTTGAACGGCCACGAGGCGAACGACCTGGCCATCCGCCGTGCCACGGGCTACTGCGAGCAGATGGACGTTCACAGCGAGGCCTCCACCATGCGCGAGGCACTGACGTTCAGCGCGTTCCTGCGCCAGGACAGCAGCATCCCGGACAGCAAGAAGTACGACACGGTGGAGGAGTGTCTGGACTTGCTGGACATGCACGACATCGCGGACCAGATCATCCGCGGCAGCTCGCAGGAGCAGATGAAGCGTCTGACGATCGGAGTGGAGCTGGCTGCGCAGCCGAGCATCTTGTTCCTGGACGAGCCGACGAGCGGCCTGGACGCGCACTCGGCCAAGGTGATCATGGACGGCGTTCGCAAGGTGGCCGATAGCGGACGCACCATTGTGTGTACCATTCATCAACCTTCCTCGGACGTGTTCTTCTTGTTCGACCACTTGATCCTGCTCAAGCGCGGTGGTCTGTCGGTGTTCGTGGGCGAGCTGGGCGATCGGTGCCGGAAGCTGGTCAGCTACCTGGAGTCGGCTCCTGGCGTGAAGCCGTGCCCGCCGAAGCAGAACCCTGCTACGTGGATGCTGGAGGTGATTGGCGCGGGTGTGAGCAATGACCGCGCTCGCGACTTGGACTTTGTGGACATTTTCTCGAAGAGTGAGGAGAAGCGCCACTTGGACGAGATGCTGCTGCAGCCTGGTATCACGACCCCGTCACCCGACTGGCCGGAGGTGACGTTCCTGAAGAAGCGCGCGTCCAAGGGCTCGACCCAGATGTACTTCCTGATGAAGCGGTTCTTCGCGCTGTACTGGCGCACCCCGGCGTTCAACCTGACGCGTTTCGCGATCGTGTTCGGCGTTGCCATCATTTGCGGTCTGGCGTTCCTGAGCGTGGACTACACGACGTACAGCGGCCTGGTGGGCGGTGTGGGTCTGGTGTTCATGTCGACCCTGTTCATGGCTATGGCTGGTTTCATGGGCACGCTCCCAGTGTTCTCGACGGATCGTGCTGCGTTCTACCGCGAGCGTGCTGCCCAGACGTACAACTCGCTGTGGTACTTCGTGGCGACGACTGTGGTGGAGATCCCGTACGTGTTCGGACAGTCTCTGCTGTTCATCGTGATCTTCTACCCGATGGTGGGCTTCCAGGGCTTCGCCACGGCGGTGTTGTACTGGCTGCACGTGTCGCTGTTCGTGTTGGGCCAAATGTACTTCGCGCAGCTTCTGATCCACGCGTTCCCGAGTATCGAGGTGGCCGCAGTCATGGGCGCGCTGATTAACTCGATTTTCCTGCTGTTTGCCGGCTTCAACCCGCCGGCGTCGTCGATCCCCGCAGGCTACAAGTGGCTGTACACGATCGTGCCGCAGAGGTTCTCGATCTCGATCTTGTCGGCGCTGGTCTTCTGCGACTGTCCGGAGGAGCCGACGTGGAACGAGTCGTTGGGCCAGTACGAGAACGTGGGGTCGAACCTTGGTTGCCAGCCGTTGACGGGCACGCCGGTCACGCTCTCGCACACCACGGTGAAGGGCTACATCGAGTCGACGTTCAGCTACAACTACGACGACCGCTGGGCAAACTTTGGCTACGTGTTCGTGACGATCATCATCTTCCGCATCTTGTCAATGCTGTCGCTGCGTTACATTAACCACACCAAGAGATAGACGGATGGATCAATCATCGAAAGGCGGATTGGCAGCACTGTAGTTAGTGAGCTGGCGGGCAGAAGAGAATTGTTCGGTCAGCTACCAGCAATTAGAATAACCATAAAACTGTACTTACACCTACAAGCAGTATTTCGCTTTTGTTTCCAAAATCCCTATTGTTTCAATCTACCTAATGGTAGTACGATGTACTATACGTATTTCGGAGTTTGTGTTATTTGTGTGATTGTAATACAGCCTGGTGTGGCGGCACTGTTGATTATTTATGTGAAGCACTTCCTTTCTGAAAACTATGTTGATATCTCCTTATCTCTTATACCTGTTCAGCCTCACTGTGAAGACTCACTGTGAGGATCGCCTCAGTTTCCAGCAACCCGTGACGCGTCGGCAGAGAATCAGTACTGTGTATTAAGTGCCACTTTTGATTTACAGTAAATGTGACTTGGATCGCGTTATCAGCGGCACCTCATGTTCGCCTCAAACGAGCGAAGTTGTTGCCATGTGCAAGGACCGTGCGAATAACTCGTGTCGATTGGTTACTGTTTGCGTTGTACGTTTCAAGTGACAAAAGCTTTGGCTCTGAGTACCGTCCAGATAAGAAGGAGGCGGGCATGTTGGGCTTCGAGTGGATTCTGTATCAGGTTCTGGAGCATCTAGCGGAGGTTGCGGATGGTGGTAATTACAGTAATACCGATTGGAAACAATAGGGATGGAAACAAAAGCGAAATACTGCTTGTAGGTGTAAGTACAGTTTTATGGTTATTCTAATTGCTGGTAGCTGACCGAACAATTCTCTTCTGCCCGCCAGCTCACTAACTACAGTGCTGCCAATCCGCCTTTCGATGATTGATCCATCCGTCTATCTCTTGGTGTGGTTAATGTAACGCAGCGACAGCATTGACAAGATGCGGAAGATGATGATCGTCACGAACACGTAGCCAAAGTTTGCCCAGCGGTCGTCGTAGTTGTAGCTGAACGTCGACTCGATGTAGCCCTTCACCGTGGTGTGCGAGAGCGTGACCGGCGTGCCCGTCAACGGCTGGCAACCAAGGTTCGACCCCACGTTCTCGTACTGGCCCAACGACTCGTTCCACGTCGGCTCCTCCGGACAGTCGCAGAAGACCAGCGCCGACAAGATCGAGATCGAGAACCTCTGCGGCACGATCGTGTACAGCCACTTGTAGCCTGCGGGGATCGACGACGCCGGCGGGTTGAAGCCGGCAAACAGCAGGAAAATCGAGTTAATCAGCGCGCCCATGACTGCGGCCACCTCGATACTCGGGAACGCGTGGATCAGAAGCTGCGCGAAGTACATTTGGCCCAACACGAACAGCGACACGTGCAGCCAGTACAACACCGCCGTGGCGAAGCCCTGGAAGCCCACCATCGGGTAGAAGATCACGATGAACAGCAGAGACTGTCCGAACACGTACGGGATCTCCACCACAGTCGTCGCCACGAAGTACCACAGCGAGTTGTACGTCTGGGCAGCACGCTCGCGGTAGAACGCAGCACGATCCGTCGAGAACACTGGGAGCGTGCCCATGAAACCAGCCATAGCCATGAACAGGGTCGACATGAACACCAGACCCACACCGCCCACCAGGCCGCTGTACGTCGTGTAGTCCACGCTCAGGAACGCCAGACCGCAAATGATGGCAACGCCGAACACGATCGCGAAACGCGTCAGGTTGAACGCCGGGGTGCGCCAGTACAGCGCGAAGAACCGCTTCATCAGGAAGTACATCTGGGTCGAGCCCTTGGACGCGCGCTTCTTCAGGAACGTCACCTCCGGCCAGTCGGGTGACGGGGTCGTGATACCAGGCTGCAGCAGCATCTCGTCCAAGTGGCGCTTCTCCTCACTCTTCGAGAAAATGTCCACAAAGTCCAAGTCGCGAGCGCGGTCATTGCTCACACCCGCGCCAATCACCTCCAGCATCCACGTAGCAGGGTTCTGCTTCGGCGGGCACGGCTTCACGCCAGGAGCCGACTCCAGGTAGCTGACCAGCTTCCGGCACCGATCGCCCAGCTCGCCCACGAACACCGACAGACCACCGCGCTTGAGCAGGATCAAGTGGTCGAACAAGAAGAACACGTCCGAGGAAGGTTGATGAATGGTACACACAATGGTGCGTCCGCTATCGGCCACCTTGCGAACGCCGTCCATGATCACCTTGGCCGAGTGCGCGTCCAGGCCGCTCGTCGGCTCGTCCAGGAACAAGATGCTCGGCTGCGCAGCCAGCTCCACTCCGATCGTCAGACGCTTCATCTGCTCCTGCGAGCTGCCGCGGATGATCTGGTCCGCGATGTCGTGCATGTCCAGCAAGTCCAGACACTCCTCCACCGTGTCGTACTTCTTGCTGTCCGGGATGCTGCTGTCCTGGCGCAGGAACGCGCTGAACGTCAGTGCCTCGCGCATGGTGGAGGCCTCGCTGTGAACGTCCATCTGCTCGCAGTAGCCCGTGGCACGGCGGATGGCCAGGTCGTTCGCCTCGTGGCCGTTCAAGTAGATCTTGCCCTTGATCGTGCCCTCCGTCTTGCGCCCGGCAATCACGTCCATCAGCGTCGTCTTGCCTGCACCGGTTGATCCCATCAGCGCCGTCAGCGTACCAGGCGTCGCGTAGCCGCTGATGCCCTTCAGCAAGTCGAGCGTCTCCTTCGTGTTCGTCGGGTTCGGCACCGAGTACCACAAGTCCGTGAACGCGATCGACACGGGGACGAAGTTCTTCTCGCGCTGCGGAATCGCCACCATAACCTCATCGTGCGACGTGTCCGAATTCGAGTCGCCTTTGTGCTTCGACTTGGGTGTCATGGCCAGCGCGTAGCCCTCCTGCGCCTCGTCCTCGATCTCCTTCGGCAGCAGCTGAATGTTCGTCGGCGCTAGATACCGGCGGTACTCCAGCAAGTACGTGCTCACGCCCAGCAGGAACACGTAGAACAGGAACATGAAGATAGCACCGGTCCACAACCACGTCTTGCTGGACGGCACACCAAACTGCGCCAGATAGTACTCGCCCATGTTCATGTTGAACCCGGAGCAGTAGTCCACGCCGCCGTACACGCACACGTCGTACTTCGACGAACGGTATTCGTTCACGGACAGCGCTCGCATGCACCAGGCGATGGGGTTCAACCAGTAAAGCCACACCAGGTAGTCCGGAATCTCGCTCTTTGGCTGCACGAAGCCGGCGAAGATAATGATGAACACGATCGAGAACGTTGACATCGGCTTGGCAATATCCAGGTTCGGGCACAGCGCTGTCAGAAGGAAGAACCAGGTCGACAACACGAGGTTCGTCAGCGTCAGCAGCACCAAGTAGATGATGTACGCGCCCACGTTTGCCACGAAGCCGCACATCCAGTACACGAGAGAACCGAAAATGATGATCTCAAACAGCGACGGCGGGATCAGCGCAATCGAGTAGCCCACCACGTACGACAGCGTCTGGTAGAAATTCGCGCCGCGCTGCTTGTAGAAGATCTCGCGAGCCTCCATGAACACTGGGATCTGTGAGGCCTGACTCAACGACATGAACAGCACCGCCTGGAAAATCACGCCCAGCATCACTTGCACGTCCGTCGGGTCGACGTCATAAAATGTACTGCCGTAGATCAAACCCATGAAGCACGTCATCACCACTCGACTGGCAACGTACGCCTTGTTACGCCACAAAATGGTCATGTGCCGAACACTCAGCGCGCCGATGTTGCGGAACCACGACCGACGGAACTGCTTCACTGGGTCCATGTACTCACTCATGTGCTTCTTCAGCTCGGGCTCCATCGGGGCCTCAATCATGCCCACCATATCCGCGTACACGCGAGACTGGGAGAAAGCCTCGGCAAACTCGCTGGCCGAGCGAGGGTGCTTCCTCATGCCGACTGGCAGCGGCACCTCGTACTGGTGCTGCATACGCGTGCCCAGGTCCAGCAAGTAGTCGGCGATATCGCGGTCCGCAGGGCATTTGAAGCTCAAGCTCTCGAAGTACGGCACCACATGCTCGCGCAGGCCATGGTACATCACCTCGCCCTCGTTCATGATCAAAATGTAGTCGAACAGGTTAAACACCTCCGGGGCCGGCTGAAGCAGCGAGATCGCCACCGCCTTGTGCAGCGTCTTGGCGATGCTGCGCTGCGTGCAGATAATGTCGTACGTCGCAGCACTGTCCAGGCCCGTACTGATCTCGTCCATCAGGCTCACGTACTTCATGCCGAACTCCATCTCGCCCGTCGTCACGCGCTTGCGCTCGCCGCCCGACACACCACGAAGCATCGCGTTACCGATAATCGTGTTCTCACAGTTCTGGAGACCCAGCTGGCCGATGACCACGTCCGGGTAGTTCTTGTAGTACGCCTTGGCCGCCTCAATTGCCGCCAGGTTCTCCTCGACCGAGCCCTTTGTAAACGTCTCAGAACCCTTCTCCGCCAGGCCCGCGCCAACGAACTTGTGCGCGTACTGCAGCGTCTCGCGCGTGGTCAGCGTCGCGAAGTGCTTGTCCGATTGAGGCACGTACTCTACGAACTGCGGTACGCGCTTGATGATCTCCTTCTGTGGCATGCCGTTGTAAGTGATCTCACCTTCCACCGTGATATTGCTCTCCACAGGGAACTGGGCCGACAGCATCTTCATCAGCGCCGACTTGCCCGACCCCGGCTGGCCCAGCACCAGCGTGATGGTGCCCGGCTTGAACACGCCGCTCGCGTTCTTGATCACTTCCTTGCGCACCACGCGCCGCATGGGCGACATCCGCGCCAGCGATCGGGCGACCGTGTTGTACAGCGTCGGGATCTCCGACTTGGCCGTCACGTCCTCGGTGACCGTGATGTCGGCCGTCACGGACAGGTTCTTGTAGCGCACCTCCAGCTGTGGCATCTCGCTGCCGATGGCTGGCTCGAAGCTCGACGCCAGGTAGCGGTTGAGCGCCTCGGGGCCCTGGTCGAGCATGGTCTTGCCCGACTCCAGGTTGATGGGCGCCAAATTCGCTGACATCTTGTGTTGTGTGCCCTCGACCAAAGCAGTGCTTGTCTTTTCGCGGTGGTCAATGGAGGAGGACTTGCTCTCGATCGAGTGAATTCAAAAATGAGAGACGCCCTCGCACACGCAGCATAGACAACGACAAGGGGCGATCAAGTGGCGAGCGCCCGAGGGAGTGTGCAAGGCGGGCGAGCAATCCCCGCGAGCCGATTGCGCGTCGGACTGTGCGAGCAATCTGTGCGTGCCGATTGCGCTCACTGCGCGTCCCACAGTGGTACTTGAGCGCGTCAACCAGCCGAGGTACATGTACATGTGCGCCCGCGCGATGCGATTCAACCCGCGTCGCAACTCGACGTTCAGCGCTGACTTGGCAGCAGCCGTCGTGATCTCTTCGTTGTCGAGCGGCAGTGAGGGCGGGCAAGTGCGGCGGCCTCGTGTTCGGGCTGCCGCGGCGCGCGCCTCTGTCGCGGTATCCATTATCGTCGTCGCGATAGTCGCCACTAGCATGAAGACGAATGCCACATGGCTGTTCGATCGTGCTCGGTGATTGGTCGGGAGCGATACACAACCGACACACAACTGGCCATCATCTGATCCATACTGATCAGCGCTGATTGTGCCAAGCCCGAGGTGAGACAGGCCGCCAGTCGCGCCAAACCTACACTTGCACTGCCGAGTTGGAGGCGCCGTTGGGTTGCGCAGTCGCTCGATCTTCCGCCCGCAGTCGCCGCCATCGCGATCGACACGAAAAGAGCACAGCGAGCCGCTGTACGAGCTCGTGCTCGATAGAAGAACCACGTGGCGAGCGGTCTCCAGTGGGAAGGCCCGGCGACACTCTGCGATACAACACTGGACCGATGAAATGCAAGCTGGATGGGCAAGCGTGCCTGAAACTTGCACCAACTTGCACCAGTCGCAGCCGCACCAGTAAATCCCAGGCACACCTGAGGCGGCACCACCACCAACAGGCCCCGAGCACGGCGGCACACACGCAAAAGTGACGCCCTTGCCAGTGCTGAGACGCCTCGGGTTGTGTACATGTAGTCCGCCTCGCACTGGATTTGACGGGAGCTCACACGGTAGATTTTACATGTGGACCGCAGGCTGATCTTGTCAAACGTTCCGGGCGTCCGTCTATCGTTTGGTTGCGCCGCTGCTTCGACCTCATGACGCATGGACGCAGCACAAACTTCGCCGACCTCGTTTAACGAGCCGGAGTCAACTTGGAGAAGCTGATGTCGCGCGAGTTCACCATGGTCATCATGGTAACCGCCTCGACAGCTGCGTCCTGTTGCTGCGTACACCGATCTCGCTCGTCTTCGCTCCGCAACAGCATGCACTGCGTTAAGAAGGTGGACTACCGTAGCAGCGAAGAAGATGTTGGCGGTGCTGCCCCAAACGGACCCCTGGATGCTGACACCCTCACTAAGAGTTTGTCGGTCTCTTGGCAGGTGTGTACGCGGGGCCTTGAAAACACTGAAACCGAGCGGGGTCGGCCGCTGGGCTCTAGAAAATCGCCCGGAGGGTCTGGTCCATTCGCCCGTATCTGCCAGCTAAGCCATTTTATAATCCTCCCTGTAGTCAATTCAGATTGCAGCCAATCATCGCGCCAAGCGCCACGCTCCTCCACTTCGTTTACAGTGCTGACAGTACGCGGAGCTCTTCTAGCGAGATGTCCAGCGTTGTTGCAGTCCGCTGTGTCTCCTGTCACCAGAGCCACGCACCGCCACTACGACACGTTCCCCACCGTCAGCGATCAAGTCGACGAGACCAAGAAGAGGCTGCACGATGCAGAACCCACGCCTGGCACTGTGTCCTTCTGGTCGCGGCTCTTCTTCTCATACGCGAACCCTCTGATGGACACGGGCAACTTGCGTCAACTCAACCTTGAAGATTTGTGGGAACTCGAAGGCGAGAACCGCTCCGCCGCAGCATTCGGACAGTTTGTGGAGCACTATGAACGTCACAACAAGTCCATCACCAAGGCAATGGCAACGGCCTATGGAGGAGAGTTCCTCTTCTGGGGACTGGCGATGCTCTTCTCGACGGCGTGTGGCCTGTTCGCTCCTGTGGTTCTACATCACGTGATCGCAACGCTGTCGATGATTCACATCGACTTCCTCGACCTCAGCGTCTGGCTCGCTATCTTCTTTGCTTCACGTTTTGTGAACGCCGTCTTATCAACGCAGATGAACTATGCCCTTGAGCTGGTTGCACTTCGTCTGACTGTCACGCTCAAATCGCTGCTCTTCCAAAAGGTCATGCGCCGGGGACTTCAGACCAAGAACGATTCTACTGCGGTGGACATTTCCAATCTGCTAACTTCCGATGTGAACAACGTGCTGTGGGCGGCGTTTCAGGTCAACAAACTCTGGGTCATCCCCATTCAAATCATCGTGGCGGTGTGGATGCTTTACATTGTCATTGACATCGCTGCCTTTGCTGGGCTAGCGGTCATCGCGGTGTCAATGTTGGCAAGCTACTTCCTCGCAAAATCCTCCGGGGCTGCGTTTGTAGAGCTCATGAAGAGAAAAGATGACAGGCTCAGCGTTATCAAGGAGGTCTTCAGCGCGATCCAGATCGTGAAACTCAATGCGTGGGAGGACAAATTTGCCGAAAAGATCAACAGTTATCGCACCATCGAGTTGCCAGCTGTCCAACGATTTCTCTATCTTGGAGCTGTAAACATTACAATTCTTTGGTCATCGCCGCTCGCCGTCTCGGCCGTATCATTCGCCGTGTATGCAATCGTCATGGAAAACGAGTTGACTGCAGCCAAGATTTTCACAGCTATTGCGCTTTTCAACGCGCTTCGAGACCCCCTGCGAGACCTTCCGACAGTCATCCAGATGTTCATCCAAGCCAAAATCTCGATCGACAGATTCACTGCTTATCTCTCGCTTGATGAGTTTGAACCCTCCAACGTCACTCGACATGATACAGCACAATCTGAGGACGTGGCCATGTCCGTTGAAGACGGCACGTTTGGATGAACCAAGGATTCTGCGCTACTCAGCCATGTGAACCTGACCGTCAAGAGAGGCGACCTGGTTATTGTTCACGGGTCCGTCGGCAGCGGAAAGTCGTCGCTGTGCTCAGCGCTGCTAGGAGAAATGGACAAGTTGGCTGGTATCGTCTTCGTCCGTGGTCACGTCGCCTACTACTCGCAGCAGACGTGGATTCAAAACGTGACGATCCGAGACAACATCCTGTTCGGCTCGCCGTACGACAAGGAGAAGTATTCGCGTGTGATTGCAGCGTGTGGTTTAATGCCGGACCTGCAGCAGTTCCCTGGTGGTGATTTGACTGAGATCGGCCAGAAGGGAGTGAACCTGTCGGGCGGTCAGAAAGCGCGCGTGTGTTTGGCTCGCGCATGCTACTCGGACGCTGACATTCTGTTGCTGGACTCGCCACTGGCAGCTGTGGACGCGATCGTGCAGAGCCAAATCTTCGGTGACTGCATTTGCAACTTGCTGGCGGAAAAGACGGTGGTGCTGGTGACGCACAGCACTGACATTATCGCGAGCGAGGCGGCGAACGTGAAAGTGCTGGTGGAGGAGGGGAAGTTGACAGCTACTCGCCACGAAGTCGCTCTTCCACGTTGTTCGTACACCGTACCAGTTTCTCCACGAGAGGGCGAGGATGACAACGCAAGTCACGATGGAGAGCATCAAGCCGCCAAGGACAAAGATGCTGGTCGGCTCATCGACGACGAGGAGCGCGAAGAAGGTCGAGTGTCAAAGGAGGTGTTCTCCAATTACTTCGAGTCGTTGGGTGGCATGAAGGTGTGCATTTTCCTGTTCATGGTGCAGACGCTGTGGCAGGTGTTTCAGATCGGCAGTGATCTGTGGCTGAGTCACTGGACAGGTCAGAAGAACGGCTCGTACAACCCCGATGAGACAGCTTACAACGTGAAGGTATACTACATGCTGGGAGCTGGTGCAGCTATTATGGTGTTTATTCGCTCAGCCACTGTGGCGATTATTGGTCTTCGAGCCTCGAGACAATTGTTCGACAACATGACGGTGTCTCTACTGAAGGCTCCGCTCCGCTTCTTCGACGTCAACCCTATTGGGCGGATCTTGAATCGATATGGCGATGACATGTCAGCCATTGACTTCATGATCTCGTTTGCATTTCAGGAATTTCTTGGGCTGCTGTTCTTCACCGCTTGTCAATTGGCGACTGCGGTGTACATGATAACCTTCTTGGGCGTGTTGATTATCCCGCTAGCATGGATCTACTTGAGAGTTGGAAACCATTACCTGGCTCCATCACGTGAGACCGCGCGACTGTGGAAAATATCGTCATCGCCCATTCTGAGTCATGTGAGTCAGTCGGAAGAAGGTGTCGTCGTAATTCGAGCATTCGGTCGAGAAAAGTGGGTCGCATGGTTGGCGAAAACTTTCTCCGCAACGATCTAAACAGCAAAGCCTGGTTCGCGCAAATGGTCTTCAAATACTGGTTTCAACTCCGTATGCAGCTCATCGGATGTGGTGTCGTAACGCTAGTGGTCTCCAGTTTGGTCTACCTCCACAATTTCCTTTCCCCTGGACTTATCGGGTTGGCTTTCACCTATGCACTCAGCGTTGACGGAAGTCTTGCCAGTCTTGTCATGTCTTGGTCATGGCTCGAAATTCAAATGGTCAGTCCTGAGCGTATTCTCGAGTATGGATCGATTCCAGCAGAAGGCAGCCAACGACCGCTTGTTATCGAACCCGATGCCTCCTGGCCTCGCTCCCCCACTCTGCAGTTCCAAGACGTCGTCTTCAACTACAAGCAAGGAGGCAAACCAGTGCTCAAGGGCCTCTCCTTCGACATCCGAAACAACGAGAAGATCGGCATCGTCGGACGCACCGGCGCCGGCAAGTCCAGCCTCACCATGGCGCTCTTCCGTATCAACGAGCTCGTGTCCGGCCGCATCCTGATCGATGGCGTGGACATCGCGACCATGCCACTACGAACACTACGTTCGCACCTGTCTATCATCCCGCAGTCGCCCGTACTGTTCAAGGGTGCGTTGCGAGCCTACATGGATCCCTTCGACGAGTTCACGGACGCAGACATTTGGTCGGCGCTGGAGAAGGTGGACATGAAGACGCAGGTGGCTGCTTTGGAGGGTCAACTGACGTACGAGCTGAGCGAGAACGGCGAGAACTTCAGCGTGGGCGAGCGGCAGATGCTGTGCATGGGTCGTGCGTTGCTCACTCGGAGCCGCATCGTGGTGATGGATGAGGCAACGGCGTCCATCGACCACGCGACGGAGAAGAAGCTGCAGCGCATGATCAACCAGGACTTCCAGGACGCGACGGTGTTGACGATCGCGCATCGGTTGGGCACGGTGCTGGACTCGGACCGCATCATGGTGCTGAGTGACGGTCGCGTGGTGGAGTTCGACAGTCCTCGTGCGTTGGTGAAGGACCGCAATGGGGTCTTCTACGAGCTCGCGAAGGAAGGTGGTTGTCTGGGTAAACTTCAAGAATAATGCGAAGGTAGCAGGCTGCTGTGGTAAATTGCGGCCTTCATCGTTAAGCAGGTACTGCTGCGTCTAACTGGAGTCAATGAGTATATAGCTTGCATTTGGCCTTCTATAGAGCGGCGACCGGTGCCTCGTACACGGATGTTCGGCGCTTAAAGTCTTGCGAATCTTTGATGTACTCGGTCTTCACGCCAGCCGAAGCAGGATCAAAAGAAGCAAGCGTCATAGCAGCCATAAGGCCTGTCTGGCTTTGGCCGTCAAATGCAGACCAGCCAGATCCAGAGCAATCTCCAAGTTTCTCCAGACGCGTTTCATTTCCGTAGATATGTACACTCAACTTCTTTCGCATGGGACCTTCAGGTCGAATGTAGTTGTCGAAGAACTGAAGCACATCAGGAAGTTGCAAGGTGCGCACCAGTTTCGCAAGCTTTGTCTTGCGACCGAACTCGTACTGATGGTTGGAAATCTCCACTAGCAGAGCTTCAACCTCCTCCTCTTGGCTCTTAGGCTTCTCGATGTATCCTTTCACAACAGACTGGATGTGCTTCTGCAGTTGTTCGGGGCTTGTAGTAGCTATGATTTTACGGAACTCGACCCAGAACGCTTCAATTCGCTGCTCGATAAATTCAGGCGGGGCAACGTTGGATTGAACCACAATCTTGAAAGACTGCACATCATTCCCACGCGATGGTGTTGAATACACGGTATATCCAAGTTGCTCCTTTGTACGCAGTTGATCAAACAGCGGCTCATCAACCATTTGTGAAAACAGAGCCAGCTTCGCGCGGTCCATGTAATTCTCCACACCAATTTGGTAAATGCAATTTACGGCGCAATTCGCATTGTCGGGGTTGGGGTGCTCGCACTTGTAAATGTAGTGTACCCCGCGGGACAACTGCACCTGTCGTCCAATCCAGTACTTGCTCGTTGGTGGCATCGATAGCGCCCGAGGCGCTCGAACTTGATCAACAATGAGATCCGAAAGATCCATTGCTTCTGCTTTCTTCAAATTGCCGTACAGAAGGATGTCACAATAGACCTGTCGAAACAAGCGCTTTGAATGCGCAATGACGTCACGAAACGAGCAGCTCCTGATGGCGGTAACAATATCATCGATACTCCAACTGCGTTCATGGAGCAGATTTGACTCTTGTTGGACTGCATGGCGATGAGCTTCTTCCAAGCGCATGTTTTCAAACGAGCGACACTTGGCATGCTTTACACGTTCGAACGCCTCATCTCCGATGTGATTCTCGAAACTGCCCATGACTTCTAGGATCCGCTGAACAAGAATGGGTAGTTTCGAGGTGTATCCTCCAGTGCTCAAGTAGATATTGCTTCCGTTCAGCCGCAGCTTAGAGCTCATACCTGCTAGTAGAGCATCGTAGGAGTACTCATTTAGCTCATCTTTGAGGCACGCAACGAAGAGAGCCGACAAAGCGTAGTTGTACGGCGTGGGGTTCACTTCAGGTGAGTGGAACGTGGCAACAGCAAATGTTCGAGGCTTCTTAAACTTGACGTCAGCTTTGTACCATACACGGCAGTAATCATCGTCACGGATAGTTTGAGGGTGTGTTTGGTGCGTATCCACCGTGTTTTCGTCGATGAGGTTCAGGTCCGTTACCACGAATGCGTTCGGGTGTGGCAGGCGTAGCGCAAAATTCGTCCCTGGATTCGCCATCTCTTCCAAAAACTTCACAGGTAGCGGCATTTCGCGGTACTTGGTGCCATACCATTTCTCTTCACTCGTAGCACGTTCTTCGAGCGTTTGACACGCAATGAGCACCCTCATCTGCTTCGGGGTCATAAGTCGAAGCAGCTCGAGTGCCTGCTCCCATTCATGGGGAAAATAGAGCACTCCCTCTGAAACGATGTCGCGCTTCGGGAAAGTGTGCATGTTTGCAGCAACAACACTCGTGAAATCGGCTGGAGGGTTCTTGCTCTGAAACATGTAGTGGGTCTTTGACATGATTTCGAGCTCGTCAAACATCCACATTTCCCAAGGCGATGCCAGCATCAGTTGCATGTACTGGAACATTGCTTTAAGAACATCATCCGACCGCTCGACTCCGTCCTCCGTCACGTCGAAGCTCACGACAAAGAGCGAGAACTCGTCGTAGTCCTCGACGATCCCTGCATACACGCTGTTGGCCCACTTTTTCTTCTTGAGGTACGACAGCAGCGATCCTTGCCCTTCGTGTCCAATAAGATGACTCAACACGGACGCGTGCTGCTGCGAGTAACCCTTGCCGCGGAGAGGGGGCAGCACCCACGACACCTGCACCACCTTCCAGTCCATGACGGGCACGACTTCCAGTCTCCTCGCCAACTGATCCACCGTATAGGGCTGTTCTTGATCGAAGACTGGACTTTGTCTCTCCGTGTTGGGAATCTCCGCGAACAACTCGAGCACCCACTTGCTCAGCGTCTCGACGCCTTCTTTTCCGTAGACGACGAGCTTCATGATGCTCGCCGAGTAGTATTCCTGGTAGAAATGGAGCAGTTCTTGTCGAACGTCGATCCCCTTTTCAGTAGGAATGACACTCAGCGTCTCTTTGTTGCCCACTCCAAACTTGTGGTACGGATGTTTGAGGTTCCCCAGTCCGCGCTCCAATTGATTGATGCGCCAACTGTCGTCTTGTAAGTAGTTTATGCTCTCCGAGTCCACGGCGTTCATCTCGCGCTCCGTGGCGCTGGGTGTGAAGAGTGGGGCGATGAAAAACTGCGCAAAGCGGTCGAGTGCTTCGTGTAGATGGGCAGCCCCCACATCAAAGTAAAAGTTGGTGTCTCGTCCAGAAGTGAAGGCGTTACTACTGCCCCCATTGGCGTTCAAGAAGGCACTGTAACTGTTCTCGTCGGGGTACTTTTGCGTGCCTAGGAACAGCATGTGCTCGCAAAAGTGCGCCAGGCCAGGGACCTCGTCCGGGTCCGAGTGGAAACCCACGCGCACGTCCATCGCAGCCGACGCCGTCTCGGTGGTCGCGTCCGACACTACGAGCGCGTGCAGACCATTGGGCAGCGTCAGGTACTTGAAGTCGCGCTCGTCCAGAGACGACACGTCGATGCCGTCGCGCTGCACCACTCGCTGGGTCGGCATGGTTGACTTGGAATGGCGAGCATCCAGCGGTTTTACGTAGTGTGGCGTACACTAATGTAGCCATCTGGCTGAAGACTTGCAACCAAAACTGTAAAACGCAAACATGCTTTTACGACAACCATGTTACCATTGCGGTATTGACATAAACACCTTTTTTCCTTCATACCCGACAGCTCTCTAGCGATTTCGATGCCTCGACTTACAAAATCCAACCGGCCGTGATGGCGTCGTACGTGGCCTTCCGCACGAGCGGCGTGTTGGCACCTTCCGGTTGGTAAAACGGCAACGGGGCCGACGACTCGATCCACGAGTACGTGTCGACAAAGTCCCAGATCGTCACGCCGACGCACCGCTTGGTCTTCTTGCAGGCCGAGACGGCGTTCGTGTAGATGCCCACCTGTTGCTGCTGCTCCGTCACAGTCGAGTTGGCCGAGCTCGTCTTCACGTCCAGCTCCGTGAGAGCGACGTCAACACGAATGAGGGTGAAGCGTCTGAGGTTCCAGAAGATGTCTGATCCCACCGTACTCGCAGTGTCGTTGTTGCTGTAGTGAGACTGGAACCCGACACCATCGACCCAGTTCGAAACGTTGCGCAGGCCCCCCACCATTTCCAGCACCGCGTCCGACTTCTTGTTGGCGATGTTGATATTGTAGTCGTTGTAGTACAGCTTGACCTTCAGACCGAGTTTCTTCTTGACGGCATTCGCAGTCTTGTATGCAGCTGAAATGTACTCCTTGCCAGTCTTCTTGTACCAGAAAGACTGACGGTACGATCCGTCTTCGTCCATGGCCTCGTTGACTACATCCCACGAGTAGCACGAGTCTCCGAAGTGCGTCATGAGGTTGGTGATGTGGTTGGACATGGCCTCCAGCAGTTCGGCCTTCTCCAAACTCTCCACCCACGCCGGAACTTGCTGGTGCTGAGATGAGATTACACAGAGTTCATCAGTCAGCTTGCTTTCCTCGAGCTGCTTTACATTCACAAAACTTACCCAAACCAAAGCGTGGCAACGGACCCGGGCTCCAGTTGAGTTGGCAAAGGCAACAATTTTGTCGGCATCATCGAACCTGAAGACGCCCTGCTTGGGCTCGGTGGCATCCCACTACAATTTAATAGCACAGGTACAGCGTTACCGACGACGATCGATCAATTTTTTTAACATTGATGCAGCATGCACCTTCATGGCGTTGGCCGGAGTGATCATGCTGAAGTCCTTGGTGTTGTTCAGCTCTTGGGTGTAGTATTTGTCGCTCAGTTGCTTGATGTCGGTGGCCGTGCCCATGTACTTGCCCTGAGCAGCCTGAGCCAAGTCGTTCAGGCCTCTGGTGTCCGTGTACGTGGACTCGATCATCACTCGAGTATCCGCGGCGGCCACGGCCAGCGAACTGGCGCCGAGCATCAACGCGATGGCGGCTTTCATCATTCCCGAAGTTTCACGTGCGCGACAAGGAAATGGAGAATGGCCAACAATTGGAGACGTTGATGGGCGGACAACCCACATCCCATCGCAAAATGCTTTCTCGCTGTTCGATCCATGTAGCATTAGTTCATCTTGTGAGAGTTTTTGTATTGACTCCCTATCCCCCCGCAGCAGAGGACCAAGACTCGCGCAGAGAGAAAAATATCTCCAAAAGCAGGTGGAACAAGCTTGCATCACAACAGCAAGGCAAGGCTTCTGCTGGATGGCTGCGGGGCGCTGCATAATGTGCAATGCAATGCTGCAGATGGTTTCAAGACCAGAGGCAGGGCTGTGCAGTAATTCGTCCCACCAGTAGAAAATAGTACTATAGTACTACTACTGTTACTGTAGTAGCCAGTAACTCGGCCAATTTCGATTCTACTGTTACTGTAGTAACCAGTAACTCAGATTGCAGCTTGGATAGTACTATCGAGTTACTGCCAAGATCCAGAAGAAGAAGACCGTTTTGACCCCACATTTTGACCACCACAATGGATTTATAGACGGCTTGATCGCTGAGCCGTATGCGTCATACGGCTCAGCAATCATGCCAACGGCGACCTCAAGCATGATGCATGGACAGTCTTGATCTGCTGTGGTCCCGAGATTTCTTTCGGCTTCGGGCTTCCGTTTCGAGTCCTGGCAGGCCTGCAGTTTGTCGCCCTTGGACATCGCCTGCGCTGCCGGTTGCGCCGTGGGCTGCGCATACGCGATAGTCGACAGCAGGTCAGCGCGACCGCTGGTCGGCCGAACGAAAATATGTGGACCACACACAAATATAGTTGGTCGTAACCCAGTAGTTGGATAGTACTATAGTACTTCTACTCCAGTAGTCAAGAAGCCGAGAATCGAGTTACTGAGTACTACAGTAAATTTAAGCTCCACATCGTCCGACTACTGCCAGTACTTTGGAAAAAGTGCCAGTACTGCACAGCCCTGCCAGAGGCATATGATACTGTACGAACTGCGAAGTGACCGTAGCTGAGGGTGAGCCATGCGCAGCGGTACCTGAAGCTGCGTAATAGCAAGTTGGCACGCGGAAATATATGCAACAAACCATTTCTGACATTGCACGCGTAGCCTACACCAGCATGGGTCAACGAATGCACCAAATCAAGAACGGATACGATAAGCACCAACGAAATGTAAGAAGTCTGTGCAAGAACAAGATATATTCATCACCACGTTTACAAAAAACTATCCAAATACCCTCCTTCCTTCGCGAGCTCGTAGAAGACCCCATTGCGGTCCTTCACCAACGCACGAGGACTGTCGAACTCCACCACGCGACCGTCACTCAGCACCATGATGCGGTCCGAGTCCAGCACCGTGCCCAACCGATGCGCGATCGTCAACACCGTCGCGTCCTGGAAGTCCTGGTTGATCATGCGCTGCAGCTTCTTCTCCGTCGCGTGGTCGATGGACGCCGTTGCCTCATCCATCACCACGATGCGGCTCCGAGTGAGCAACGCACGACCCATGCACAGCATCTGCCGCTCGCCCACGCTGAAGTTCTCGCCGTTCTCGCTCAGCTCGTACGTCAGTTGACCCTCCAAAGCAGCCACCTGCGTCTTCATGTCCACCTTCTCCAGCGCCGACCAAATGTCCGCGTCCGTGAACTCGTCGAACGGATCCATGTAGGCTCGCAACGCACCCTTGAACAGCACAGGCGACTGCGGGATGATGGACAGGTGCGAACGTAGTGTTCGTAGTGGCATGGTCGCGATGTCCACGCCATCGATCAGGATGCGGCCGGACACGAGCTCGTTGATACGGAAGAGCGCCATGGTGAGGCTGGACTTGCCGGCGCCGGTGCGTCCGACGATGCCGATCTTCTCGTTGTTTCGGATGTCGAAGGAGAGGCCCTTGAGCGCTGGTTTGCCTCCTTGCTTGTAGTTGAAGACGACGTCTTGGAACTGCAGAGTGGGGGAGCGAGGCCAGGAGGCATCGGGTTCGATAACAAGCGGTCGTTGACTGCCTTCTGCTGGAATCGATCCATACTCGAGAATACGCTCAGGACTGACCATTTGAATTTCCACCCAAGACCAGCACTGCACTAAACTCGCGAGACCACCGTCAACGCTGAGTGCGTAAGTGAACGCCAATCCCACCAAACCAGGGGACAGAAAGTCGCGGAGGTACACTAACCCCGATACGACAACGAAAATGACACCCGAACCGATCAACTGCATACGAACCTGGAACCATTGTTGTGTGACTGTCTCCGAAAACCAGCATCTGCTGTTAACATCGTTGCGAATGAAGTTCTCGTTGATCATTCGCCCAACAGTATCCACGCCAAAAGCGCGAATAACAACAACACCCTCCTCCGACTGGGCCACGTGACTCAACACAGGAGACGATGACACCTTCCACAGGCGTGAGATCTCGCGCGACGGAGCGAGATAGAAGTTGGCGATCTTCACGTACATCCAAACTAACGGAATAATCAGCGCACCCAAGAAGTTCATGGTGTACACAGCAGTTGCAAGCTGGCACACGGTGAAGAAAAACATCGCCAGAAAACTTCCGTATGCGAATGGAATCATGAAATCCACAGCAGACATGTCATCGCCGTATCGGTTCACAATACGTCCGATAGGATTGGCGTCGAAAAAGCGCAGTGGGGCCCTCAGCAGGGACACCGTCATGTTGTCGAACAGTTGACGAGAGGCTTGAAGGCCAACAACTGCCACTGTAGCAGTACGAACCAATACCATGATAGCCGTGCCAGCTCCCAAGCATGCGTAAACCTTCACATAGTACACCGTCTCATCGGGGTTGTACGAGCCGTTCTTCTGACCTGTCCAGTGACTCAGCCACAGATCACTGCCGATCTGAAACACCTGCCACAGCGTCTGCACCATGAACAGGAAAATGCACACCTTCATGCCACCCAACGACTCGAAGTAATTGGAGAACACCTCCTTTGACACTCGACCTTCTTCGCGCTCCTCGTCGTCGATGAGCCGACCAGCATCTTTGTCCTTGACGGCTTGATGCTCTCCATCGTGACTTGCGTTGTCATCCTCGCCCTCTCGTGGAGACACTGGTACGGTGTACGAACAGCGTGGAAGAGCGACTTCGTGGCGAGTAGCTGTCAACTTCCCCTCCTCCACCAGCACTTTCACGTTCGCCGCCTCGCTCGCGATAATGTCAGCGCTGTGCGTCACCAGCACCACCGTCTTCTCCGCCAGTAGGTTGCAAATGCAGTCACCGAAGATTTGGCTCTGCACGATCGCGTCCACAGCTGCTAGTGGCGAGTCCAGCAACAGAATGTCAGCGTCCGAGCAGCATGCGCGAGCCAAACACACGCGCGCTTTCTGACCGCCCGACAGGTTCACTCCCTTCTGGCCGATCTCAGTCAAATCGCCACCAGGGAACTGCTGCAGGTCCGGCATTAAACCACACGCTGCAATCACACGCGAATACTTCTCCTTGTCGTACGGCGAGCCGAACAGGATGTTGTCACGGATCGTCATGTTTTGAATCCACGTCTGCTGCGAGTAGTAGGCAACGCGACCACGGACGAAGACGCTACCAGCCAACCTGTCCATTTCTCCTAGCAGCGCTGAGCACAGCGACGACTTGCCGCTGCCGACGGACCCGTGAACAATAACCAGGTCGCCTCTCTTGACGGTCAGGTTCACATGGCTGAGTAGCGCAGAATCCTTGGTCCATCCAAACGTGCCGTCTTCAACGGACATGGCCACATCCTCAGGTTGTACTGGATCATGCCGAGTGACATTGGAGGGCTCAAACTCATCCATCAGGAGATAATCGGAGAAACGATTCAGCGAGATTTTGGCCTGGATGCAAGTCTGGATCACAGTCGGTAGGTCTCGCAGTGGATCTCGAAGCGCATTAAAGAGCGCAATAGCAGTGAATACTTTCGCTGCGGTCAGTACTTTGCCCATCGTGATACCGTAAACAGCAAAGGAGACAGCAGATACGGCCAACGGAGAACCCCACAGGACGAAAATGTTGAGAGCACCAAGATACATGAACCGCTTGACAGCGGATAGTTCGGTAGCACGCAGACTGTGAATCTTTTCCGCGAACTTGTCCTCCCACGCATTGAGCTTGACGATCTGGATAGCGTTAAACACCTCCTTGATCGTCTTCATACGATCATCCTTGTACTTCATAATATCCTCAAACGTGTTTCCCGACAGCTTGGCGATAATAAAGCTAGCCAGCATGAAAAGCGCAATCACAGCCAGCCCCGCAAATGCAGCGAGGTCAATCACATCGTACAGCATGTAGACCACCACCACGATCTGAATAGGGATAATCCACAAGCTGTTGATCTGGAAAGCTGCGAACAGCACGTTGTTCACGTCCGACGAGTAGAGATTGGAAATGTCGACGGCCTTGGACTCGCCCTTGCTCTGGATACTGCGGCGCATGGCCTTCCTGAACAGCAGCGCCTTGAGCGTCACCGTCAGCCGCAGTGCGATCAACTCGAGGTAGAACCTCATTTGTGACATCACGATTGCGTTCACCAGCCTCGAAGCGAAGAAAACGCCGAGCCAAATACTCAGATTGTACATGTCGATCTCGGGTGCTGCGAACACCGTGATGACGTGGTTCAGCACGGCCGGCGCGAAGACGTTGCAGGCGGTGGTGAAGAGCATGGCGACGCCGCAGAGCAGGAACCGCCCTCCGTAGGCCGTCACCATGGCCTTGACGATGGATTTGTCGTGGCGTTCGAAGTGCTCCACGAACTCGTCGAAGGCCGCAGCCGATCGGTTCTCGCCCTCGAGCTCCCACAGATCTTCATTGTCGAGTTGGCGAGTGTTGCCAGCGCGCATCATCGAGTTGGCGTACGAGAAAAAGAGTCGCGACCAGAGCGAAGCTGTGCCGGGCGTGAACTTGGTGGCATCGTGCAGCTTCTGCTTGGTCTCGCCCACGTCGGTAGCGGTGGGGAACGTCGAGTAGCGCGGCTGCTTGGTGGTGGTGGCGGGAGACACGAGGGACTCGCTGTCTGTTTGGAGCAGCACCGTCATGGTGGCTACGAGAGCTCTTCGAAGCAAATCGGCGACTGAAGAGCTTTGGTCGAAGCTCCTTCGCCTCGTGACGAGCAAAGTCGAGGCGCCATGGATGAGTGGGCTGCATGCAAGGTTGATTGGCAATCCGGTTCATAGTGGCGGAGGACGAAAGTGACCTCCTCTTTCACGCGTACGTCAGCAGCAGCCTCGGTTTGACCTCACGCTCGAGATCCAGCGCCGGGAAACGCTGATGACTGGATGCGATAGCATGCACCGGTGCCTCGTCACACGCCGCTCGGCCGGTACTGGCACTCACGCATCGCGTTTCGGAGACCATGCTCGCCATCTCGGGATACATGTAAGGGCATTGGAACACCAAACAACGAAGATGATCCGCAAGTGGTTTACCTACAGATGCCAAATCCCTACAACAGTCTATCCAAATAGCCTCCTTCCTTCGCGAGCTCGTAGAAGACTCCATTAACATCCTTCACCAACGCACGAGGACTGTCGAACTCCACCACGCGACCGTCACTCAGCACCATGATGCGGTCTGCTCCAGCACCGTGCCGGGCACGGTGCTGGACTCGGACCGCATCACGGTGCTGAGTGACGGTCGCGTGGTGGAGTTCGACAGTCCTCGTGCGTTGGTGAAGGATGTTAATGGAGTCTTCTACGAGCTCGCGAAGGAAGGGGGCTATTTGGATAGACTGTTGTAGGCATTTGGCATCTGTAGGTAAACCACTTGCGGATCATCTTCGTTGTTTGGTGTTCCAATGCCCTTACATGTATCCCGAGATGGCGAGCATGGTCTCCGAAACGCGATGCGTGAGTGCCAGTACCGGCCGAGCGGCGTGTGACGAGGCACCGGTGCATGCTATCGCATCCAGTCATCAGCGTTTCCCGGCGCTGGATCTCGAGCGTGAGGTCAAACCGAGGCTGCTGCTGACGTACGCGTGAAAAGAGGAGGTCACTTTCGTCCTCCGCCACTATGAACCGGATTGCCAATCAACCTTGCATGCAGCCCACTCATCCATGGCGCCTCGACTTTGCTCGTCACGAGGCGAAGGAGCTTCGACCAAAGCTCTTCAGTCGCCGATTTGCTTCGAAGAGCTCTCGTAGCCACCATGACGGTGCTGCTCCAAACAGACAGCCGATGCGCGATCGTCAACACCGTCGCGTCCTGGAAGTCCTGGTTGATCATGCGCTGCAGCTTCTTCTCCGTCGCGTGGTCGATGGACGCCGTCGCCTCATCCATCACCACGATGCGGCTCCGAGTGAGCAGCGCGCGACCCATGCACAGCATCTGCCGCTCGCCCACGCTGAAGTTCTCGCCGTTCTCGCTCAGCTCGTACGTCAGTTGACCCTCCAAAGCAGCCACCTGCGTCTTCATGTCCACCTTCTCCAGCGCCGACCAAATGTCCGCGTCCGTGAACTCGTCGAACGGATCCATGTAGGCTCGCAACGCACCCTTGAACAGCACAGGCGACTGCGGGATGATGGACAGATGCGAACGCAGTGTTCGTAGTGGCATGGTCGCGATGTCCACGCCATCGATCAGGATGCGGCCGGACACGAGCTCGTTGATACGGAAGAGCGCCATGGTGAGGCTGGACTTGCCGGCGCCGGTGCGTCCGACGATGCCGATCTTCTCGTTGTTTCGGATGCCGAAGGAGAGGCCCTTGAGCACTGGTTTGCCTCCTTGCTTGTAGTTGAAAACGACATTCTCGAATGAAATTGTTCCAGTGCTAGGCCATTCGCTGCTTGGTTGAATGACAAGAGAGTTGCTGTTGGCTTCGGACGGAATGTTGGCGTATGCCATGATTCGGTCAGGACTGACCATCTCAATCTCTAGTCTTGACCAGGAGTGTACGAGTCTAACAAGACCGTCGTCGACGCTGAGAGCGTATGTGAAAGCTAGTCCAACCAGACCAGGAGACAAAAAGTCACGCAGATACACCAACCCCGATACGACAACGAAAAGCACCCCGCATCCGATAAGCTCCTTACGAAGCCCAAACCATTATTGTGCGACCATTTCTGCAACCCAGCATACACTTTCAGCATCATTACGATCAAGATTTTCCGTGATCATACGGTCCACTGCCTCGAATCCGAACGCGCGAATAACAACAACACCCTCCTCCGACTGGGCCACGTGACTCAGCACAGGAGACGATGACACCTTCCACAGGCGTGAGATCTCGCGCGACGGAGCGAGATAGAAGTTGGCGATCTTCACGTACATCCAAACTAACGGAATAATCAGCGCACCCAAGAAGTTCATGGTGTACACAGCAGTTGCAAGCTGGCACACGGTGAAGAAAAACATCGCCAGAAAACTTCCGTATGCGAATGGAATCATGAAATCCACAGCAGACATGTCATCGCCGTATCGGTTCACAATACGTCCGATAGGATTGGCGTCGAAAAAGCGCAGTGGGGCCCTCAGCAGGGACACCGTCATGTTGTCGAACAGTTGACGAAAGGCCTGAAGACCAACAATCGCAACAGTGGCAGAGCGAACAAACACCATGACAGCTGCACCAGCCCCTAGAAGTGAGTACACCTTCACATAGTACACCGTCTCATCGGGGTTGTACGAGCCGTTCTTCTGACCTGTCCAGTGACTCAGCCACAGATCACTGCCGATCTGAAACACCTGCCACAGCGTCTGCACCATGAACAGGAAAATGCACACCTTCATGCCACCCAACGACTCGAAGTAATTGGAGAACACCTCCTTTGACACTCGACCTTCTTCGCGCTCCTCATCGTCGATGAGCCGACCAGCATCTTTGTCCTTGACGGCTTGATGCTCTCCATCGTGACTTGCGTTGTCATCCTCGCCCTCTCGTGGAGACACTGGTACGGTGTACGAACAGCGTGGAAGAGCGACTTCGTGGCGAGTAGCTGTCAACTTCCCCTCCTCCACTAGCACTTTCACGTTCGCCGCCTTGCTCGCGATAATGTCAGCGCTGTGCGTCACCAGCACCACCGTCTTTTCCGCCAGCAAGTTGCAAATGCAGTCACCGAAGATTTGGCTCTGCACGATCGCGTCCACAGCTGCCAGTGGCGAGTCCAGCAACAGAATGTCAGCGTCCGAGTAGCATGCGCGAGCCAAACACACGCGCGCTTTCTGACCGCCCGACAGGTTCACTCCCTTCTGGCCGATCTCAGTCAAATCGCCACCAGGGAACTGCTGCAGGTCCGGCATTTTAAACCACACGCTGCAATCACACGCGAATACTTCTCCTTGTCGTACGGCGAGCCGAACAGGATGTTGTCACGGATCGTCATGTTTTGAATCCACGTCTGCTGCGAGTAGTAGGCAACGCGACCACGGACGAAGACGCTGCCAGCCAACTTGTCCATTTCTCCTAGCAGCGCTGAGCACAGCGACGACTTGCCGCTGCCGACGGACCCGTGAACAATAACCAGGTCGCCTCTCTTGACGGTCAGGTTCACATGGCTGAGTAGCGCAGAATCCTTGGTCCATCCAAACGTGCCGTCTTCAACGGACATGGCCACGTCCTCAGGTTGTACTGGATCATGTCGAGTGACATTGGAGGGCTCAAACTCATCCATCAGGAGATAATCGGAGAAACGATTCAGCGAGATTTTGGCCTGGATGCACGTCTGGATCACAGTCGGTAGGTCTCGCAGTGGATCCTGAAGCGCGTTGAAGAGCGCAATAGCTGTAAAGACTCTCGCTGCAGTTAATTCTTTCTGCATCACGATGCTGTACACGGCAAAGGATGCGGTTGAGACCGCTATCGGGGACGCCCAGAGAATAAATACCTCTAATGCCCCGATATACATGTACCGCTTCACAGCTGACAGTTCTGTAGCACGGAATTTGCTGATCTTTTCCGCAAATTTATCCTCCCAGGCGTTGAGTTTCACAATCTGGATAGCGCTGAAAGTTTCTTTGACAATCCTCATGCGGTCATCCATACGCGTCATGACGGCTTCAAAGGCACTTCCAGAGATTCCAGCAATCAGATAGCTGCCAACCAGCGAAAGCAAAACAAGCGAAAGTCCCACAAAAGCGGCCAGACCGATCACAGTGTAAAGCATGAATATCACTATCACAATTTGGATAGGGATAACACACAGGCTGCTGATCTGAAAAGTTGCCTCCAATACGTTGTCCACATCCGATGAGAAAAGATTGGAGATATCGCCCTTGTTTTGAATGTTGCGACGGAGAGCTTTCTTGAACAGCAGTGCCTTCAGTGCCGCTGTTAGTCGGAGTGCAATGAGCTCGGTGTACAAACTTGCGTGGGCCGATATGATAGTGTTGAGCAACCTGGTCGCAAAGAATACGCCGAGCCAAATACTCAGAGTATACATGTCGATTTCCGGTGCAGCGAACAGAGTAACAACACGGTTCAGAACAACCGGAGGAAATACGCTGCAGGCCATCGAGAAGAGTGTGGCAAGTTCACACAACAGGAACTTTCCACCATAGGTAGATGTCATCGCCTTGATGATCGACTTGTTGCAGCGTTCATAATGCGTCACGAACTCGCCGAATGCAGTGGCCGACCGGTTCTCGTCTTCAAGCTCCCAAAGATCATCGTTGTCGAGTTGACGAAAGTTCCCTGCACGCATCAATGGGTCGGCGTACGAAAAGAAGACTCGCGACCAGAAAGACGCCGTCTCAGGTGCGTCTTTGCTCAGTTTGACAGGTCCACCGTAGTCGTCTGAACTTGGGAAGGTTGAGTAGCTTGGGTGTTTTGTCTTGGTGTCTGGAGACACGACGGGGTCCAACAAAGACGCCATGGCGGTATCAGTGCTCACTCGTGTTTGGGTGATCCCCACGGACTCGATTGAGAACTGGTGGTTGGTGGTATCATGGTATGGTGCAGGAGTATTGGGGTCCTAGAGCCCTAGAGCTCCGCTGGAAACAGGTTAGCAACGTTCTTTGTGGTTTCATACCATGATTATGGACAAGAAGTCGTCAACAAGCCCCATTCGTGATCAGGAAAAGCGTACTGTATGCCGCATATGAGCGCATACGATGCGCTCATATGTTGCTCAGTGTCCACCTTACACTTGCACGTTGCAATGTCGACAGGTTCGACTCGAACGAACGTCGAGAGCCCGAAGAACTGCACGTCCGCCGAGGACTCTCGGAAGGGGTTGACGTCTCCAAACTACTGAAGTCGACACTCAACTCAGTTCACAGCGCACGCTCAGGAGCGTGTCGTACACTGGGAACCAGCCCTGGATCACGTGGCCGTCCCGCATGAGAAGGCAGCTCAAGTCCACGTAGACGATCCCCACGGTGGCGTCCGTCGTGTACACGTCGTGGTCCATGAGCTTAACTCGACTGCAGCACCGAGTCGTCGGCACGTCGAAGCGGAACTCCTCGTCCCACTTGGGGTTGAGCGTCTTCTTGGACACGGATGACTTGGCCTCGAAGGACGCGAAGGTGATGCCCACGTACGCGTCCGCCAGCTTGCTCGTGCTCCCCACCGCGGGCATGTCGCGCGCCTCCACGGATCGTGGACAGCATGGCATGGCGGAATAAAAATAGGCACGTGATGCTGTCCCCGACTGGGAGGCCATTTGAGGTCCTTAATAGCTGTAAAGAGCTCCTTAATAAGGTCCTAATAAATACTGTTTACGTACATAACGCCGCCTCAAAAATACAGCAATGCTACTCCTGCCTCCGCAATGCTATCGTTTTGCAGATTGGAGATCTGGGTAGCCTCACCACTAGTGTCCTCAATCAACGCCAGAAGGCTCGCTAGAAGCTAAGTGGCTGGCTTGGCAAAAAGCACCAAAATGGCCTTTTTCTGATCCTGGTCGGGGACCAGTCACTTTCATAAAAATAAGCGACAGAATGCGACGTTTTGAAACGCTCGACACACAATGGTATAATATTGCGCCCAGTGTGGCGTAATGCTCTGTCTTTGTGTATAGTCAAAATATAGTTCAGTATAGTCCAATATAGTCCTGGCTGCATTTTCCCGAGCCAGCGCCAGTTTAAACTTTTAAACTAATAAATAATAATGCGGCCGTTTGACCAATTGACCTTTTTTGGTGCGCATCAGTTTTTGGTTGGCATCAATTTTTGGTTGGCATCAGTGTGGGACACACCATTAGCTAGGCCATTCTGTGGATGTTCTGTGGATGTGGGACACCCAATTAGTAAGGCCGTGTTCGACTTTAGTCCAATTTTCCAGAATAGGGGGTTTCAGAATTAGCAAAAATGCCGCCTTAAATCGCATGTCATTTGACACCAGATAACAGGGTATTTCTGGCCAAATGCCTAGTCATTTGACACCAAATCAAAATCACCCACTTGTCGGCAAACGACATGTCATTTGGAGACCAATTTGACAAGCTTTTTGAGATCATGGTAAAAGGGGTATCATATATTCAATTTGAAACTGCCGATAGCATCTTTTATCAACCGCTACTGTGGTGACGTGACTATGAAAGCTGATATAAATGTCAGCGAGGTAAAAGTCTTCCAGAATCCAACTGGAAGACAACGAAGTGAGCGAGGGCAGTGGTCGAGGTGTGGCGAAGTGATCAAGCGCGTGGTGGACGCGAGGAGCGGGCAGGACGATGCGATGATGAAGTGCGACGACGTGGCCAAGTGCTTGCTGGATACACGGCGCGTGACCACGCTGCGTCGCAGGAAGAGGAGGGCGGCGCTGTGCGAGCACCAGATGAACATCGTGCTGCCTGACGCTGATCAGGCAGTCTGCATGCCAGGATACAGCGAAGTGTGGCGGGTCCAGTGCACTTTGAGAAGCGCAAGGAGCTCAGGGTGCCCAACATGGTCCTGAGCTGGTAGGTAAGCAGAGACAGCGGCTTGTAAGTCCTCAGAATTCAATTTACTTTCTCACCAACAAGTGGCCTTTACCATAACTACATTCTCCTGCTCCCCATGCCGAAAACGAGCGATCGCCAGCGCCAATTCGCCGAAGTGGTGGATCTCTCAGCGCCCTCAATCCTCGAAGAAGAGCTTGATGAAGATCTCGGCGGGTCTTCGCCCTTCAACGACTGGACGGACTGATTCCCAATGGAGTCAAACGTCGAGGAGCTGCTAGATCTCCTTGTGTTAGTTCTCTCTCGGCGCTACATGTCCCCAAGAGTGAATGCTCCACGGAGCCATGCATTTGCGAGGGACTGCTTCCAGATCCTCGACGACGCAGCGTTTCGACAACTCGCGCGTGTTACGAAGGATTCCTTCGACTGTATGTGCACGGAGATTGGATGTCATCGCGTTTTCACCAACAACAATCCACTATTTTTATTACATTATTGATAGGACTTCATAGACATGAGGAGAGAGATGCGGACTCCTCGGCAGCTCCACGCCTTCCCGCCATACCTACAAGCTGTAGGCTACACCACTGGTCAGAGCTCGATATACAGCACGAGAGCCTTTTCCACTTCAAACCTTACCGCTTGAGATCGCTTGGGCCTGCTGCAACGAGTTGTCCCTGTGCAACGTTCCGGTGTCAGGCCTAGGCGTCGTCAACGGCCAACGTTCCGCTTGGTGAGCGACTTTTGTGTAGTGTCAGGCGTGCAGGGTCCGTCTTGCGGGTCGCGCTGCTCCTAGGGCTGCTCGTAGAAGCTCTCTGACTGAGATCTTTCCTCTACTCGAGAGAGAGAGCAAGTGAGAGCCTCCGCTTTTTGGCGGATCACAAGTTTCCCTTCCAAATGCCGCGTCCTTTGGCCAAATCACCCACCTCCGGAGATGCCATGTGATATCGACGACGAATGCCATGCTCAATTTCTAATTCTGAAATCCCACAAAAAAATGATTTTCGACCCACCTGGAATCTCACTTCGAAGACTTCCGTGTTATGAATCAGCGCAATGCGTGCGACAAGATGGCACAGCGTCGAGTCCCCGCATGGGACCAAGGTGGTCGAGAAGCCGAAAGAAGGAAAGCTAACGGTAGGATCCAAGGAGGCACCCGACAGTAGCTCAGTTTGTGTTTTGCATTGGAGGCGAGAAGCAGACTCAAGAAGACTGCCGCAGTGGCAGCTAGGTGTAAGCAGGTAACAAGTTCTGTTTGCTTCCTACGCCACCGCGCAACAGGGTTATGAGCCCAAGAGTGAACGCTGAAACCACGAGCGCGTCGACGAAGAAGGCCGACGTGGAGTGGAACAAGGACGGAAAACCCGTCAACTGGAATGGCCGAGATTGGCCGTTGTACAAGAGGACCATGATGCGGTACCTCACCTGCTGCGAAGTGAAAGAAAATGGGTGGCAACTGGATGATATTTGTGACAAAAGTTTCCGGTACTCCGACACTAATGGTGAAGCGGAGCAACGAACTTTCCTTCGACAAGATTTACTGGTCGCCAAGATCCTCTCAAGCTCGCTGTCAAGCTCGCTGTCAAGCACGTTAGCGCGGCAAGTGATGAGATTTGACTATGGGTCGGATATGTGGGAGTACTTGGCCAAGAGATTTGAAGGCCGAGAGAACCCAACCACAAAGCTGTACACACAGCGCACGTTGCGCCAGAAGCTGGAAATGGCATCCTGCCGTCCAGGTGCACACGTTGAGAACCATCTTCTCTACATGATGAACTTACGGGAGCAGTTGGCTGCTGCAGATGCTGACGTCGGAGACGTGTGGATGGTCGACCTGATGTTCAGGTCGATGTCGCAACTCTCTTACTACGGACAACTGCAAACCATGATGATGTTGGGCAATCACGACACTACCACGCCCGAGCAGGCTCAGGCTTTGATTCTCGTCATGGACAAGAATGCGAACGTGGAGAAGCTCCAAGCCCGTCGACACCCCGACAATCAAGCCCACTCGGATCATCCTAACGGAAGTAACCGTGGTGGCCGTGGAGGTGGTGGTCGTGGTGAACAACACGGAGGAGGACGTGGTGGTGGACGTGGTGGTGGTCGAGGAAGACCAAGATCAAACTACCCGAATAACTACTCGAACCGCTCAAATGGAGCAAATGGAAGCACCTCGGGGAACAACAGTCGTCGATCGGAGGAGCAACAACGGTAGTATGAAAACGACCTTGAGAACCAGACGTGCTTTGGGTGCCATAAGTCCGGTCACTTCCGCCGAAACTGCCCTGTGGAGATGAATAGAGAGTCGCAAGATGGTGAGGCTAGTGAAAATGTCCGAGGCCAAGCGAACTTCACTGTATCTTCAAGTGTATCACGTCGCGAACACACTGAATTTGCCCAAGAGAAAAAGGGTGAGCTTGCACGAAATCGTGCGCAGCAAGAGGTGAACCAGCAAGCGAAGAAGCCGGGTTACCGCCCAGAACAATGGGTATTTGACAATGGTGCTAACAAGCACTTAGTTGGGGACAAGAGGTATTTCGTAAGCTACCGAGAACTCACACCGGAAGAAGGTGAGGAAGCTGCAGTTCATGGCTACAATGGGAAGAGCTTACCTGTCGGAATTGGCTCAATTGACTTGTGTGATGTTGAGTTGTGGCCAAGCTCGCCGAGCCGACCACAGAGGCAACGGGATCGGACCGAGAGGAGAAAGTTGACGGCAGTCCTGATTGGCCAGCGAAGTTGCCGCCCACAGTTACCGCACTGGAGTGACTAGGACTAATTTAGTGACGAAGAGTCCTCGGTTGGACCAAATATACTACCGACCGAGGACTAAAAGTCAGGAATAGGTCAGTTTTGGTCCCTCTGTGACAACCACATCGTAGGTACGAATTCGTACCTATATGGGATTAGGGATATCCTACAGAGATAGGTTCACACTTGATATTTGTATAGGGATCTAGGATAGAGTATAGGAAGAGCTAAGAAGGCATCAGGGCCACAAATGACAGAGCAGAATTTCCCCCCCAACCTAACAAGGGTCAAGTCCGGCTAAGGTAAGCCTAGCTAGCTGACCGTAGCGTCTGGATACACTCGGCTGAGTGGATGCCTGCCGACGAGCTTCAGGTACACTGACCGAGAGCTCGTCCTGGTAAGGCCAAGAACAGAGAGGGAAAGGAGAGATATTTGGCCGATTGTTACAGCGATTACACGTTGTATATTTGTATTGGAAGTGCGGAAGAGCCTTCATACATTCTTACGCCGAGGTTTGACCTCGGCAGCCCCGCTTAAAGCCTTGACCGACCCGTACCCTTCATTCTGAGGGACAGCGAGGGTTAGTGCGAAAGCACGAACGTACATCCTAGCTTCGCTCGTGCTAGTGGTGTATTATATTTGGGTAGACCTACCACGGACTCTGTGCACAGAGGACACATTCCAACCCGGTGTAAGGGATCGTTCTTGAGCCTTCAGGTCTGGTTCCAACATATTCGCCGACCTTTCGAGGGAAGCGTGTGTTGTTGGTGGGACTCATCCGATTAGGAAGAGAATTTCATCGTGTTCCTACACGACACTTGATGGTGAACGTCGACGGAAGTCACGTAGCTCTCCGAATCGAGAACGTGTATTACTCACCAGAGAAGACAAATTTATTCTTGCAGTCGATGGCCACGGAGCAAGGATTCCAGGTCGCGTACGACGATGCTGAACGTGAGTATACTTTGAGCATGAATGGTGAAGTCGCACTACAAGTGAAGATGCAGCAGTACAAGTTATGGATCTTCACAGCTGAAAATGGATTCTTGGCTGGAAAAGATGAAACCAAGAAGCCTCCAGAACCTGGGAATCTGATTAACTACGCTATGCAAGATGGAGTAGCTGATCTACAGTGCTGGCACGAACGCCTGGGTCATGTATGCCCTCAGTTCGTCAAACAAATGGCTGACAACAGTTTGGTAGATGGCATGATGCTGCGCAAGAGGTCATTTGATCTTTGCGAAGCTTGCCAGCTCGGTAAGCAAAGGGCTAAGACACCATTGAAGAAGCTGGATCGTGGTGTGAAGCGTCGGAACCAACTCGTTTGCGCTGATCTCTTTTTCCCGCCAGCACATTACAATTGCACAAGGTTCAAGACTGTGTTGGTGATCATAGACGTACACACTCGGTTCGTCACTGCTTATCCGGTGCAGTCAAAGGATTCGACAGTAGTAAACGACTTAATTCGTCGCTACGTAGTGTGGGCTGAGAGACAATGGCCCAACTGCATGGTGTGTGAAATCATCACAGACGGAAGTGGCGAGTTCGCGAACACGGATATCACTGCGTGGTACCAGCAACACGGTATCACACACACAACCACCCCGAAGGATGCGTCTCGATTGAACATGGTCGAACGCACGCACCAAACACTGTGTGGAATGCTGAAATCGATGATGAAAGACTCAGGACTTCCTACGTCGTTTTAGGTGGATGCATTGCACTATGCAGTTTACCTAAAGAATCGATCGTTTTCAAGTGCAACGAATTGCACTTCCTACGAGGAAATGTGGGGCAGACGACCGGACATACACCATGTTCGGAAGTTTGGCGCGTTGGCGTATGTGCACACGAAGGTCGGGCCATCGCGACACAAGTTTGCTGATAACTGCAGAATTGGGTTTGTACTTGGATACCGTGGTGGTACACTTGGGTGTGAAGTGTATTTCCCGTCAGAAGGGAAGGTGCAGATTGCTGGAGAAGTCACAGTCAACGAACAAGTGCTCTATAAAGACCGACACGATCATGACTTTGATCGCCGAGTACGTGACTGGGCGATAGCAGAGCACCCGGATCTGACAAGTACTGGTCGGAGAGATTACGACCTGCCAGTCGTAGGGGGCGTGGTGACGGCGATACTGGTGACGGCGATACAAGAGAAGTCGCGGGACCAACGCCAAGACGTGCAGAAGAATCAAATTCTAGAGTACCGTCCTGGCTGCAAAGATCGCCGCCGGAATTTAGTGACGATGTAATACTGCATCCGGCGATGCTGATCAGAAATGCAGAAGCCGAGCAAGACGTTGGATTGGCCTCGCATGCAGTGGGTCCTGATGAGGTTGATTGTAAGAAGTCCAACCACACTGGTGATGATAAGCAGGAGCGTCGCAGACGTCCTGGGCTGGTTGAATATGTTGAACCTGAAGTGGATGAGTATGGGGAAGAGGAAATACAAGCCTATGCTGCACTCGCTGCGATTGCCACGGATACGGTGCCAACGCCGAAGAAACATGAGCGGACTTGGCACATCTCGGATGTGAGAATCCCACACACTGTGCCTCAAGCGATGAGTTCTCCTCAACGTACTGAATGGTGGAAAGGTATGGAAAAGGAGATACAAGCCATGCTAGAGAAAGACGTGCTCGAGCTGGTTCCAGAAAGTGAGATGCCCGAAGGAGCAAAGGCGCTGGAGACAATGTGGCGGTTCCAGGCAAAGACGGATGAGTTTGGGAATGTAATGCGCTTCAGACCTCGACTATGTGGTCGTGGGGACAAGGAAGAACCCGGTGTTGACTATAACGTGGTGGGCACTTTCTCGCCGGTGGCACGCATGGCATCTTTCAGGATGTTCGTAGCTTTGTGCAAGATACTGCGATTACTCGCGTACCAAGGCGATATCAACACTGCCTACTTGAACGCGAAGAAAAGGTTGCTGGCTTTTATCCGAAGAATCGCTGGATTTCCTATCAAACGTGGATGGGTATACAAAGTGAACAACGCTTTGTATGGTCTGCATAAATGGTACGATGAGCTGCACGGCTGGATGAACAAGAAAGGGGTGCGTCGCAGCATGACTGAGCCGTGTCTGTATTACTACTTCGATGGCGATACAATTGCCCTAGTATTGGTGTACGTCGATGACATCATTTGCGCCACCAACGACGAGTCTTGGAAGAAGCAATTATTCGCTGACATGGACGCAGAGTACGGTTTAAAGGACATGGGTCGTTTGAACAACTAGTTGGGAGTGCAAGTAGACTGACAGGATGGCGGAGTTCTCCTGCACCAGACTAAGTACGCGAAAGAAATCGTTGAGCGTTTTGGTCTTGCTGATGCAGTCGGTTGCCAATCACCAATGGACACGACGGTCAAGCTTAGGGCGGCGAAGGATGGAGACAAGGAGCCTGGATTGCCATATCGAGAGGCTGTTGGTGCGTTGATGTATTTGGCAACAGTACCCGCCCTGATCTTGCGTTCCCGGTCGGGTATCTAAGTCGGTTCGTACAGCACCCGAATGTGGCGCATGCTGCAGCACTCAAGCGTATGTTGAGATATCTGGCATCTACAGTGAACCAAGGGGTGTTCTACAAGAATCAAGATCAACAGGACATGAAGAAAGTGGTGATCAATGGCTTTGTTGATTCAGATTGGGGAAACTGCCCCGAGACGAGAAAGAGTGTATCTGGCTATGTCATGATGATGGCAGGCGAGCCTGTTGCTTGGGCCGCGAGACGCCAGAGCATTGTTGCTCTTAGTACAGCAGAAGCGGAATATGCTGCTGCCTGTGAAGCATGTCAAGAAGGTCAGTCGATCAAGAACGTGCTGACAGATATTATTGGTGCACGTGACCTTAAATTCAACCTTGGAGTTGAGAACCAGGCGGTGATTTCACTTGCGACTCACCCCACATACAGCAGAAAGACTCGACACATCGAGTTGCGCCTGCATTTCGTACGTAAAATGGCACAACAAGGAGGGGTTAACCTGTGGAAGGTCAGAGGCGATATGAATCCTGCGGACCTGCTGACAAAGCCAATGGGAGTCACGCGTCTGAACGAGATGAAGAGATTGATTGGGATGCACCCAGACACTTACCCGACTGGTCGTGAATTGAAGCGGCAAGAATTTCACGCAGAAGCATTGAAGATGTCCGGTCCTGCTGCCAGAAGTGAGCAATTCCGAGCTCAGCTTTAGCTAGCTTTCTCGGAGGGCGGCGTGTTATGAATCAGCGCAATGCGTGCGACAAGATGTCACACCGTCGAGTCCCCGCATGGGACCAAGGTGGTCGAGAAGCCGAAAGAAGGAAAGCTAACGGTAGGATCCAAGGAGGCACCCGACAGTAGCTCAGTTTATGTTTTGCATTGGAGGCGAGAAGCAGACTCAAGAAGACTGCCGCAGTGGCAGCTAGGTGTAAGCAGGTAACAAGTTCTGTTTGCTTCCTACGCCACCGCGCAACATTCCGTCGTAAGAAATGTGGTTCACGAATGAAGATCGTCGCCAAAACACTTCAATTCTTTCGATAGGTAAGCTCATGAATTTGGTCTGGTACGCCAATTAATAGCGCGCTAACGTCGACTCTTTGATGTGGGCAGGTGCACCCTCGGTCCAACACGCTGAGCAGTATATACAGGAACAAGTAAGGTTTTCGGAGATTTATTTGCTTAAGGGGCAAGCTCACCTATCTAGCTGCCTAACGCTTCCTGTTTCTCTTGTACATCATACTTAAGCCCTGATGTATGCTAACACGCTGCATAAGACGTGCTAGGACATGTCTTGCCCTAAAGAAACACAAATACAAAGCCACAGACACGTACGTAGCATATAATTCTTTATTCGTTGCCATCGTGTCAGTGCCGTTGCCGGCGCTTCTGCCGTTAGCCATTCTATATAGTCGCTTGTGTTCTCGAAGTGAGACCTGTCATTCACATGAAAAGAAACCACCCGTTTTACTGCTTCATCTGGTTGACGACACCAAAATCCCAAAATCGCGGAGCAAGTTCAGCCTCCCCCTCCGATGCGGCTGCTCCATTGCTGTGTGCTGGAGTGACGGTGTTCGCCCCGTTGAGGCGCGAGGGTGTGAAGCCAGGAGACCGCGTGGGGGTAATCGGTATCGGCGGGTTGGGCCACTTGGCCATTCAGTTTATCCGGGCAATGGGCGGCGTCCCCGTCGCTTTCTCTCGCTCTCCCAACAAAGAACAAGAGGTCCGTGCACTCGGTGCGTACAACCTCAGAGACCCGGAAGATGCGAAGCATGCTGTCAGATCTGTCAAGACGTTACTACTGACTGCCGACGCCAACAATATGCCGTACGACACATACTTCCAGCTTCTTCGTCCACGCGGTGCGCTTATCATGGTGGGGCTGCCAAACGACAAGTTTATCTGCAACCCTGGCAGCTTTGTGCGGGACGGCAAGCGCCTTGTTGGGAGTAAAATTGGCAGTCCGCAGGACGTGAAAGAAATGCTGGAGCTAGCATCGAAAGGAAACGTGCGCCCGATCATCCAGAAACTACCGATGGAGCAAGTCAACGACGGTCTTGCAATGGTGCGTTCTGGCAAGGTGCGCTACCGTGTCGTACTCGAGAACCCTTCACCAGACTCTCCGGCCTACCTGTGACCGCAAGCATCCTGAAGTCCAACAGCGCATTTAAAGACGCAACAAGGCATCCTGAAGTCAACAGCGCATTTAAAGACGCAATAAAGCAGTGTCCGGTTGCAGGGCTACGAGCGAAGTGTGGTGATATATCCAAGATGGATATATGGATTTTCAATCGGCAAGTTTCTGCTTCGAGCGACAAGAGGAAAACCCCAAGAATCGACCAAGACTAGTGATAGACGGATGTAGACTAGGCGACCGAAAGGGGGGACTTCCTCACTCGAAGATTTTCTCGCTCGAAGCTAACCCGCCTCACCACGCCCTCGAACTTGGGTACGTGAGGCAAATACACGATTGCCCCCAACCAGGCTTGGGTAAAATGCAATACTCAAATTAATATTTTCTGGCAAAACAATAAAATCCGTGATTCCGTGTATTGCAGTATTATTTTACTCGACCTTCATAGCGAGATGCAACTTACGGATCTTTTACAAAGTACTGAAATTAAACGGGAACTTCACTTCGATGTTTATCATAAGTTTTAGTCCCTCCAGCAGTAACTTCGCTGATGGCAAGAATCTTTCGCACACGTTTGGCGTCGCTCTTGCAATGATGGCGTCCATAAACTTGCATTTTAAGGTGGCCAGAAGAGTGCCAATTAATTCAAAAATGAATTCTAGCGCAAGCATTAATAATTCCGTTAAAATATTATAATATATTTTATGAGTTATTATTTTTACCCATCCCTGCCCCCAACGCAGATGTCTTGTGTATTGGAAATATACGGTATAAACTTTACTTGTAGACAGCCAGCAGGAGGGTGTTTAAGCGCTGCCGCCTCAAGGTACACATATCGACGGAAGATATGGCCGGTATGAAAGATAAGGCCTGTCCCACTCTGGTCAAGCCCACGGGGCGCTTTACTATAGAAACTATTTTAGCCAATCAGAAATGACTTTCAAACGAATGGCGCGCTGCGCCTGAAGTCGTCATTTTTGCGATGGAGTGTGGCATTGGGGGATGCCCACGGCCCCTAACGACGCGCTCCTGCGCTGTGTGTGATGGACCATCCCATCACTTGTGCTCAAATGAAGCTCTAGATATTTTGGGGGCTGAACCAGAGCTTGATTTGTGTTTTTACTCCCTTTCTTGCTACTTTGAGTACTCTAAAGCTGAAAAGCCAACTGTAAGTAGCGAGGAAGCACAGCAGCATCGTAGAAGCTGCACTTACAAGTTCAAGCGTGAAGTCCTGCAAGACCTCAGTTTTATCTCCACGTACGCAGCTGAAGAAAAGCACGGGGTGCCTCGAAGGACGGTTCGCAACTGGGAGAAGAACAAGGAGACCATTTTTGCGTTTAGGGGCTCAGAGAAGTGTCGTGCGGCACGGCCAGGAAGGCTCGAGATCATTCCATTCGCCGCTGATCTCGTGACATTCATGAAGGATCTTCGCCGGCAAGAAAAGGTAAGGTTGTGCTTGATTTTTCTAGAATATTTACTAATTTTGCGTGGTTTTAGGTACTGTGTACCGTAAATATGATCCAGTTTATCAAGATCGAGCACATACAGTGGCTGAACGAGTACATGGCTCGGAATAAGTCTCCGTATGATGCCCTGGTCAAGCTGCTCCAACGTTTTGCACAGCGCCACGGGTTTTCACGTAGAACCCCCACAATGCTTCGGTTGTTTTTGTATTTTAGCCTTAAATGTTGGCCGAAAGTTCACGTTTTTCTTTCTTTGTGTCAATTTTTTTAGATGCCGTCTCCTGGGCTGCTGAAAATTCGCGACGAATTTAGCAGTAAATTCTGGAAGGACTACAGCAATTATCATTCCAGCCGGATATACAACGCTGACGAAACAGGTGTCTGCTATGAAATGCCGCCGTCCAAAATTTGGGCCGAAAGGGGGAAGTCGTCCAAAATTCCTGCTAGTGCGAAGCACTCCGCCCGACTTACAGCACTTCTAACAGTTCGTGCTGATGGTAAGTATTTTTATATTCTTTGTTACAAAATTTGCGGCTAACAAAACGACTGTTTCTTACAGGAAAAAAGTTGCCCATTGTTTTCATTTTGAAGGCAATGCCGGACGGCACAATCGAACAAAATGAGTTGGTGACGTATCCAAAGGGTATTTTCTTTTTTTCCTTATTTTTAATTATCAATCTTTATTATTTATACCTTTCGGTGCTGCTTGATGTACAGGTCACTTGTACTGCGTTCAAGAGAACGCGTGGATGAATGAAAAAATTTGGCATCGTTATCTTCGCGAGCTGCTGCTTGATGACATCGAAGGACCGTCTGTGCTTTTAGTGGACAACTTGGAGTGCCACGTGGCGGAAAAAGCGGAAGACATTGTTGCTGGGGAGCTTTTCAGCGAGCTACTACCCCTCCCCCAAATTCAACTTCGGTTTGTCAACCGCTTGATGTGGGGGTGATGGGGCCTATCAAGTCAATGCTAAGATCTGAGTGGCTGGCGGAGGACGCCCCATCAAAACCAACGGCGGAGGCGAAGCGTCGCGCCATGGTCGAGAGGATGATCAAGGTTTGGGAAGCGTTGGATGAGGAAACAGTTCGCAAGAGTTTTTCGAAGGCATTTCCATATGCCGACCTCTAATAGAACTTTTTGTGTTGAAGTGTTCCATTGTTCTGTAAAAGTGTTGTGCTATTGGTCCAAATTAAAGCCAATCAAACTGATAGGCCTTAAGCAACATCCTTTAGAGTCTGCGCTTGTACATTCCTTTTGTATAGAATCCTGTTTTTGCTCACAGGCCTTATCTTCCGTCGATATGTGTACTCTGCCGACCCTCATAATCGAAATGTTTACGATGACCTTCATAATCGAAATGCTTACGGTGACTCGCCCCATACAATACATGTACTTCCCTGGTCAGTTGAAGCCTTGTACCTGGACAAGTGAGATGCATGTTTTGTCACGATAAACTCGAGGCTCCGCGACCAAGCAGTCATGAGCTCATTACCGAACTTGCCATCAACTAAGCAGCGCTCCATCCTTCCAACCATGACCAACACCCCGAGAACCGTGAATTCCTATGCTGCTTTCGACAAGACCGGCGAGTGCAAGCCCTGGCAGTACGAGTCCCGTCCTCTCGGCGACGAAGACGTCGAGATCAAAATCTCGCACTGTGGCATCTGCGGCTCGGACCTGCACACGATCGACGGTGGTTGGGGTCCATCGCTATACCCTTTGCGTGGCTGGCCACGAAATCATCGGCGAAGTGACTCTCGCCGGTTCCAAGGTCACCAACCTCGCTGTTGGTGACCGTGTCGGCGTTGGTGCTCAGGTCTGGGCGTGCCTGAACCGCGACCCGAACGACAACTGCCGCGACTGCGCTGATGGCGAGGACGCAGTGTGTGACAGCATCGTCTGGGCTATCAATGGGACGTACAAGGACGGCCCCAGGTCGTACGGTGGCTTCGCCGACTACATCCGCGTCGACAATAACTACGCCTTCAAGATCCCGGACGCGCTGCCGTCTGACGTGGCTGCTCCGCTGTTGTGTGCGGGCGCCACCGTGTTCACACCGCTGAAGCAAGAGGGTGTCAAGGCCGGCGACCACGTGGGGGTGATCGGCATTGGTGGGCTCGGCCACATCGCCATCCAGTTCATCCGCGCGCTGGGCGCCACTCCGGTTGCCTTCTCCCGCTCGTCGAAGAAAGAAAAGGAGATCCGCGCGCTGGGCGCCGAGGAGTTTTACGACCTGAGCGATCCGGAGCAGCAGAAGAAGGCCGCGGGCTGCGTTGACTATCTCCTGCTCACCGCCAACGCCTGCAACATGCCGTACGATCTGTATCTGAGCCTTGTCCGCAAGCGTGGCACGTTCATCATGGTTGGTCTGCCGGACGACCAGGTGAAAATCACGCCGTGGTTCACGGCGTGATTTTCACCTGGTCGTCCGGCAGACCCCCGCGCGGTCCGTGTCCGTGGCAGCGTCATTGGCAGCATCAAAGACATCAACGAGATGCTGGACGTGGCGGCGAAGGGCAACGTGCGTCCGATCATCGAGAAGCTGCCCATGAGCGAGGTCAACAAGGGGCTGGACAAGGTTCGCGATGGCAGTGTGCGCTACCGCGTCGTGCTTGAGAACTAGTCGAATCAGAGTCGTCTCGGTTCCGAAGCATGCCTAAAAAAATATCTTCGTTTGACAACGACTTCCGTTTGCTTCAACTCGGTCTCACCCCTTCCAGTCTGTTATTCTTTCTGGTCCTTTTGTGCTTGAGGAGTCCACTTCCCTCGTCTCTCTGAGGTGGGAAAGCAGAAACCCTCTTTTGGCAACGATCGAAGGCAAAATATCCGATGAGAAGCACTCTTGTGAATGAAGGTCTCTCCGACAGGCAAGTTGCCTATTTGTCAAAGCGCCAGCGCCAACCATCTCTGCTTGCACTGCGATCATCGTTCTTTGCGGTGCCAGACTCCGCAACCTGATTGCCAATCGTTGCACCCAACGCAAGAGTGTTGGTGCTCGATTTGCACCGCCCACTTGGCTACTTACGTATTAGCGTAAACTTGCCCAGTTCAAGTGCGTCAGTTAGTCAGTCAATCGCCAATTGGCTTCAAAGCGCACACGTCCGTCCAGCCATGACGGTGCTGCTGCAGTCGGACACTGAGTCCCTCGTGTCCCCCGCCGCCACCACCAAGCAGCCGCGCTACTCGACGTTCCCAAGCGCCTACAACGTCGACGAGACCAAGCAGGACCTGCACAATGCCACCACCCCCACGCCCGGCACAGCTTCGTTTTGGTCCAAACTGCTCTTCTCGTACGCTAACCCCCTCATGAGCCTGGGCAACACTCGCCAACTCGACAATGAAGATCTGTGGGAGCTCGAGGGCGAGAACCGATCGGCTGCGGCCTTCGACGAGTTCGTGGAGCACTTCGAACGCCACGACAAATCCATCGTCAAGGCCATGGTGACGGCCTACGGAGGGCGGTTCCTGCTCTGCGGCGTCGCCATGCTCTTCACTACCGCCTGCAACGTCTTCGCGCCGGCCGTGCTGAACCACGTCATCACGGTGTTCGCAGCACCCGAGATCGACATGTACAATCTGAGTATTTGGCTCGGCGTTTTCTTCGCTTCGAGGCTGGTGAACGCAATCGCGATGTCACAAATGAGGTTCTACCTCGAGTTGATCGCACTGCGGCTGACGGTGACGCTCAAGGCGCTGCTGTTCAGGAAAGCCATGCGCCGCAGCATCCAGAGCAAGGGCGAGTCCGAGGCGGTCGACATCTCGAACCTCTTTTCGTCAGACGTTGACAATGTTCTGTGGGCTGCTTTCCAGATCAACAGCTTGTGGATCATCCCTCTCCAGATCCTGGTGGTTGTCTATATGCTGTACGCTGTCATCGACTTGGCTGCGTTTGCGGGCCTTGCTGTCATTGCGGTCTCAATGCTGGTAGGTTTTATCATCGCCAAGCTGTCGGGAGATACGTTCGAGGATATCATGAAGTACAAGGATAACCGTATGAAGACGATCAAGGAGGTGTTCAGTGCCATCCAGATCGTGAAACTCAATGCGTGGGAGGACAAATTCGCGGACAAGATTCACAGTCTGCGTGCTACCGAATTGTCGGCTGTCAAGCGATTCATGTACCTCGGTGCAGTCAACATTTTTGTCTTGTGGGCTTCGCCATTAGCCGTATCTGCTACCTCTTTCGCTGTATACGCGATTCTTATGGAAAGACCACTAACTGCGGCCAAGGTTTTTACGGCCATCGCCCTCTTTAACGCTATTCGAGATCCACTGCGAGACCTACCGACTGTGATCCAGACATGCATCCAGGCCAAAGTCTCGCTGAATCGTTTCTCCGATTATCTCTCGCTGGATGAGTTTGAACCCTCCAACGTCACTCGAGATGATCCAGCACAGCCTGAGGACGTGGTCATGTCCATTGAAGACGGCACGTTTGGATGGACCAAGGATTCTGCGCTACTCAGCCACGTGAACCTCACCGTCAAGAGAGGCGACCTGGTTATTGTTCACGGGTCCGTCGGCAGCGGCAAGTCGTCGCTGTGCTCAGCGCTGCTAGGAGAAATGGACAAGTTGGCTGGCAGCGTCTTCGTCCGTGGTCACGTCGCCTACTACTCGCAGCAGACGTGGATTCAAAACATGACGGTCCGTGACAACATCCTGTTCGGCTCGCCGTACGACAAGGAGAAGTATACGCGCGTGATTGCGGCGTGTGGTCTGTTGCCGGACCTGCAGCAGTTCCCTGGTGGCGATTTGACTGGAGATCGGCCAGAAGGGAGTGAACCTGTCGGGCGGCCAGAAAGCGCGCGTGTGTTTGGCTCGCGCATGCTACTCGGACGCCGACATTCTGTTGCTGGACTCGCCACTAGCAGCTGTGGACGCGATCGTGCAGAGCCAAATCTTCGGTGACTGCATTTGCAACCTACTGGCGGAGAAGACGGTGGTGCTGGTGACGCACAGCGCTGACATTATCGCGAGCGAGGCGGCGAACGTGAAAGTGCTGGTGGAGGAGGGGAAGTTGACAGCTACTCGCCACGAAGTCGCTCTTCCACGCTGTTCTTACACCGTACCAGTGTCTCCACGAGAGGGTGAGGATGACAACGCAAGTCACGGTGGAGAGCATCAAGCCGCCAAAGATAAAGATGCTGGTCGGCTTATCGACGATGAGGAGCGCGAAGAGGGTCGAGTGTCAAAGGAGGTGTTCTCGAATTACTTCGAGTCGTTGGGTGGCATGAAGGTGTGTATTTTCCTGTTCATGGTGCAGACGCTGTGGCAGGCGTGTCAGATCGGCAGTGATCTGTGGCTAAGTCACTGGACCGGTCAGAAGAACGGCTCGTACAACCCCGATGAGACGGCTTACAACATGAAGGTGTATGCTCTTCTGGGAGCTGGTGCTGCCGTCATGGTATTTGTTCGGTCGGGCACTGTGGCGATTGTTGGTCTTCGCGCCTCAAGGCATTTGTTTGACAACATGACGGTGTCTCTGTTGAAGGCCCCACTGCGCTTTTTCGATGCCAATCCTATCGGGCGCATTGTGAACCGATACGGCGATGACATGTCTGCTGTGGATTTCATGATTCCGTTCGCGTTCGGAGGCTTCCTTGCGGTGTTTTTCTTCACGGTGTGTCAGCTAGCAACGGCTGTGTACACCATGAACTTCTTAGGCGCGTTGATTATCCCGCTAGTTTGGATGTACGTGAAGATCGCTAACTTCTATCTTGCTCCGTCGCGCGAGATCTCACGCCTGTGGAAGGTGACATCATCCCCTGTGTTGAGTCATGTGACGCAGTCGGAGGAGGGTGTTGTTGTTATTCGCGCGTTTGGATTCGGGACTGTGAACCGTATGATCAAGGAACACTTCGCTCTCAATGATGTTAATAGCAAGTGCTGGTTTGCGGATACCGTCACACAGCAATGGTTCCAGGTTCGTATGCAGCTTCTGGGCTGCGGTGTGATATTCCTCGTGGTGTCGGGCCTCGTGTACCTCCGCGACTTCCTCTCTCCTGGCATGGTGGGTTTGGCATTCGCTTATGCGCTGAGTGTCGATAGCGGACTTGCCGACCTTGTGCAGTCGTGGTCTTGGGTGGAAATCCAAATGGTCAGTCCGGAGCGTATTCTCGAGTATGGATCGATCCCAGCTGAAGGCAGTCAACGACCGCTTGTGATCGAGCCCGATGCCTCCTGGCCTCGTTCCTCCACTCTGCAGTTCCAAGACGTCGTCTTCAACTACAAGCAAGGAGGCAAACCAGTGCTCAAGGGCCTCTCCTTCGACATCCGAAACAACGAGAAGATCGGCATCGTCGGACGCACCGGCGCCGGCAAGTCCAGCCTCACCATGGCGCTCTTCCGTATCAACAAGCTCGTGTCCGGCCGCATCCTGATCGATGGCGTGGACATCGCGACCATGCCACTACGAACACTGCGTTCGCACCTGTCTATCATCCCGCAGTCGCCCGTACTGTTCAAGGGTGCGCTGCGAGCCTACATGGATCCGTTCGACGAGTTCACGGACGCGGACATTTGGTCGGCGCTGGAGAAGGTGGACATGAAGACGCAGGTGGCTGCTTTGGAGGGTCAACTGACGTACGAGCTGAGCGAGAACGGCGAGAACTTCAGCGTGGGCGAGCGGCAGATGCTGTGCATGGGTCGCGCGCTGCTCACTCGGAGCCGCATCGTGGTGATGGATGAGGCGACGGCGTCCATCGACCACGCGACGGAGAAGAAGCTGCAGCGCATGATCAACCAGGACTTCCATGACGCGACGGTGTTGACGATCGCGCATCGGTTGGGCACGGTGCTGGACTCGGACCGCATCATGGTGCTGAGTGACGGTCGCGTGGTGGAGTTCGACAGTCCTCGTGCGTTGGTGAAGGACCGCAATGGAGTCTTCTACGAGCTCGCGAAGGAAGGAGGCTACCTGGATCAATTGCTTTAACCGAATACTCGAACGTTAGTACATGTGGGACCACCACTTTATCATTCGAGTGCTAAGTTACTCGTTCAAACAGCGTTGACTGTCAAAGTTCTTGTTGATGTCCTCAACGAGATCAGAAGGATCAGCCAATCGACGATACCCAGCGCATTCCAACATGGGGGGGTCAAACACATTCACTTGGATGTTTGGCGTGGTGCCTGCACTTTTTCTCCTGGAGTTGTAGAGGACACTAATCAACCCAGCACTTGGTGGTTGGTGAAGACTGCAAGGTATCCGTTAAGCTGTCATTCCCAAAGTGGCGTCCTCGTGCGTAGTCGACTACAAGTGAGGTGAGACCCTATACACTTCCATGAGCTCGACGCAGCTGCAGAGCTCTCGGTCCTCTCAGGAATATGCCACGTTCCTCAAGGAGCCATCGAAGGTGTCGAAAGCGCATCGTCGACAGTCGGCATCGCTGTGGTCTAGACTCTTCCTCTCGTACGCAGACGAGATGATGGCGACTGGTAGCACGAGACAACTGGATCAAGACGATCTACTGGAGCTGGACGACGACAGTCGCTCGGCAGTCGCCTACGCGTACTTCAGACGCCACTACGACGAGCAGGACCAATCGATCGTCCGAGCCATTGCCCACGGCTACGGCAGGACGTTCCTGCTCTGCGGTCTTGCATCGACGTTCACAACGTCCTGCCTTCTCTTCGCTCCAGTTGTGCTGCACCACGTGATCGACGCGTTTGCTGCACCCGTGATGGATATGACGAGTCTCGGTGTGTGGTTGGCTGCGTTCTTCGCCTCTCGTCTCGCCAACGCATTGGTGGCACCCCACGTGGACTTCCAGATCCAGTTGATGGTCTTCCGCTTGGCTGTTTCGCTCCGCGCTCTGCTGTTTGAGAAGGTCATGCGACGGAGCATCCAGAGCCGCAGTGACGACAAAGCGGTCGACATCGCCAACATCTACACGTCGGACATCCAGAGGGTGATCCAATGTGCGAACGAGATTAACACGTTGTGGATCTTGCCTGTCGAGATCGCCGTCGTGGTTTACATGCTGTACAATATTCTTGATGTAGCCGCGTTTGCTGGCCTTGGCGTCATCGCGCTGTCAATGCTGGTGGCATTTTTCTTCACCAAGAAGACCAATGGATCGTACAAGGACTTGATGAAGTATAAAGATGAACGCATGAAGTTGGTTAAAGAGGTTTTTGGCGCCATTCAGATCGTCAAGTTCAACGCGTGGGAAGGCAATTTCGAGAAGAAACTACTTGCTTTGCGAGAGCTCGAGCTGTCGGCGCTTTCGCGGTTTGTTTATGCCATGTGCGGCACCATTTTCGTGCTGTGGGCCTCGCCGCTCTTCGTCTCAACTGTGTCGTTTGCAGTGTACACGCTTGTCATGGATCAGGTGCTCACCGCTGCCAAGGTGTTTACTGCCATTGCTTTGTTCAATTTACTTCGAGAGCCGCTGCGCGAGTTCCCAAGTATGATTCAGAAATGTCTGCAGGCCAAGATTTCCTTGGATCGCATTTCGGACTACCTTGCTCTTCACGAAGTCGATCCAACCAACGTGAACCACGACGACTCATCGATTCCGAGTGATGTCGCGATTGTGGTCGAACATGGCACATTCGCGTGGAACGAAGACACGTTGCCAGTGCTCGCCGATGTGAACCTCACGGTGAGAAAGGGTGATTTTGTTGTCATTCATGGATCTGTTGGGTCTGGTAAATCGGCGCTTTGCTCTGCGCTGTTGGGCGAAATGGAGAAATCCAACGGCGATGTCTTCGTAAATGGCACGGTGGCATACTACTCACAGCAGCCATGGATTCAAAATACGACGGTGAGAGAAAATATTCTCTTCGGACAAGCTTTCGACATCACCAAGTACCAAAAAGTATTGGATGCGTGTGGACTTCTTCCAGACCTCGAGCGGTTCCCTGGTGGTGATGCGACGGAAATTGGGCAAAAGGGGATCAACCTGTCGGGTGGCCAGAAGCTCGAGTGAGTTTGGCTCGTGCTTGCTACTCCAATGCCGACGTGTTCATTTTGGATTCGCCTCTCGCTGCGGTTGATGCAGTGGTTCAAAAAGCGAGATCTTCAGCAAGTGTATCTGTGGACTATTAGCAGAGAAGACGGTAGTGCTCGTCACTCACAACCTAGACGTGGTCGCATCTGAAGCGGTGAACTGCAAAGTTCTGGTTTCGGAAGGTCAAGTGTCGGTGGAGAGGCGAGAAATTCATCACTCTCGAACTTATTTTGCGGCGCAGGTATCTCCTCCCAGCGAGAATGGAAATGCAAAGATTAAATAGTTCATCGACGAGAAATCGGAAATTGTCGGTAAGCTTGTGGACGATGAAGAGCGTGAAGAGGGCCGGGTATCTGCTGCGGTCTTCTGGCGGTATTTCAACGCGATGGGAGGACTGAAAGTGTTGGTGTTGTTGGTTTTGATTCAGTCGTTGTGGCAAGGCTGTCAAATTGGGAGTGACCTGTGGCTGAGCCATTGGACAGGGCAAAAGGGAACTACGTACGATGTTTCTCGAAAAGAGTACAACATGATGGTCTATGCTATCCTTGGTGGAGGCAGTGCTTTGATGGTGCTCGCACCAGCGGTGACGGTTGCTACTGCTGGTTTGCACGCGGCGCGTGATCTCTTCATTCTACTGACACGTGGGCTCCTATATGCCCCCTCCGGTTCTTCGACGCCAATCCCATCGGTCGAATCGTCAACCGTTTTGGAGGAGATATCGCGTATGTTGAGATTGATATCCCATTTGACATCGGAAGTTTGCTAGTGGCGGCATTCTTCACCTTCTGTCAACTCGCGACGGCGATCTACATCGTGCAAACTCGGGTACTTCTACGTCAAGTTTGCCAAGTTCTACCTTATGCCTTCGCGAGAGATTTCCCGGTTATTGAAAGTGGCGTCATCTCCTGTGCTGAGCCATATCTCGCAGCCAGAGGAAGGGGTGACTACCATCAGAGCTTTTGGTCCAGACTGCACCGACCAAATGATCGCTGAGAATTTCTTACGCAATGACGTGAACGCTCGAGCTTGGTTTTGCGATTTCGTGGTGCTTACGTGGTTTCAACTCCGAATGGAGCTCATCGGGTGTGGCGTGGTAATTGCTGTCGTTTCATCTCTCGTGTACCTTCATGAGTTTCTGTCACCGGGGCTTGTGGGAGTTGCATTTACTTATGCGTTAAGTATCGACAGTCGTCTTGCTCGATTGGTTCGAGTTTGGTCGTGGCTAGAGATTGAAATGGTGAGACCCGAACGGATCATGAATTATGCTTCCATCCCAGCTGAAGGCAGTCAACGACCGCTCGTGATCGAACCCGATGCCTCCTGGCCTCGTTCCTCCACTCTGCAGTTCCAAGACGTCGTCTTCAACTACAAGCAAGGAGGCAAACCAGTGCTCAAGGGCCTCTCCTTCGACATCCGAAACAACGAGAAGATCGGCATCGTCGGACGCACCGGCGCCGGCAAGTCCAGCCTCACCATGGCGCTCTTCCGTATCAACAAGCTCGTGTCCGGCCGCATCCTGATCGATGGCGTGGACATCGCGACCATACCACTACGAACACTGCGTTCGCATCTGTCTATCATCCCGCAGTCGCCCGTACTGTTCAAGGGTGCGCTGCGAGCCTACATGGATCCGTTCGACGAGTTCACGGACGCGGACATTTGGTCGGCGCTGGAGAAGGTGGACATGAAGACGCAGGTGGCTGCTTTGGAGGGTCAACTGACGTACGAGCTGAGCGAGAACGGCGAGAACTTCAGCGTGGGCGAGCGGCAGATGCTGTGCATGGGTCGCGCGCTGCTCACTCGGAGCCGCATCGTGGTGATGGATGAGGCGACGGCGTCCATCGACCACGCGACGGAGAAGAAGCTGCAGCGCATGATCAACCAGGACTTCCATGACGCGACGGTGTTGACGATCGCGCATCGGTTGGGCACGGTGCTGGACTCGGACCGCATCATGGTGCTGAGTGACGGTCGCGTGGTGGAGTTCGACAGTCCTCGTGCGTGAAGGTCCGCAATGGAGTCTTCTACGAGCTCGCGAAGGAAGGAGGCTATCTTGACCAATTGCTTTAACAAAGATGTCTTTGTTAAAAGGGTAAACCTCGAAGTCTACGAGTCTGCTTGTTTGCTACGTTTAGTTTTCCAGTACCACACGATAGCGCACACGACCTTCACGCATCATTGCAATGCCTTCGTTGACCTTGTGCATGGGCATTTGCTGAACGATGGCACGCACGATCTTCTCGGATGCGAGTGCCAACATGTCCTTGATGTCTTGGATACTTCCAATGAGACTGCCCACCCACTTGATACCCTTGGCCACCACGAACATTGGTTTGCACTTCACTTCGTCGTAGGGGACGCCCACCATGATGAACGTGCCGCGCTTTTTCACAAGCGACAGGTACGTGTTGTACGGCATGTCATTGGCGTCAGCAGTGAGCAGCAGTACGTTAACAGAGTTGGTGGCCTTCTTCGCATCCTCCGGGTCGCTCAGGTTGTAAAACTCTTCAGCACCGAGAGCACGAATCTCTTTCTCTTTGTTCGCCGAACGCGAGAAAGTCACCGGAGTAGCGCCAAGAGCACGGATAAACTGGATGGCGAGGTGGCCCAGTCCACCGATGCCAATGACTCCAACACGGTCACCAGCCTTAACGTTGTGTTTTAGCGGCGTGAAGACGGTGACGCCGGCACAGAGCAACGGTGCGGCTGAAGCTGATGGGATGTTGTCCGGGATCTTAAAGGCGAAGTTGCTGTCGACACGCACGTAGTCGGCATATCCACCGTACGCCATCGCACCGTCCTCGTATTTGGCGTCATAAGTGATCACCGAGCGGCTGCAGAAGGCGTTTTCACCATCGGAACACTCTTCGCAAGGTCTCTCTGGGTCCTTGTTGAGGCACGCCCACACTTGCGCACCAACACCAACGCGGTCGCCCACAGTAAGATGCTTGACGTTGGCGCCAATAACGGTCACTTCGCCGATGATTTCGTGCCCAAACACGCACGGATACATCGTGGGCTTCCAGCCACTGTCAAGGTGGTGGATGTCAGATCCACAGATGCCGCAGTGAGAGATTTTGACCTCGACATCGTCAGCACCAAGAGGTCGAGACTTGTACTGGAACGGCATAATTTCGCCAGACGGTTCGAAGGCAGCGTAGGCGTTCACGGTTCTCGGAGTGGTTGACATCTTTTGCAGCTTCAGGTAAGTTTGACAATGACCCATGCTTTGGTAAAGGATTCACAACGGCAGTCTGCAGCAAATACTTAGTCACGACCACAGCGTTGATGCAGGTGACACGAATGCATAATCTAGGGATGATGCACTTTGCTTGATACGATACCTTTCGCTTCGCTGACAAAAATATCCAGAAGAAGGAATCACGTTTTTGATATAGTAGGCATGCGAATGATATGAACAGGCCCGTTTTCAGTCAATACGAATGCGTGCTACATGTATTATAATAGGAATGGCATTCTGATCACAGGACGAAAGCTCTCACCGTAATACATGTACCAAACAGCATGTTGAGAGAGTGGTTCCTTTAGCAAATGACAAATTCAGATCATATAAGCTCGATTGTATAGTCACATTTTGTCAAAGCAAGCTACTGTATTATTGAATGTTATATATACCCTTGCATACACCAGCAAAATGAAGTGTCCGAAATAACTTGACAGCGCCCGTCATCTCGCCGATCATCATCATCTCTTACCTGTGTGCGTCAGGAGCTTTGTCACTGATTGGCAACGCTATCGCTATGCATGCATACAGTAGTGCGTGTAATACAGCTATCGTTGTAGAGTTCATTCTTAAATTTGCCTTTCATCAAGCACATCGAAAACCAAGCACCATGTCAACTGCGCCAAGAACCGTCAACGCCTACGCCGCCTTCGACAGGACTGGCGAGTGCAAGCCCTGGCAGTACGAGTCCCGTCCTCTCGGCGACGAAGACGTCGAGATCAAAATCTCGCACTGCGGCATTTGCGGCTCGGACCTGCACACGATCGACGGTGGTTGGGGCCCCGCTCCGTACCCGTGCGTAGCTGGCCACGAAATCATCGGCGAAGTGACTCTCGCCGGTTCCAAGGTCACGAACCTCGCTGTTGGCGACCGTGTCGGCGTTGGTGCTCAGGTCTGGGCGTGCCTGAACCGCGACCCGAACGACAACTGCCGCGACTGCGCTGATGGCGAGGACGCCGTGTGCGACCACGGCGTTTGGACCTACAGCGCAACCTACAAGGACGGCGCCAAGTCGTACGGTGGATACGCGGACTACGTTCGTGTCGACAACAACTACGCCTTCAAGATCCCGGACGCGCTGCCGTCCGACGTGGCAGCTCCGCTGCTGTGTGCGGGTGCCACCGTGTACACACCGTTGAAGCAGGAGGGCGTCAAGGCCGGCGACCGCGTCGGTGTGGTTGGTATCGGTGGCCTCGGCCACATCGCCATCCAGTTCATCCGCGCGTTGGGCGCCATCCCCGTTGCCTTCTCCCGTTCTGCCAACAAGGAGCAGGAGATTCTGTCGCTGGGTGCCCAGGAGTTCTACAACTTGAGTGACCCGGAGCAGCAGAAGAAGGCCGCGGGCTGTGTCGACTTTTTGCTGCTCACCGCCGACGCCAACAACATGCCGTACGATCTGTACTTGAGCTTGGTGCGTAAGCGCGGCACGTTCATCATGGTGGGTCTGCCGAACGACCAGGTGAAGATCACGCCGTGGTTTCTGGTCCCGCGTGCCGTTCGTGTGCGTGGCAGCGCAATCGGCAGCAGCCAGGACATCAAGGACATGCTCGAGTTGGCGGCCGAAAAGAACGTGCGGCCGATCATCCAGAAGCTGCCCATGGCCAAGGTCAACGACGGTCTCAACATGGTGCGCGATGGCCGCGTCCGTTACCGCGTAGTACTAGAAAACTAGAACGCGTCTAGCTTCCTGTTTAGACAGCCTTTCTAAAAATCACAACTAATCTGAACCTGTCTAAAAAGCTGTAGCCACTCGTTGACATGGCTACATTTCTCTTCTATACTCCCCACCAGTCAACCGTATTGAAAAGATGTCTCCATTACCCGGATCTCGCACTTTCCAAACGGCCACCAACGCCAATCAAGTCCTAGGAACATGGCGCCCCCCAACGTCGACAACATGTTCACGCTCAAGGTGGACAACGTCCCCTTCCAGATCGGGTACGTCCCCCTCCCTCCCTCCGCCTCGTCCTCTCTCTCTCTCTCTAACCCCCTTCCCCTTTTCTCAGGAGCGACGAACTGCGCGAACTCTTCGCCAAGTTCGGAGAAATCGGAGACGTCTACATCCCCCGCGCCCGCGGCTCCAGCGAGTCGCGCGGCTTCGCCTTCGTGCGCTTCGTGGAGAAGCGCGACGCCGAAGACGCCATCGAAGCCATGGAGGGCCAGGAGTTCCAAGGCCGAGACCTGCGCGTGCAGTTCGCCAAGCAGCGCCGACCCGACAACCCACGCGAGTTTTATTCTCGTGGCGGCGGTGACGAGCGTGGAGACCGCGGAGACCGTGGAGGTCGCTACGGAGGAGGAGGCGACCGCTACGGAGGAGGAGGCGACCGCTACGGAGGAGGAGGCGACCGCTATGGAGGAGGAGGCGACCGCTATGGAGGAGGAGGCGACCGCTACGGAGGAGACGACCGCGGACGCAGCAGCCGCTACGACGACCGTCCGCGTCGCCGCTCCCGCTCGCGCTCTCCCGACCGTCGCGACCGTGGAGACCGGGACCGCAACGACCGCGGAGACCGCCGCAGCCGCAGCCGCTCGCCCCGCCCGCGCAGCCGCTCCCCGCGCCGCAACAGCGCGTCGCCGCCTCCTCGTCGTGACTAAGTGGGCCCCCTGGGATCGAGTGCAAGCAAGAGACCAAGGACTGCAGCGGAAGGACGGAGCGTGCACCACCAGGACAGAGAGGCAGACGGAGTTTGTGTTACCTACTGCAGCCGAAACGTTGAGAGGCCCTGCATTGTTGCTGCTTTTCGAGAGTATTAACACCTGAACGAACCGGGGAACTGCAAAAGATACGAGAAACAGAAAACTTCTCCGGAGATCGGGACCAGAGTTGGCGTTGTTCGTGGGAGGTGTTGCGTGCTGTGCTGCTTTCAATCGTGATGTGGGGCGGGTCCTGTCTTCTTATCGGTGTAGTTCGAGTGGGGTCGAAGCCAGAGAAAAGCAGTCGTTGTGTTCTGAACAGACGGGCTTCGTTGCTATTTCCACGCCAGTTATATGGGAAGGGATTTCGCCTGCCGTGCTCATACCCATGGGCTGTCCTCAACTCGTGTCTCGCGAGAGCTGCTGCTGCGCTGGTGTTAGATGTCCTGTAGCAGTGGACGACCGCGGGTGGTGTCCAATCTGCTTGAAGCTCCAATGCGCCAAGAGGATTCGGCCAAGAGCAACGCTGAATCCGCAACTGCAGTCTTGCTCGTCAACGGTGACTCGGAACAGTCCTCACCAGTGAGTGATGGAACAAGACATGAGAGACATCAAGGCTTGTCATGGATTAGGGGGTTAAGCTTTCAATTGAGGTGACAGGGTGCGGTTGCACCTGGAAGCTTTCATTTCAAAAAGTTTATGTGAGATCATCCCTGCTTCTCGGGACGACAAAAACGATTGGGAAAGATGGTGGCTCGGAGCCATTGCACCATGTCAACGGTGTTCTTAAGAAGTGACGATCAGGAAGATGAAGAAGGCAATAACGCCAACCATCAGTCCCGCGCAGTAGAGTGCGCGCATGTCGCCGTCAATGCTGGCGTAACCACGGCGGCGGTAGCACAGCCCCACCGCGTACACAATCGCGACAAGCAGAACGGCTCCGCTCAGCCCGATGAAGATGCGGGTAACCGTGCTGCCAACACCGCTATCTTCAGAATTGTCGTCGTCTTCGTCAGCACCCCTGCCACTACGAATCGGAATGGTCTCCGGAGAAGGCTCGGCCTGGCAGCAGTCCAATTTTCCGCCCGTCATTGGATCGGGTTTGCAGCAGCCGCCGTCCCACCCGCAGCACTCTAGCCCAGCAGCACCGCACATGGGCTGGCCCTGGCAAGTATCCGTCTCGCCCGAGTGCGATGCATTGGAAGGAATCTTTGAAGGTGTATCTGACGAACAGCAATCCAACTTGACCCCAGAACCAGCGCAGCAGCCGCCTGGCGCACCACAGCAGTCGAGCTTGGCAGCTTCGCACACTGGTTCGCCGTAGCAGACCGCTGAATCCTTGGGCTTGTCAGCGGCCTTGTGGGTTGTGTTGCTAATTACCGGGTGCTGGTTCTTGCAGCAGCCTAGCACAGTACCGGAAATAGGGTCGGGCTCACAGCATCCATCGATGGTGTTGCAGCAGCCCAATCCAAGTACAGCGCACTCATGCTCTCCAAAGCAAGCGTTGCTGGGCAACAGAGCGGGGTCCTCCTGCGGGCAACAGCCTAGCGCACTAGGGCAGCATCCAGGCAAGGTACCACAACACATCAGCGCCGTGCCGTTTGCTCCCGCTGTAGCGCACGCTGGGAAGCCAAAGCACTTATCGTCAGCATCCAATTCTGGCTGACTCAGGGCCGCGCGATTTCGTTGAGCAAACCACGAGGGGCGAGTGGCAATCCAGTACATGGCGTTAGTGCGCGAGGACCACGTATCAAAAGCCTTCACGGTGTTGTTGAGCTCGTCCCAAGCCTCAGCAGCGTTCAAGATCGCGTGATCCATCACTACAATAGAGCGCCAAATGTCGTATTCACCCAGGTCAGGAAGATCTTGGCTCAGTAGTGCGTATTCGCGCGCCACATACTCCTCGTCAAGAAGCTGCGGCGTAAATGGCGTGAAGGGGAGCATGTTGATACCATGGATGTAAACGGCGCGATTACCGAACCACGTGTTGTACACGACGCTCATTTCCCCCACGACTCCCACCATAGCGTTTTTCGAGAAAATCGGTTCGTAAATCTTCGAGTTCTCTGACATGTGCCAGTATTTCTTCACCGAACGGAGTTCCATTGCGAGTAGTAGACGCGCGTACTGATGGTATGAACTATCTCCTTGTCCTTCGGTCGCCTTTTCATCAAGCGAGGAGAAAAGTGCGAGCGCGTAGTACGCATTTAGGTCTTCACTGCTGCTTTCCTGAGACTTGCCGTCTTCCATCGGGAACAAACCACTGGCGTACGAGTGACCAACGAACCAATCTTTATGACGAGCAGTAGGGAACATCAGTCGCACCGGCAGATCATTGAAAAATGAAGTATTGCTGCTGAGCAATGGTGTACCAAAGTCTCCCATGATTAACGCGCAAGCTTGGGCGTGCTTGTCGATGAAGTCAGGGTCAAATTTCCGAATTGCTGCGAGGGCGTAAACGAAGTATCCATAGTGGAACTGTAAGCATACACACAAGAGTAGGTTAGAATATTTACCATGCAGAAATGCCGTTGTTGTAGACGTACGTGGTGGTCGTTGTAGTAGCCATTTCCGTAGTCGGCCTCCTTGTCGTGCCAGCCATCGTTCGTGATCACACCGCCGAACGTCTGGTCATACACAAAGTGGTTGACGTTCGTTCCTTCCAGCCAGTCAACGATGTCGATCTTGACCTTCTCCAGAAGATTCTGCTTCGCTTCCTCCTGGTTAAACTTGTCTGCGATTAGCAGTAGGCGTGCATCGCGGCTCACTTGCTTACCGAAATTGTATGAGTCGGGGCTCAATGGTAGCGGGTACTTGTCCGCGTCAATGGGCAACTCCTTCACAATTGCCTCAGTCACTTTTGCCCGCATATCAAGTCGAAGCTGCTTGTCGTCAGCTCGGAACTCGGTTCCGTCGCCAAGACTGACATTGAAATCATCGCTGAAAAGTCCGTCGTCGGCGTAATTCCACTCAACCGCCGGGAGCGTCTCCTTCATGTGCCACACAGCCCCGAATACGCCTTCCATCAGTCCACGGATGCTTGTGTACCTCAGATCAGACAGCAGTTTGTTCTTGCCCTTTTCCAGCTTCTTGCTGTAGTCCTGGACTTGCATCACATCCATGTGGTGAGGCAACGCCAGCATCAGCAGTTTGTTGTTCTCCTTCTCCGTCACTTCAGTAGCTTGGCCGTGGAACGTCGAGAAGCTTTTCGTCTTCCACTGGAACTCCAGCAGCGCTGTGTCCGAGTCTGTCGGGTCCACCGAGTGGGCCACATCACCTCCTACAGCGTACACAGGTGCCGACTCCAGCAGGAAGGGCATGACCTTGGCATCGTGGCACAGAGCCACTCTCAGCACGCCTGTAAACTCTCCATCACTCGTCACTTGTCCATTTGAGTCCAAGTGCAGCTTCAACTCCTTATCGGATGCGTACAAGTACCACGTCTGTCCGTTGTTGAGTTCCGCCACGAACGTCGCGAAAGGAGTTTCCTGCCCGTCCATGAGTGTGAGTCCCTTGAGCTTCTTGAAGCGGTTGATCACCAGTCCGTCCATGGCTTCCACCACCGGGCGACTGTGCCTGTACTCCATCGTAACATAGGGCGATCCCCTCACTAGAAACACTCGGAACTCCTCCTTTTGGCCGCGACTGAAGCGCACCGTCGTGCTGAAGGCGTCAAAGTTGACGACATGATGCGCCACCGGCACCTGCGTCGGCTCTGCAGCTTGGGAACTCACGACCATCTGGGAGATGAAACCTGATTCGATGGTCCTGGGCGCCACGACGCGGAACGGGAAGCTCACGTGCAGCTTCTCGTCCAGGATCTTGTGCACGTACGGCATGGACACGACGGCGGACTGGCCCTCGGCCAGCACCAAGTTGGTCCACCAGGCGCCCGTGGGGAACGGCACGTCCGCCAGCAGTTTGGGCTGCGAATTAAGCGAGGAACTGGCCACGTGCGCGTCCAGCGGCAGGCGCTCCGAGGCCGCGAAGAGCTGCGAGCTGAGCTCCAAGGGGCTCGAGACGACGGGGAAGGGCAGCTGCAGCTTGACGTCCACGGCCGAGACGCACAGCGCGCAGCTCCAGAGCAGCAGCGCGTGACGAAAGCCGCTCATGGCTGGCTGGCTGGACGGTGGGGTGGGCTGGAGGTCTCTGCGCGAGAGATCCAATTCGGAAGTGAGCTCAGATGCGTGCGTCAGCGAAAGTGTATGGGGATTTGTATGCCGAAAATCGAAGCGGCAGATCTGATTCGCGGTCTCGGAGAAGTATACGAAATGATACCGTTAACTTGGCGTTTGTATGAGGCACGACGCTGGAGGGCTTCGGAGACGAGTTCGAGTAAGTAGCGGTATACACGATTACTGGACGGGTGTCAACGCAAAGGCAGCACCGCAGCTCCAGCCATCTTTGCGCATCTGATGTTGTCACTAATGCAGCAATAATGCATCCATGTCCTTTGGAGATAAGTCTCGAGTGCAATGGACCTTGACCAATGAAGACACCCAACTTGCCTTTCAAGTGTGGAATGCCTCGTACCGCACTGATGGATGGAGGTCACACTGTTTGTCTCGGTGTAAACCGCGGGGAGGTCCATCAATTCATTTGTAGATTTGCTCCCTCCGTGGCCAATGCGTCAGTGGGATATCCACGATGCCGCTGCAAGTGGTGACGACGAGAGCATCGTGTGGTTGCTCATGAGAGAAGGCGAGGACGTGGACGCGGACGACGGCACTGGGTCCACGCCCTTGCTGCTGGCCAGCGAGAACGGACATGTACCTGTGGTGCAGACTTTCCTTTTGCTGAATTCAAAGCAGGCGTCACCAAATCATCTTTTCTCCATCGCTCGTCTTGAAACTCACCAAGCAAGTTCGTGAAGAAGTCGACAAATGCAATTCCCGCTACTCCGTTTCTTCTTGATGAGCAGAAAATAGCGTGAGCAACCAGATTCTCAAACCCCTTATAATCACTCGAAACAGTATCCTTGTCGTTGACAGGGTGCATGCCTGTTTCTCTGAAGATATATTTCGTAGAGTACTCCATGTTAGATGCAACGTCGACATAGCAGGGATAGTATTTTCCACCTAGAATCGCAAGGTACAGCAGTAGGTCTTCTTCGATTGTCGGGAAGCGGCATTTTGGGTGTCCAATATTCATATCCCTTGTAAGGACAATCGCTTGAAATTGAGATATCGGTGAGCTCCCCATCCACTAGGTTTGCAAAGTGCAAGAGCATACCATCGGAACCATCTTTCAAGCGGCGCTTTTTTGCTGGTGACACTTTCTCGAGATCGTCTTCTTTGAACGAGATTGCCATTGCCTGGGATTTTTTTCCATCCAGTGAGGACATGAAGTGTTTTTGATCGTGCATTATTTTGCTGACGTAACCACATGCGTGGTCAATTAAATCCCACAGCTTAACATCACAATCGTTGCCCACAAACTTCACCACTCCGTCAATGAAAGTCGTCGCAAACCCACCACGCGAATGCAATGCAATGTACTCCACAATAGGATATCGTTGTACCACGCCCAGCCAAACGGATTGGCTGGTTTTGGGGCTTGGCAAGATTTGAAAGCTCGGGAAACGTGGGACAACCGACATCCACTTGCGTTTCGCGTCCTAGACTGTGAGGATTGAGGAGCCAAACTTGTGATTTTCGAATCTGAGCCCATAACTATCACCATCAGACCAAACACACAAAATATGTTGCGCTGGAAAGCCGCTATGTACATTCCCCCGGCAGCACTAGAATTGGACGTCATTTCGTCCAAAACGAAGAAGGGTAAAACCTTTTTCTCTTCCTTCATCTTTTCGATTGTATCCCGAACGGCGGCTTTGCTGCACTTTTCCACGCGAAATGTTGTCGATTCTTTGAAATGTATCATTTGCCGAGCCTCTTGGTGCTTCTCCGAGCTGCAATACTCGAGCAGAGCGCGTATAAAGCCATACGTCCACATTTCGCTGTTGTAGACGCCAGATCTAAGATTTAGCACGTCTTCCGTCCTAGATAAGTCATCAATGTGCTGGAAATCTTTGATCACAAAGTCTTGAAACGCGTGTGATATGCATGTGAAGTTTTGGTAAAGGTTCTGTGAACCGGGTTTGGCTTCAATAGCAAGCCAGTAAAACGACGGTCTTCGACCTTCCAAGCAAATGCAAGTTGCGATTTCCCCATACCGAACGATCCTTGAACGCAAATGAACGGACACAACTCGTACTCCATCTGATAAATCTCGTCGATTTTGTCCAGAATTTCATTACAAAGTGTTGGGCATCTCTCTTGGATGCGCTTCCCACAACTTTGATAGTGCTGTAAGCATTCCAGATGATTTGTGTTGGTCTCTGCAACATCCAAGTCGAGCTAAGGTGGTTCTTTTGAAAACAACACATCGAGCGCCACATCCTCCGTTTTTCCACGGGACCCAATCTCGGAGTGAGGTTCGATAGCCTTTGTCATGTCATCATTCTCAAACACTTTGAGGTAGGAGGCAGGAATCCCCTTCAGAAGACTGTCATCGTATTTCTCCTTCTATGCATTCTATAGTTGCTCAATGGTGCTCCGATTACTGAGAGAGACAGAAGCAGTGCCAGTAACCCCAACTACAAATTGAGCCTCGCGGGTCTTCAACTGGATCCAGATTTTGCGCTTGCGAGTCGGCACGACAACAAGAAGCGCTCGAGTTGGCGAGTCACCGAATGTCCCAATGGGTAAATCTTCGTTCAGTGGTTCACGTTTCTCATTGCAAATCTTCAGTTGTGATGGGACCTGTGCGATCAAATTTCCTCCTGGCAGTTTGGTGTCGTTATATTCCTCATGAATTTCTTCCAGAAGATCATCAAGATCGACAACACCATCGGAGGACACTGAATTTAGTCCCATACCCTCGAACGGGGCGCCTGCTTTATCCACCAACTGGTACCACACACTGCGCGTCATCTTCTTCTCCTTGGGTGATTCAAATTCGCGAATGAAAGCTATGGCCAAAGTCGACTGCAGATTGATGCAGAGTGACGCATTGAGTTGAAGTTTACCAAATGTGGTCTAATTTTGGTCCCAATTGTGAGTTAGTCCAAGTCTATATTTTGCGCCATTTTGATCACACGCAAATATCGAACACAATTTGCCATGGAGGCGAATGCGCAGGTACGTTCGCGGCAGTTCCATCCGTTCCAGCGCCATGAACGCAGTGCATTGCAGTGCACCCACCACTTTTACCATCTCCACTCTCTTGTGTTTCTAACCATACCAATCATTCCTCTTATTGTCTTGTGTAGTATGCGCTGCACGACAGCGAAGAGACGTCACCAGCCTGGGCAGCTCGTGTTCGTCTCACTCCAGAGCTATTGGAGAAGCTTCGACACGCGCCGGAGCAAGTTCTGCTGCGACTGAATGTGGCAGTGACAGAGAGCACCTCCAAGGCGCGCAGTAACAGCAAGAAAACGAGTCTTTTGACTGTAAAAATGGCTGCAGATGGGGACGAGGGGGAGACAGAGGAGCAGTACGAGCTGCTGTCGTTCCCAGAAGACCCTGCCATTAACCACGTCTGCACGTTCCGTCGAGAAGCTGGAGATGACGCTGAAGGAGGTGGCTATAGTATTTACAAGACCGGTGCGATCCACCAGAAGCTGCTGGTGCAAAGGCTGTTGGACGACACGGAGAAGGACCGTATCAAGGACAAGCACGCCAAGTCGGTGCTGGAGTCCAAGTCCCGCTCATCGATGCTGATTGACCCCAGGATGGAGAAGCCTGCGAAACGCCAGCGGTTAACGATGCGGTTGTCTAGTGTGTCGACGCCAAGGATGTCGGCAGGTGGAAGTGCGTGGGCCACTGCGGCTGGACACAAGCGGTGCGTGCACAGTGGACGAATCGTTGCAATATTTTTGCGTGATGTAACTGACTGATCGCGTGCAGGTCTAGAAAGTTGGTGCTGCCCTCTGCGTTGACGAAAGAAGAGGCCAAGGAAACGAAAGAGAGGATTGAGAAGGGTTTTGAGGTGGAGGAGACGGCGACAAATTTGACTGCAGACGGAAACGCTGGAGAATATAGCGATGACGACGAGGAACAAAAAGAAGTCTCCAAGGTCATTGTCAGTGCAGCTACTGCTGCTGCTGCTCGAGATGCAGATTTTCATGCTCTCTTCTCGTCCGATTCGGATGATGCAGCAGTGGGTCCACGGAAAAAAATATTGCGGAAAGGGAAGAAGAAGGCTTCAAACGAAATAGATGGAAGCCCAAGAACTATGCTGGACACTGACAAACATGAGACAACGAGTACAAAAGACAAGGAGGTGACAGGAACAGAGGTCGATACTACAGCTCAATTGAAAAGCGCTGGAGCAACCATTCCTGCTGATGGTGATACTTCTGGAGGTGATCTAGCAGCTCAAAGCAAACCGATGAACAAGACAAGAGATATTTATGCCTTGAAGCCCATCAAGCCGTTAGCATCAGGCGTCGAGGTGAAGCGTGCGCGTGTGCGGTCAGCGCTAGTGTCTGACCGTGTGAAGCAGTCACGACTTCCAGACCTGTCATTCTTCCCGTCTGTCGTAGTGCAAATTTGCCATCGGCTCGCAAACTACCGCGGTCGATCGGTGATTCTTGATGAGAGCGACTACCTTTCATTCGTGGAGACACACGAGCAGTTCCGTCAGGACTGGGAAATGCTGGACAAGGTTGGTCATTTCATCCACACAACCCCACGAAATTCACGATAGCTAACTGACAAACGTGGGCTGTTTTTGTCAACAGGCTTACTCCATCGAGCTGATCAAGACGGAGGGTCTGCACTTGCAGCTTGAAGTGGATTCAGCCGACACAAACCGCGAGCAGTTGGAAGCGAGAGTGCAAGCGTCTTCCAGCAAGAAAGAGGTGCGTCAACATCAATTCACACTGCAATTGCTGCAAGTCACTTACATGCATCCCGACGCAGGGTCTACTATTCATTCGAGACGCCATGATGAGCATCCAGAAGATCCTGCACAGCCTCGAAATATCCGTGGACCGCTTCAACATGAAGCCGCACTAAGCCTCTCATCACACGTCGCAGGTACACCAAATACACAACTTATGTGTCCCACCTATTGTTATGTCCCGCACACATCGGTTTTCTCGAGTACACAATCCACCGACACGGGGAAGCACCAGCAAGCGCCGCCCCGCCGACGTAGAGACAGCGTTAGAACCAGACAGCGTCCAGTACAACAGTAGCCAGACAGCCATGGAAGGAGGAGACTCGCGCAGCCTCACGGAGCCGCCGTTCATCGCGCGTGTGAGCGTCTCCATCAAGAGGTTGGTCCTGCTCTTGTAAATCTTTGTATCATTCCGGTTATTTACCTTTTGGTACTGTAGGAAATGGCAGTATATGCTGGACAAGTCGACGATCCACGTGTACGGCCGCTGGGGCGTCGCGCTGGGCCTGTTGGCGCTCTACCTCGTGCGTGTGTTCTACCTGAACGCCTTCCACATTGTCACGTATGGCCTGGGCATCTACCTTTTGAATCTCTTCATTGGGTTCCTCTCGCCCCAAGTGGACATGGAGAGTGATGGTCCTTTGCTGCCTCACAAGCAGAGCGAGGAGTTCCGGCCCTTCACGCGTCGTGTGCCCGAGTTCCAGTTCTGGTACTCGACTTTCAAGGCCGTGATCGTGTCGCTGCTCATGACGCTCAGCAGCGCCTTCGACGTGCCCGTGTTCTGGCCCATCCTGCTCATCTACTTCATCGTGCTCTTCGCGCTCACTATGAAGCGCCAGATCAAGCACATGTGGAAGCACAACTACGTCCCGTGGGACCACGGCAAGCAGGTCTACAAGGGGAAAAAGAACTCCAAATAGACGCCGAGCAGGACCGTCCCTCTCCGAGCCCCGCAGGAACTTTGGACAGTGACTGTCGAGACAATTCAATAGTCGGGACAGGATGGAACAGTGCAAGGATTGCCAGCCCCTGGGCCAGCCTTTAAAGTGAATCTACCATCGATGACCAGGATGACGTCACTTTGTGTGCTGCACACGGAACGGTGCGGTCATTTCCCTACATATTGCCTGTAACTTGACTTTGGAGGTTTGATTTTGCAGGAACAGTGTATGCAGTTACAGAACTTGTATGAAAGGTGAGCAATATGTACAACGACTACTTCATCCCGGGGGTAACGTATCCCGAGACTGCCCCAACTCTCTTCACGCGGCCAGCATTGCTGTTTTTGAGGTAGCACTGCGTGCCGGTGGGGTCGTCGTTGATGTACGTATACGAGTCGCATCCCTCCGTCTTGCCGCACTCTTCGCAGCACTCACCAGGACCAATGTTGCTGACCCGCTTGATGTCGTTGCCGTAGTAGTCGATGTTGGTCTCCACGTAGCATCGTGGTCGCTGGATGCACTGGTAATTGGTCCAGTCCCATGGCTGGCAGTAAAACCCAAGTTCACAAGGCCGGAATCCGGAGTAGTCTCCACACTTGGACCAAGCCGGGAGGTCTGGCATCGTGCCGGAGTGAACGCCGATCTTCTTTGTCCACCCGTCGACGCTATCTTTCAAGTAGCATTGGGTGCCGCGAGGGTCATCGTTCACGTACGTGTACCCCACGCAGCCCATGGTCTTGTCGCACTCGTCACAGCACGCTCCAGGCTGAACGCCTTGGATCCGCTTCAAGTCGTGTCCGTACAAGTCGACGTTGGTGTACACCTCGCATTTCTTGGGCTTTTCGATGCACTGGTAGTATTTCGTGTCCCAAGGCTGGCAGTAGAACCCCTGAGTGCAGAGCTTGAAGCCGCTTTGGTCGCCACACTTGCCCCACGCTGGGATCTCGCGACCGGACATGACGACGGTGTTTTTGCCATAGCTTCCGTGAAGGTAGTCGTTCATCGTTTGAGCCTTGCTCACCAGACGGCACTTGGGCTCAATGTGCCTCCAGCCACCATCGTCCGTCACGAAGAATTGGCAGTCTGGATTGGCGGTGCAATTGGCACAGCAGACTTCGGGGCTGGCAGGGTAAAGCACCGTTCCGACCAAGTCACCTTCGGTGTTCATGTTCGTGTACTGCACGCCGCAGGATGGATCAGCTGCAGCGACCACCGACAGAGTGACGACTGCGACCGATGACACCAATCGGGCTGTCGACGTGGAAGGCAGCATTGGACACTGGAATTGGACGAGCGAGATTGGAGCACGTCTTGGGGACTGCGAAGAGGATTCAGGAATGAATCACGGATGGTTGAAGAAAGACGCAGCTTGAAGCCCTATGTCGTGAGCAACAGCCGAAACCAAGTTTTGGCGATGACTCAGCTGCGTTAATACGAGTCTGGTCAGAAGGAAGGAAGTTTCGACCGTTAGCCTCGTTAGTTTCTAGCGAAACCAGCAGTTCGTGCACTTCCAGTGGGTTGCAACGTGAAGAAAGCCCTGCAATCGTTTCAGGAACCGCTGATTTCCCAACGCATACGACCATTGTGGGCTCACGTGTACCCGAAATGCTTGCAAGAACTGGTAGTCAAAAGTCTCCGCTCGCCTCGTTCAGGTTCATAAGGCTTCCATTCGGCCATTCCATTTCAAATACACCAGATACTATACACTACAGTTCAACAATTGTCCCAGAGTAGCGGCCTCTTGCTTCATCCACTGCATCCGTTGAAGACGATTCTTCATCACCGACATCCTCACGCTCAGGAATTGGACACAAGTGATGCGTGTGCCGCTGTTGGCGCTTGAATGCCCAATTGGTGAAGAGGACGCAGTCTCCTCCGACCACCACACCCCCTCGTAAGTCTTGTGTGCGATAGCAACGAGGGACTTCCACGGGTGGCGGAACGTAGTCGTCTACGTCGTCCCAAACGAAATCAAAGATGTCACCGTTGCACGGAGACAGTGGGTCGGAGTCTTCATCCGAACTATCTTCATCGGAATCGTCCGAGTCATCGAGAGGTTCTCCCAAGTTTGCAGTCGCTTCTGCAATGTACTTTTGCAATTCCTCTCTGTAGCTACGATCGTCGTCAACATCATCGTAGCTCGTGACGTTCGGCTTGGGTTGACAGGACGAAGTGGTGTGACCCTCTTGAGACGCCACAACCTTCTCGAGCCACGGATCACGTGGGCAATGCTCACTGTCTGTCACGCAGCTTGGTGCTAGAGCAACCGGTTCCAGGGGCTTCGACGTTGCGGTGAGCGGAGGCATTGCGCTTGGTTCTCTGGCTTGAGACCGACTGCGAAGATTTGAAAGTGAAGACCGCTGCATGGAGCAGCTCCATCGAGATGCTACCAAATCAGGTGTCTCATACTCCTGCATCATGTTGAAGGCTGATGGACTACTACACCTACTTGTATCGTGCCACTCACTAACTAATTCATTTGGCTTTCTTCTGTAGTCTTGTACATGACAAACTCGTCTTGGACCGACTGGTCCGAGCTCAGGATGTACTGCCATGACAACGCAGTTCGGTTCACCTTCACAATCGAGTATCCGAAGTGCTCGTAGTCCGACACGGCGTTCCAAGATGCGGTGTTCGTCGGCGCCAATGATATGCCTTCCACCTGCCCAGCACCTCCGCTCAAAATGTGCACTGGTGCCTGGGGGTTGTCGTACACTCTGTAGTCCTTTGAAACCCCGTCCATCACGGCCTTGTTCTTGGCGACCGGCAGTTCTCGCTCGTAGTAGTGTTTGTGGCCCGTGAGCACCACGTCCACCTTGTACTTGAGCAAGAGGTCTTCGAACGCCGTCTGGATCACAGCCGTTTGCCCGGTGGGCACATCGTCTTCCGAGTTGAGGACGCTGTAAAGCGGGCGATGCATCCCCACGAAGATCCACGGCACGTTGGCGCGGTTCGCGGCTGCCTTCTTGAGATCTGTCTCCAGCCAGCCCAGTTGATCACCAAAGTTGCCGTTATCGCTGAACAAAGTGAACTGGTTCTTCGGAGCGTCCGGGTAGTCGGACTCGGACGACAGCGACGTGAAATGAATCGGGCCATGGTCGAATGAATGCCACATATTGAGAGAGCCGCCGCTCTCCTCGTACGGCATTTTGAAGCGCGTGTTGTACGCCGTGTAGTTACCAAGCGCGTTGCTCTTCTTTCGCGAGACTTGACACGAGGGGGAGTGACATTCCGCTTCATGGTTGCCTACCAAAACCATGTACGGGATGCTGCTCATTACGGGCATGAGCGAGTTCATCCACTTGTTGTACACTTCCTCGTAAAAGAAACCCGCGCCTTGGTTCGGCTTCAAAAAGTCATCGTCCGCGTACGAGATGTCGCCGAGATGGTAGATGAGATCGATGTCCTTCGACGTCAGTTTGTTCAGATTCGCAATGGTATCAGCGGAGTTGTCGCCGTCCCCCAGGTCTCCGTAGATAACGACGTTGAAAGTGCTATCGTCTATTGCCGGTCGCGCAGTGATGAACGAGTAAACGTCGCTCGTGTATTTCTTGTCAACTTGACTCCCCACCTTGTAAAAGTACTTGGTGCGAGGTTGGAGGCCTGTGATGGTGGCGTGGTGGTGGAACAAATTGTACGATTTGTCGCTGTAGTAGCTCACACTGGAGACCGGTGTGTCGATGAGTTTCAATGTTTTCTGCGAGCTGCCCACCCACACCGCACTGTCCGATACATCCTCGAACGTCGCCCACGACACCGTCATGGCCGTACCTGCTTTCTTCCCCGCGAAAGCCAAGTGGATCTGCTGTGGGTAGAAGTTCGCGCCTTCTTTCACTCGACACGACTGATTAAAAGTGAGGTCGCCGATGTTGAAATCGTACTCGCAGAGACTCTCGGGCTCGCAGATATCCCTCTCCTTGTTTCGGTAGCAGGTAGTGTCATCCACGACGAGATTCGCTCCAACGACAGCAGCGAGCAGAGGCAGCAAGATCAGCGAAGACCTCCTCATGAAAAGCATCGGAACCGAGTCTCGTGCACTACAGACGACCAAATCGAGAGTGAACGGTGAGAGAGCGAGAGCAATCCCATCTCAAGAGCCCGCCACCAACCTTGCTTGTTTGCTTGCACCGGTTCAAGCAACAAGCAACAATCAGTGATTGTTTGATGATTGTTAACTACCTCGCGGCGCGAGGTAGCGCCTTGGAAACTTACACATGGTGTACGGTTCTGAATCATAGACAACGCAGGATTAGAACTTGAATTTGAATTTGACTTTTAATCGAGACTAGCAAGCGATCACCAGTAGCTCTAGGTCGTCTTGTACATGACGAATTCGTCCGTGACACTTTTGTCCGAGGCCGAGACGAACTTCCACGAGAGCATCGTGCGGTTCGCCGCCAGAGTCGAGTAGCCGAAGTGCGAGTAATCCACCGCAGCATTCCACGGTGTAGTTCCAGCGGGGGCATCCGTCAGATTCTCGACGTTGCCTGCAGCACCCGTCAAGATGTACACTGGCGCTTGTGGGTTGGTGTACGTCTTGTTGTCTTTCGAGACGCCGCTCATGACCGCAACGTTGTTAGCGATGGGAAGTTGGCGCTCGTAGTAGTGTTGGTGGCCCGTGAGCACCACGTCCACCTTGTACTTGATGAACAAAGCTTCGAACGCCGATTGCACGTAGGCATTCTGGTCCGTAGGCACTCCTTTGTCATCGCATCCTGCAATGTCGTACAGCGGACGATGCATACCAACGATAATCCAAGGAACATTCGCGCGATTAGCGTTTGCCTTCGCCAACTCCGTCTCCAACCAACCCAATTGATCACCAAAGTTGCCATTCTTGTTGGTCAGCGTGTACTGATTCGTCGGTGCGTTCGGGTAGTCGGTCTCGGACGACAGCGACGTGAAGTGGAGTGGGCCATTGTCGAAGGAGTGCCACATATTGAGGGTGCCATCGCTCTCCACGTATGGCATTTTGAATCGAGCATTGTACGCAGTGTAATTGCCCAGCATGTCCTTCTTGGTTTGGGAAAGTTGACAAGCAGGGGAGTGGCATTCGGCTTCGTGGTTACCCACCAACACCATGTACGGGATGACGCTCATGACGGGGGCGAGCGAGTTCATCCACTTGTTGTACACTTCCTCGTAGAAGAACCCGGTAGTTTGAGTGGCAACCAAGTAGTCGTCATCGGCGTACGAGATGTCACCGATGTGGTAGATCAAGTCGATGTCATCGGACGTTAGTGTGTTTGCGTACGTGAGGGTGTCCACGGAGTTGTCTCCATCACCAGCATCTCCGTAGATCAGCACGTTGAAAGTGCTCGTATCCGAGGATGACCGCGCCGTTACGAAAGAATACACGTCACTCCGGTACGTCGTCTGGGCCTTGCTGCCGACCTTGTAGTAGTACTTGGTGTGCGGTGATAGACCGGAAACTTTGGCGTGGTGGTGATACATATCATACGTATCGTCGTGGTAGTAGTTGACACTTTCCACGGTGGTGTCCACGAGCGTGAGCGAGTCTTTCGAGCTTCCGACCCACAACGAACTGTCGTTCACCTTTTCGTACGTTGCCCAGGAGACCGTCATCCCGGTTCCAGCAGTCTCACCTGCGTACGCCAAGTGAATTTGCTGCGGGTAGAAGTTGACACCGTCCTTGACGCGGCACGACTGGCTCAGAGTGAGGTCACCCACGTTGTAGTTGTACGCGCAGAGTGTCGAAGGTTGGCACCCGATTGAAGACAGCGACCAACTCCACGCACAGATAGTGTCGTCCACCAGGACGTTAGCGTTTATAGCACTGGTACCGAGTGCCAGGAGTCCGAGAGCGAGAACCTTCATGACGTCGAGTCCTTTTCGAAGACTTGAGCTTGAGGTGGTAGATGGAGGAATGACCAAGTCGACCGCACCTCCAAAACCGAGCACCCGGTTGAAGTCCAACATGGATGTAAGTAAGTAAAGGCGACTGGGCTGGAGTCATCGGCCTCGTAGTCGTTGGGGTCTTATGGCTTGTGGGTTAGTAAGGAGTGCAACCTTCATGATGGGAATTGAGCATGGACAGTGACAGGAGTGACTTGGCCAGCGAAGTCTCGAATCTAGTTGATGCACAGGGAGAATCTACATGAGAGCAAACGCGTTTACCAAGGCGAGAGACGACACTATTCATGCAGTTTCAGTGTTTTCGAGCATCCAAGAGAGTTCACCGAGTCCAAGTCACAAGCCTCGTGACCGATCTCCTCCAGTAAACTTGGCATGAACGGTGGCTTCTAACACCTGGCCTTGGTGTACAACGATTGAGTCCGCACTTCACACCAGTCTTCACGTCAATCTGGAAAAGCGAGCCCTGATCAAACCACCTCAAACGGAAGACGATACGCTCGTCTAAAGTGCAAGCATAAAGTGCAAGCATTTGCTCTCTGGACCAGCCTTGTCAAGAACATTCAACGGGTGATTTCAACCTCTGCAGTAACTGCAAGCAACTTCGAGGGTCTCTCTTGAAGAGCTGATCCCTCATCGTGACCACGCTGACCTACCACCTGTTGTTAGTAACTCGTTCACATCCTTGTGGCCCGAGACATCTCGGGGTGAAAGCTGCGTGGATAGTTTTCGTGCTCTTTAGTTAGCTGTTAAACTTTATTGGAATCGCTTCAAAGAGAATAAACGTAGCCTATGCTTCGAACGTGCACGAGTGTCGTCAAAATGGTCACCTCTTTCACGGCATGAATCTTTGGCCCACAAAACTGCTCTGTATTGATCAATTATCTGTCTACTCGCGGGCTTTTTTCACGCTGCTGGCGTCGCTCTTGTACATGACGAACTCGTCTTGAACGGACAAATCGGAGCTCGCGAGGTATTTCCACGACAGCATCGTGCGGTTGGCTTCCAGTGTGGAGAAACCGAAATGAGAGTAGTCGTGCGCTGCGTTCCAGGGTGCTGTGCCGGTCGGGGCAGCGCGTAAGTTCTCCACGTTACCAGCAGCACCCGTCAAGATGTGCACCGGAGCCTGCGGGTTGTCGTAGATCTTGTAGTCTTTCGACACGCCGTCCATGACTGCGGTGCTGTTGGCAATCGGAAGCTGTCGCTCATAGTAGTGTCGATGGCCAGCCACCACCACATCCACCTTGTACTTGAGGAAAAGAGACTCAAACGCCGCTTGCAAGTACGAGTTGTCTTCCGTGGGGACCCCTTTATCATCGCAGCCATCGACGTCGTAAATGGGTCGGTGCATGCCAACAATAATCCACGGCACGTTGTCACGATTGGCGTTTGCCTTCGCCAACTCCTTCTCCATCCAGCCCAATTGATCACCGAAGTTGCCATTCTTGTTGGTTAATGTGTACGCATTGGTAGGCGCGTTCGGGTAGTCCGTTTCAGCCGACAGCGACGTGAAGTGGATCGGACCATGGTCGAACGAGTGCCACATGTTGAGAGCGCCTCCACTCTCCTTGTACGGCATTTTCCATCGCGAGTTGTACGCCGTGTAGTTCCCTAGCATGTCCTTCTTCGACTTGGATAACTGACAGGCAGGTGAATGGCATTCAGCTTCGTGATTGCCTACCAGTACCATGTACGGAATCGAGCTCATTACGGGGGCCAACGAGTTCATCCACTTGTTGTACACTTCCTCGTAGAAGAAACCAGTAGCTTGCGACGCAACGAGATAGTCATCGTCCGCGTACGACATGTCACCGAGTTGGTAGATGAGATCGATGTCCTTGGCTGTCTGTGAGTTCATGTACTTGATGGTGTCGACCGAGTTGTCACCGTCTCCAGCATCTCCGTAAATGATCACGTTGAAAGTACTCGCGTCCGAGGCCGAGCGCGCCGTTACGAACGAGTACACGTCACTTTGGTAGGTAGTTTGAGCCTTGCTTCCAACCTTGTAGTAGTACTTGGTGTGCGGTTTAAGGTTCGAGACGGTCGCGTGGTGGTGATACATGTGGTACTTGTCGTCATGGTAGTAGTTGATACTCTCGACTGAAGTGTCCACGCGCTTCAGCGAGTCGCTGTTGTTGGCCGTACCCACCCACAGCGAACTATCGTTCACTTGTTCGTACGTCGCCCATGACACCGTCATACCCGTTCCGGCCGTCTTGCCCGCGAACGCCAAGTGGATTTGTTGCGGGTAGTAGTTGACGCCCGGCTTGACTCGACACGACGCGCTAGGCGTCAGGTCACCAGCATTGTAGTTGTACTTGCACAGCGCTGAAGGTTGGCAACCGAGCGAAGACGGTGAGTTACTCCACACACAAACGCTGTCGTCTACGAGAACTGTCTCCGCTGCCGTCAAGGCGAACGCAAGTCCCAGAAATCCCAGCGTGAAGGTTTTCATGGAAAGCGGAAGGTGGAAGTCGAATGAGCTTGAGTATTGGCGAGTCGAATTGAAATTGACGAAGGAATGCCATGGAGTTAACGGCGTGAGAGCGCGAGGGATTGAAGCGGGTCAACCGCACCATGCAGATGGCGGAGCAGAACCCAGTGGCGACAATGCACTGCATTGAATGCAGGCACAATGAGTAGGCTACGGCTGCCGACTTTCACGTCTTTTCATTTACATGTCCAAGAGAAGCGTTGGTAAGGCTCAATTGGCAAAAAGTCTATCGTCCTTGACCGTCGATGGTCCACATCGTGATGATAAAGTTGCCGGATCTGCGTCCATTTGCCGGGTGGCGGGCAACGGTGAGTCACCATCTTGGTCACGGTCGCTGAGGCCACGGAGGACTTGCAGGTTACAAGCGTACAGTACAGTAGAAGTAACAAACGACATGCACAGGTACTGTATCACTCCCGAGTGTAGTTTCGTTGTTCGACCTCCATTGCAGCCGGCTCTCGAAAGTCTCGACCACCGCTGCGCAGCTTTGTAGTTGAATGTCATCTTCATTGCAATAGATTCGCTAATAAATGGACTGCTTTCCTATCTTCACTATTTCATGCGTTCGACTCGTTGATGTTCATACGACTGAGCTCACGAAGATACTCCTCAGGAACCCCTCTCTTCTGCAGCCTCTGTAATGTGTCGACCCTCACCTTCTCCGCTAGAATACTCTCCTTCAGCGCCTTCTTCTTTAGGAACTTGGCGTCGTTCTGCTCGAACATTTTGGCCTTCACGCGGCGCTGCTCGTTGGACTCGATCTGTTGTAGTATCATATCGCCGTGCTTGAGCTCCCGCTCCTTGGCTGCAGCTTCGACAGACTTGTGGTGCTGGTACTCTCGCTCAATCTGCTGTTGTCCCAGTCGGTCAATATTCGCGTCCAACCTACGCATTCGCTGGGCCTCATCAGCATGGAACGCCTCTTGTTTCTTACGGTCTTGCAAGATGGACTGCATCAGTGCCGTCTTCTTCTCCTTGTCGCGTTTCTCCTTGAGCCGCGTGTTCCTCTCCGTCTCCTCGTACGCTTTCTTGGCTCGGAATTCGTCTTGGATTGCCTGCTTGTCCTGCGCTTTCTCCTGCTGAGCGCGCAACTTGGCTGTACGAAGCTCCTTGGACTTCCGAATGCGAGCTTCCTCCTGCAGCTTGGCCTCCTCCTCAAGCGCCTTCTTGCGGAGATAAGCGGCCGCTGCCATTTCCTCCTTCTTCTCCCGAATCATCATCTGCTCTTTCATTTGCTTGATCCGATCGTTGGTCTGCGCGACCTGGCGCATGGTTTCTCTCTGCTTCTCGCGCTGCAGCTCCAGCTTTTGCTGCTCTTCGACCTCGTACTGTTTGTACGTCTTGAGGATCTTCTGTGCCTCAATTGCCTTGGCCTCTTCCTCCCGAATAGCCTTCTTGTTTCGTTCGGCGATTTGCGTCTCCAGAATATGGCGAGCTTCCATTCGCTTGGCGTGTGCTTCAGCCTCGTCGTCCTTGCGCTTCTGGATGTCGCGGCGGCGATCCCGCTCCATGATGCTGTCGTGGATGTTGTTGTACCGGGCCTCGATCACCTGGCGCTCGCGCTGATGTTCCTTCAGTGCATCACAGAGCTGATAACCTGTCGCTGCCATGGCCAGAGAATTGATCTTGCGCAGCGACTCGAGGTGCTGGTTGTTGGTCACCTCGTTACCCGTAAGCAGAGCCTTGCGGTCGGCCTCAAGTTCCAGCTCCATCGCCGACTGCTCTCGTCTTGCGCGCACTTCGATCTCCTTCTCCATCATGCGGCCCTTACGTTCCTGTGATTCGTGTCGTGATGCCGCTTGATGCGCCTCACGCTCCAGCTTGAGCTGCCTGGCCGCGGCATCCGTCAAGATGACGGATCGCTGCTTGATCCGGTCCAAGTCGCTCTGCGCCACGACTCTCGTGACGCCGGCGATGTCCTTCCCGGCCAGTCGAGTCGCCGTGGATCGATGCTGCGTGGGCGGCGTCTTGACAGTCATCGCCGCGTGCTTCTACCTCTTCGTCTCCGCTAGTGCTGCAAGTAGCATGAAGCAACCGCTAAATGTAGCCATGTTCTATATTTTGCCCATCTCCTTTCTAAAAGTAGAACCAACGTATACACTGGTATAGCGATAGTGGTGTGGTGTACACCAATATGTATACTATACTGGACGCCAGTCATTTGCGATCATGGCGGCAGGCAAGCGGAAGCGCGGCGAGGCCTTCTCGGCGCATGAGAAGCTGGTGCACAAGAGCTGCTCGCTGCTGCAGCGCGAGGCCAAGAAGGTGCGCACGTTCCTGGTGCGCAAGGCGGTGCAGCAGCTCAAGCAGCTGCGCGAGCAGCTCCAGGAGCCGGCACAGGACGAGGCCAAGCGCCTCAAGCGCGAGCAGAAGCTGCGCCAGAGCATCCAGCGCTTCGAGCGCGAGCACGCGGCGCTCAAGACGCTGGACCTGCAGAAGCTGGTGACGAGGGCGAGGCTGCAGACGGGACTGGACAAGCCACAGGAGGAGACTGCAGCGCAGGAAGAGGAGCAATGGGACAGCGACGAAGGCGGCAGCGACGACGAACAGGACGCAGAGCTGGACGAGGACAAGGAGGAACAGGATCCTGAACAGGATGAAGAGCAGGTTTCAGGACAGGTTGGAGAGAAGGATGCTGAGCAGGATGAAGAGAAGAAGGAGAAGGCTGATGCTGAGGAGAAAGCCAAGCAGGACGTCGAGCTGGAGGAAAAGTTGATGGACCGCGTGCTCGCGCATAAGCAGATTGTGCCGCTGCTGGATGCCATTAAAAAGCTGGTGGAGAAGGAGGAGAAGGAGGCGGAGAAGAAGCGTCGAATGCAGGAGAAGCGCGCGTTGAAGCGTGGACGCCACGAGGTGCTGGTTGGCAACACGGGACGCAGCGGCGTGGCGCCGAGTTCGTTGTTCATCGGCTCTTTGTCGGGTCGTGGAGGCATGGATGACGATCTGGGCATGGGTATGGAGGGTTATGGCACGATGGCCGGTGCGGATGACGACATCGCCGAGTTCTTGGGCGAAAAGAAGAAGAAGAAGAAGAACCGACCGGGTCAGATGGCACGGCGCATGAAGGCAATTCGAAAGGAGGAGGCGTTCAAGCGGAAGGAGGATCGCGCCAAGGGCATCTTCGTTCCGTACAATGACAACTCGGCATCTGTCAGCAAGTACGGACCGTCGGAGCGACCGAAGAAGGCCAAGCCGAAGGCTAAGTCAGGTAAGCAGGGAGACAAGCAATCACGCAGCGGAAACTCACGTGCGGCCTCAAAGGAGGCAGCGCCTCAGAAGCCGCAGCGTGCTCCTATAGCACCTGCTGCTCCAGTGGAAGCTGCACACCCGTCGTGGCTGGCAAAACAGAAGCAAAAGGAGAAGGAAAAGGTCAGCTTGACAGCCTTCAGCGGCAAGAAGATCACGTTCGATTAGCTTTAGAGTGCATTTTAACTGGGATGCCACCAGATAGACAATCAAAAAGCTGGCCCGAGGCAGTTTGCTGCTCCAGCCGGTATATTTCTGTTGAGGATTCCAGTGCCTCATCTACTCATCCTCTCCTTAGCTGCGGAACATCTTGGCAACCTGGTGAGCCAAGCTGCTGTCTGTCGGTGCACACTGCCGACGCAGAGCCGGGATCTCATTGTTGACAATGTTCTCAAGAGCGGCGATCTCGGAGCTCTTGAGCTTCGGAAGCTTGCTAAAGCCGAGCGTGTGGGCAGCCACCTGCAGCGCAGGGAGCACGCGCTTCCACAAGGACATCACGTACTCATCTCCTTCCGCCAACTGACGTCCATACCGGCGACGGAAAAGTTCACCCAGCGAGTCCTCGTGCAGCAGGTCACGCTCGAGCTGCGTCAGCACCGTCGAGTTGTGCCACACGACACCAGCAGATGCCAGCACACTTGCAACGGACAGTCCCGCGGCTGCCTCAATGGGTACACCGCTCGCCAAGGCTGAGCCAGCCAAAGCATTACCTCCGACGAACGTCGCCGCCACAAGAGCCGAGCGCCGCCACTTCTCACTAGCATAACGAGCACGTAGGTCCTCGAAGACCTCAGCGTGCATCTTCAGGAGCCGCGACGAGTCGTACAAGTTCGTGATGAGGTTATCGACGCGGCGCTCGGGCGCGCGCTGGACCTCACTCACCACTTCCTCGCGCATCGCGTCCAAGTCCTTCATCGAAGCACCGAGTCCATCGGCCGTCTGTACCTGATTGTCCGTGGTAGGGATACACATGGTGTAAATGCGGGGCAGGTCCTTCAGCGGGATGACCTTACTGAGGTTCCAGCAGAGCGATCCGTAGGCGCGCGCAAAGTCGTGGATCTTGCGGAACTGGTCCACTTTGTTCAGCACGAGGTGCAGCTTGTGGTCCATGCCGACGAGCGAGCGCGTCAAGATGGACAGCGTCTCTCCGGTAGTACCGGGTTTATCCGGGGTCAAAAAAGAGCAAAATCACATCGGCGCGCTCGGCGTACCACCGCACGACCTCTGGGAACTCGTATCCTCTGTCCGAGTCCTGTCCCTTGAAGCTGTTGCTGCTCTGTTGCTGGGGCGAGAGGCGGCCGTTGGTGGCTGCGTAATTAAACTGCGACTGGTGCGGCGGACTGCGAGGCGAGTCGATCATGCCGGGACTGTCCACGAGCATGTAGTTGGCCTGGATGCCCTTGCGGACCTTGAGCTGCGTGCGTTGGATGAGCGCGGGTCCATAGACCCGCAGACCCGAGAAGCCCAAGTCCGGGTCGCCCACAAGCGCCGGACCGTCCTGATCCAGATCTTCGCGTCCTGGGGCGATGATTGTGAATCCGTCGTCTGTGGGGGCCACACCTGTGGACTGTACATCTCTCTGCAATAGGTAGTTGATGAACGAAGACTTGCCGGACGAGTGGTTTCCCAATAGGAACACGAACGGCAGCGACGGCAGCTTCTCCTCGCGGTGTTTACGGTCCAACGGCCCCAGGAGCTTCTCGTTCAGTGGCAGCAGCACGGACGTCTCCAAGCGACTGGTCTGTTGCATGAGACGGATCCACTTCTCGTCGTCCACGGGCCGCTCCCCCGCGATGGCTTGGGACGCGGCCAGCGACGACAGGCGGCGAGACGCCAGCACAGGCCGACGCAGAGCGGCGCGACACCCGAGACGCAGCATCTTGGAATGGGAGGCGGATGTTGGCGGTGTGGACGGGTGTGGCGCACACCGAATTGTAGCGTCTATGTCACGAACCCCCAGAAGAGTGACGTGTTGAAGTGGAACGTTTGCCTTGTATCACCGAGTCGTGAGGAACGCGTGCGCTTGCAGGAACTTTTTTCTCAAAGGCTGGTAACAGGAACTTTTCAAAGGCTGGTAACTGCTGCTCAATGAACGTGCACCACGATGTCATTTGCTTTAGTGTCGAGCTCCAAGAGAGACATCGGGTGGGTTTGTTGTGTTGACGTAGCTGACACGTAGTCTGGTCAACCTCGATCGATCGCAGCTGGGCCTCCACCACATTGACAGAGCCTTCTTTGGTTGTCGAGTCAAAGAAAGTCGAGCCAACTCTGGGCTGCAGACTGTCCATGAGTCTCGACATCGTCCGTATCATTTGGTCTAGGGTCGGTCCAGCGCAGCTCTTTCTCAAGAGCTTCAGCCAGTGAAAACAGGGCTGGCTACAATTTAGCTGTAGTGGGCATCAGCTCCGGTACTTCTTGTCTCCGTTGTGTTTGGTCTTCTCGCCTTGATCGCAACCTCGCGAACTGCCGTCAGACAGCCACGTCATTGGCACGGTATCTGTCATCGTCACTTTGACATGATCCTTGCTTAGTTGCAGCAATCCCTCACACCACGAAGTCCCGCCTGAACGCGTGGAGACCGTGACGATACCCACACAGCCATGGCAATGACAACCGATCTAACGCAGCGCACATAGCTAGACAAGTGTTTTTATTTTAACTTTACCATTTCCATCGAGCTGCAGACGGCAGAGCGAGAGCAGCAAGCACCAGTTCTCCAACACTCCACAACGAGGCCTCAAAACCAGCAGCACCGTAACAAGCACTGATCGCCACACACCTGCAGCTACAGCTACTACTTCAGTACGCACGATGACGCACCACTACCACATTGCAGTCGCAATAGCAGCAACAACAACGGCAGCAACTTAGTCGCGGGCGTCGAACACGGACAACAGCAGCTCGCCGTAGTCGCCGCTCACCTCCTCCGCGATGCGCTCGCGCAGCTCCTTGCCGAACTTCTTCTTGTACACGGGCTTGATGTCGCGCAGCACGATGTGGTAGCGCACGACGGCCGAGCTCAGCGCGTTCTCGTCCGTGCCGAAGCCCTTCATGGCCTCCTCGAACAGCTCGGCCAGCAGGTCCAGCGGCTCCGTGATCATGCGGATGAGGAACAGCACGGCCTTCTCGGCGTCGCCCGTGAACTCGTGCGCCGCGGCCTTCACCAGCGACTCGTTGTACTTCTTCTCGTAGGCGGCGGCCACCACGCGCAGGTGCTCGGGCGGACTGGCCACCAGCACGCTGACGAAGCCCTCCTCGTCCGTGCCCATCTTGCCACGACCCGTCTTGTACAGCTTCTCCACGTCGGCCTCCACCTTGGCGGCGTTGTGGATGTTGGCGTCGTACGGCACGAGCGAGGCCTGCAGCGACGCCAGGACCACCTTCTTGTAGTCTCCGTGGAGGTCGCCGTCCAGCACGGAGCCCAGGTCCTCGCCGTACGTGTCGTAGTACGTCTTCTTGAGGATGTTGATCTCGACGTTGGTGCGGCCCACGACGACGGGGTAGATGAGGTCCTCCTTCGTGCCGAGGCCCTTGGTGGCCTTACGCAGGATACCAGCCTCCGCCTCCGGGAGGGGCGACGCCAGCAGTTTGAGCAGGAACTCGTAGTGGCCCGACGTCTCGTCGTCCAGCAGGTCGCGCAGGCTCTGGTTGTGCAGCTCCTTGTAGCGCTTGGCGATGAAGCCGCGCTGCGTGGCGGTCTTGCCGCCCAGCGCCTTGTTGAGCTCCTTCTCCTTGGTGCCGGCGCCCTTGGTGGCCTCGAAGATCTCGTTCACGGTCGAGTCCGTGCCGGCCGGGTACGAGGGCGGCTGGCCGTTCCAGGCGCTGTGCGTGGCGGGCGGGTAGAGGTTCAACATGGTTGGGAGTGAGGGGGGGGCTTCTTGGTTGCGACTTGCGAGGTGCGAGGCAGATTCGGGAATGGCGAGCGTCCAAACCAGTGACGTAAGATCGAGATCTTTTTGGGAAACTTCAATTGGATATTTGACCCGTCTCTGACTATCTTAGTCGACTGAATTTTTGTGTTGGTGCTTCGAGTGCCTCAAACTTCGACAGTGAGGAGCCTATCGATAGAGGCTTTCACAGTCCGAATGCGGTCTTTTTAGTACATGTAGTAGGCCGTACCATGCAGTGGATATCTCTTCACCTCCTAACAGGACCAATTGCAAAAAGTATCCTGATCTTGTCCCTTTGGCTGCCAAAGTTTGGCAGAATGAACGTTGCATAGCGCTCTATAATATGCAATCGATGACACATTTCAGCATTCTAACTGCTTGCGGTGGTCGCTGCATTCATGGTTCAAGATCGCAGCAGTTTTTGATCGCTTACCTCAACGCTGCCATCCATTACACCCGAGCAAACCGATTAAATTTCGCCCACGCTTGTGAGTCTTGGGCGGTGTTGGCAGCGCATGTGTGGACGACGAAATCCAGAGGAGGCTCAGCTAGCCCCGACCAAATCACCTCCGAGCAACAACACGTGTCGAGGATCTCGGCGCTGCTTGCTTGTCTCTCTGCTTCACCAAGTCAGCGGATTTTCAGATAAGTCCAGCAAACCCACGCCAAACCCGTGACGGGTCAAATCGTGTCATACGGGATATCTCTTTTCACAGTTTCGATTATTATAAAGTGTTTCTATATGCAACAGATATTCAAGTCCATTCAGCCAGATATATCATTGATCGAGGTATACAGTTTCAAATCCAGAAAAGCCTGTGGGTTTTGACCCGTTTCGTCACTCCTTTCATCTTCACTAAAACCAAGTGAAAAGTTGGCTACGGGTCCCGAGGCTCGACCCAAATTGAAGTTTGCTCGATGGGAGCTAAATGATGGCGATCTTCCAGTGCTCGCCATTCCCGAATCTGCCTCGCACCTCGCAAGTCGCAACCAAGAAGCCCCCCCCTTCACTCCCAACCATGTTGAACCTCTACCCGCCCGCCACGCACAGCGCCTGGAACGGCCAGCCGCCCTCGTACCCGGCCGGCACGGACTCGACCGTGAACGAGATCTTCGAGGCCACCAAGGGCGCCGGCACCAAGGAGAAGGAGCTCAACAAGGCGCTGGGCGGCAAGACCGCCACGCAGCGCGGCTTCATCGCCAAGCGCTACAAGGAGCTGCACAACCAGAGCCTGCGCGACCTGCTGGACGACGAGACGTCGGGCCACTACGAGTTCCTGCTCAAACTGCTGGCGTCGCCCCTCCCGGAGGCGGAGGCTGGTATCCTGCGTAAGGCCACCAAGGGCCTCGGCACGAAGGAGGACCTCATCTACCCCGTCGTCGTGGGCCGCACCAACGTCGAGATCAACATCCTCAAGAAGACGTACTACGACACGTACGGCGAGGACCTGGGCTCCGTGCTGGACGGCGACCTCCACGGAGACTACAAGAAGGTGGTCCTGGCGTCGCTGCAGGCCTCGCTCGTGCCGTACGACGCCAACATCCACAACGCCGCCAAGGTGGAGGCCGACGTGGAGAAGCTGTACAAGACGGGTCGTGGCAAGATGGGCACGGACGAGGAGGGCTTCGTCAGCGTGCTGGTGGCCAGTCCGCCCGAGCACCTGCGCGTGGTGGCCGCCGCCTACGAGAAGAAGTACAACGAGTCGCTGGTGAAGGCCGCGGCGCACGAGTTCACGGGCGACGCCGAGAAGGCCGTGCTGTTCCTCATCCGCATGATCACGGAGCCGCTGGACCTGCTGGCCGAGCTGTTCGAGGAGGCCATGAAGGGCTTCGGCACGGACGAGAACGCGCTGAGCTCGGCCGTCGTGCGCTACCACATCGTGCTGCGCGACATCAAGCCCGTGTACAAGAAGAAGTTCGGCAAGGAGCTGCGCGAGCGCATCGCGGAGGAGGTGAGCGGCGACTACGGCGAGCTGCTGTTGTCCGTGTTCGACGCCCGCGACTAAGTTGCTGCCGTTGTTGTTGCTGCTATTGCGACTGCAATGTGGTAGTGGTGCGTCATCGTGCGTACTGAAGTAGTAGCTGTAGCTGCAGGTGTGTGGCGATCAGTGCTTGTTACGGTGCTGCTGGTTTTGAGGCCTCGTTGTGGAGTGTTGGAGAACTGGTGCTTGCTGCTCTCGCTCTGCCGTCTGCAGCTCGATGGAAATGGTAAAGTTAAAATAAAAACACTTGTCTAGCTATGTGCGCTGCATTAGATCGGTTGTCATTGCCATGGCTGTGTGGGTATCGTCACGGTCTCCACGGCCAGGGCGTGTTAAATTCACAAAGGTTGTTACTACATGTAGTACAAATTTTGTGCATTTGGGAAAAGAATCCTTTTCAAAAGGCTTCAGGTCGAGATCCAGGCGAGAGAACGATGCATTCTGCACACAAGAGGAAGAAGGGCAACAACCACCAAGTAAGTCGCGTCCATCTCACGTATCCCCACTGTCATTGATGACCTTTTGGCAACGCAGACACTGCTGAAGGATTTCGCGTTCCCCGATGTGGTGGCGCTTGTCCACTTGCACCTGTCGCCATTTCTGCTTCCCCAAGATGCGCTCAATCTACTGCGGAGCTGCTCCAACTTTCTGAAACAAGATGTTCGAGACTCCATCGCTACAAAAGCGCTGCTGTTCTACTATCGACAAGATAGTGTCCACTTTAAGAAGAAATGCCAAGATGATGTCCACCAGTTGATACCACAATGCGCTCGAGGAGCTCGTGGTCCTTGTGCGTGCAATTGGAGCATGAGGAAAAGTGCAGATATCGTTCCATCGACCTTGGCATTACCTAGGATGCTCAACGCTCGGACGTATTTACTGGAGACCATGCTGTTGATGTACAAAGGCATCAGACCCCACTGCTTCAAGGTGCTGCAACTGTTTCGTGGACTTACGTTCTCGGCTGCTACGATGCAGCCAGTTGTGTTTGCACTGGCTGAAGCTCTTGAGAAGGAGCGTCGTGAATGTGGTGGAGCTGTGAGTGACCCTGGATCAATTGATACGGACGATGTCGAGCAGCTTACCCGACTCGTGGACAGTCTGCAGCCCGGGTTTGGCTCTACATTTTTTGGCGCGACAGATCAAGCCGATCCGGACGATGTGATCGAGGCCCACTTACGAGCTATCGAGGTGGACAAGTCCAGCGGTGCGACTACGTGTCAGTTCTGTCAACAGTATGAACAGAGCGCGCTGTTTGTCAGAGTAGACGGAGTTTTGCCCAAACTAAATGACGCCATGATGCTAGCGCATTGCTCAGCGGTGTACCAGTCTCTGAAGAGGTTCATGCTGACTCATTTCAAGCACGTCCGCTACATTCGAACTCTTCCTGAATGGAACGAGGATTCGGAACTTCACGGACTGCTGGCGGGATTTTCCTCGAGCGGTGTGTTTTGCGGAGTGTACGTGACGGATATCGAGATTCCTCCGCGTTGGATCGAGGATCGTTTAGCTCCTGGTTATTTCACAGGAGGTGTGAATGAGTGATGAGCTTAGTTTTACTCCGACTCACTTTGAATCGCAAGATCATTGACATGTTGAACAATTCCAGATCTGTTGGCCTAACCAAAAGAGTTCACGTTTAGTTTGAGTCACTGTCGTTGCAACTTTCAAATTGAAAGCAGGTACTTCCAAATCCAGACACGATCATTTCTTCTGTCGACAACAACGCCGTCATTAGTGCCAGCATGAATGAGCTTGACCACTTTGTCTTGCAGGCCTTTCATGTTGTTTGTCGCCGACTTCAGTTCAATTACAACCGTTGGCACACACGATAAATATGCCTTGCCATATAACTCCAAATCTGGTGGAGGTACGATCCTGCTATTATACATGTACATGTAGCACTCCCCTTCGTGCTGTCAACACGCAAGTCACTTGTGTTCACAAGTATCCCACTGTTTGCACAATATCATCACGTCTCTCATTGGCTAAAATGATTATCGACCAATCGTCGCCCGTTAAGACCGACGGGAACGTTCTGGTGGCTGCACCTCCTTCAGCCGTTGAACACGTCAGTCACTCCCCATTTCGCTGCAACGGACAATAATGAGCACGGACCTGAGCGCAATTCTGGCCAAACTCTCGCGGCGCGAGGACCTGACGGACGCCGAGGCCACGTTCGCAGTGCAGCAGATCGCCTCCGAGAAGGCCGCCGAGAACCCCGTGGCCGTGGGCGTTTTACTGGCGCTTCTGGCCGCCAAGGGCGAGAGCGCCGCCGAAGTCGCGGCCTTCGCCAAGCACATGCGCTCCGAGGCCGTGAACGTGCATGTTACGGTGCGTTCTCCTGTGTTTGATGCTGGTTGAGGGGTTGCAACGCATCCACTGACGTTTATTTGCTCCGTTCGCTGCAGTCCGGACGTCCGACGCTCGATATTGTGGGCACGGGAGGCGACGGCGCCAATACGGTGAATCTAAGCACGGCGGCGGCCGTTCTGGCCGCGTCCTGCGGTGCGCTGGTGGCCAAACATGGCAACCGATCGGTGTCCAGCAGATCCGGCTCGGCCGACGTCCTGGAGGAGCTGGGCGTGCCGATGCTCAAGCCGGAGCATGTGGCGCCTTGCTTGGAGGAGGCGCAGATCGCCTTCATGTTCGCGCCGCACTTCCACCCGGCCATGCGCTACGTGGCGCCCTTACGCAAGGCCATTGGCATCCGTAGTGTGTTCAATATCCTCGGCCCGTTGCTGAATCCGGCGGGGTGCAAGCGTGTGGTCATTGGCGTGTACACGCCCAAGCTGCTTGATGTTTTCGGAGAAGTGCTGCTGGCGCTGGGCGTGGAGCACGGTCTTGTCGTGCATTGTGCTGGACTTGATGAACTCAATTCGATGGGTCCTGCTGAGGTGGTCGAGGTCCGTCAAGGCGCAAAGGAGCCGTTCCGCCAGTACCAACTGCACCCCGAGGAGGTGGGCGTGCCTGCCGTGACGCTGGAGCAGCTCAAGGGAGGAGACGCGACGGAGAACGCCGCTATTCTGCGCAAGGTATTTACTGGCGGCGTTGCGTCTGAAGGGCCCGTGGGCAACACGATCGCCTACAACGCCGGCGCAGGTCTGTACGTGTACGGTTTGGCAGACAACATCAAGAGCGGCTACGAGATGGCCAAGAAGCAGCTTGCATCGGGCAAGGCGCTGAATACGCTAGACAATTGGGCACAAGTGGCGCAGCAGCTCAACGGCCAACCTCAGCTGTGAACGTTTGATGTCCAGCACAGACAGGTAGTCGCTTGGAAGCCTCCGTACTTGCTTCATGTCGACAAGATTAGCATGACAAGGAAGTGTATAAAAATAAGAGGCTATTTGCTTGTGATCCGTACTTGATCCCGACTCACCCACAACGTGTCCAGCGTCGTCGAGTCTCATTGCGCCACAACATGGAGCAGGACCAAGTCGGTGGCGTGTCTGGGTCGAGTGATGCGTTCGTGGCGGTAGCGTCGACAACTGACTATGAATACGCTCGGCAGCTTGTGTTAGCCTACTTTGCCATGCTGACGACGGGATGCCAGCGCGACGAGTGCTCGAATGATAATTGCTGCTCTAATCCACAGACTCCAGCTCTGTCTGCAAGTGAAGCTGCCATCAAGAGCATTTACTTCGCTACCCAATACCCAGTGCCCTTGTGCATTGACTTTGATGAGCTGCAGCAAAAGGGTTTACCAGACATTCCAGAGCAACCACTTGCCGAAGAAAACCAAACTAACGACATGGTACCAACAGAAGAAGACCACAAGATTAAGGAGGAACTTCATCCAGAGACGCCTGAGGAAACACCAAAGCCCCAGCAACCCGAAACGATCATGATCCAAACACCACCACCAACCTCAACTTCAGAGCGAAAATCGACGCCGCGACAACGACTTTCCATTGCAGTTGAGCTGGATCATGGTCTTAATAAGAGCCGTGAACCCACAAAGCGGCCCACAGTAGTTACTCGCGTCGTTGTCCAGCCAAAGCACAAACTTGTCATTGCCCCTGTCACGAGTGTACGGAGTGATGTCATTGCAACCAAAGCAGCGACAGAAACAACAGCCACTGAACAGCGGCAAGAGCATGAACAAGTGCCTGTCAAAGTGCCAAGCCCTGTTAAGGATATGCGGCAGCGAAGACTGAGTCGACCCAAGGAGAAGCTGTTCGATGCCATCAAGCGAAGCTTTTCCCGCTCCAAGAAAGCACCACTGGGCTCTGGTCAGTAGCTCCACATTGCATCTTCCTCATAAAAAACACGAGTAAAACGCAAAGTGAGACCAGCTCTTGTTGTTCACGCTTACCCATGCATCCCCTGCTCCTCCTTCCACCCGATGGCAAATATCACCGCCTACTCCAATACTTTACACTGCTGCTCCATGAGCTCAGGCTCATTCTCCAAGCATCCACCAAACAAAATCACTTCATAATTAAATTCCTTGGATAGGTACGTCATCCGGCATGGCGTTTTCATGCATGGGCGCTCCACCTTGAATGGGCTGCGGGTGCCACGCTGGCACCAGCGACAGCAACAGCCCCACCACGAAATACTTGACATCCTGCACAAGACCACGGTCCGCCGAGATGCGCAGCACACGCGTCAGCATACCGTAGCGCTCTGCAATAGCTGCCCCCGCAGCAGCCGCGGCCCCAGGAGCATTCGGATCAGCTTGAGCGTTTGCTGCTGCCTCTCCATTGGCACTGCGACGACGGTTGTACACCTCGTAGATTTTCGCGAAGATCCCAGTGATGTGCAGGTACGAGATAAACGACAGCAGTCCCAGCATGAGAATGCGGTCCATGGGCGTATCCTGTCCGATAATAAACAGCATGAACGCCATCTTGAGCGCCATTCGGAAATCCAGCAGCGGGAACACCTCGCGCACCATCTCTACAAGCATCGGGCGGTCCTGGGGCTCCACAACAGGTTCCTGCGTAGCTGGAGTCTGAGCAGGCGCGGGCGTCGCACCCGGCGTCTGCGCTGCAGCTTGCTCCACATTCGGTCTCGCATGCGCTTGGAACATCTGGGGCGGCATCATGCCGTAGAAATGTCCATACGGCGCAGCGAAGTGGGCTGCGAACGGGTTCTGCTGGTGCGGAGCTTGAGGGGTCGCAGTGGGAGGCGTCGCTTGCTGTCGCTGCTGCAGGAGCATGTATTGCAAGTACTGGATCTGCTGCAGCACCATGGCTTGCTGCTGCATGAGCACGCTCTGTCTGTACAAGTTCTGCTGCTGCTGCGTCATGGCGGGCGTCTGGCCGAACATGAACGGCGTCTGCGACTGCGTGGCAGGCGTCTCCGACTGCGCACTGAAGCTCCGAGGCTCGGTGGCTTCGTTGCTGGGACGGGGCGAGTCCTGCGCCTCCACAGGCTGCGACGGCGTCTCCACGTTCATCTTGGCCTCCAGGGTCCTGCGGCCGCCCGGAGAACTCACCAGCAGGTGGAAAACCACGGGCTCGTCACTGCCGTCGCCGTCCTTGAGGTGGCTGCTCTGCACCTGCGCCAGGATCCGCTCCAGCGGCTCGTCGTCGCCGCAGATTTTGCCGCCGAAAATGAGTTTCTGGCTCGAGACCGCGGGCGACAGCGGGAAGTCGAGACTGAGGCGCCGCTTGAGCTCCGCCACGCGCGTCTTGGCGTCCACCGACAGCGCCAGTGACTGCGCAGGCGTGTACACGTTGCGCACCACGAGGTTCACGAGGTTCGGCTGTGAGGCGGCGACTTCCATGGCGGTCGAGTCTGTAACTGAGCTGCTCGGGCTTGAAGCGAGAATGAAGCAAGAAGCGCCACGCGGCGAGTATGTAGACGCGCTTCGATTGGCGCAAAAGTGGAAACGTTTCAGCCAATGACGAGGAGGTCGGAGATAAGGGGATGCATACGGTAGAGTGACCGGAGTGAAATTGGCGAAATTAAGGGTGGCCGAAGCTGCTGATCAGCGATGGAGCATGGCCGAAGATCTACTGCTCATGAGGCGATCGGAAGCGGCTGGACTGGCCACGAGACGGAGTTTGTGTGGGCTTGCGCGCGGCAGAAAGCGAGTGAGCGAAAAGTAATTGAAGTTGGCCGAGTGCGTACCGCGAGATGGGTACAGTACTTTTCGACGTGGCCAAAATTCGCTCCAAAATTCTAGTCTATGGAAAGCCGGAGGAACGTAATTGCCGGCCCTGCGCTCTCTAAAAACGGGCGCTGACATACGCCGATAGGCACCTGCGTGCGCGGATTAGCGCGCCAGCTGTTGTGAGGCTCCGTACTTGAAGTGGGCGTGTGGGTCGGGTCGGGCCGCTCGCCGCGCTGTTCGAACGTAGAGGCAGCGCTGGCGGACGCCAATCTCGGCGGCGCTAATTCGGCGCGCAATTCGTGCCGCGCGCGGGCGTAAAACGCCGCGGCGTCGTCGGGTACCTGCACTTTGGTTTGACTGGACGTTTCGTGCGCGCTATAATAAGATCAAGTCGCCGATAGTGGGATGTACTGCTACGGAGTTGCCTCTCGGCTAATGACACGGCTGTTCTCGGTCCTTCTCTATCGTATCTCAGTATGCAGCCACCTATTCGTAACTTACAGCAGTGGGGATTGGTTAGGGGTCCGGAAATTTTCGCTGTCGCCTTTAGTTGCACAGAATGGGCCGGTCCGTAGCCAGCAAGAGCGCGCCCATGCTGGGGCTCGGCCACTTTGGCTCTGCGCGGCAGCGATCGATTCCGCATCCAGTCCCAGTCAAGTAGCGCGAATCAGAGCGAGCGGAGGACCATCACTCCTATGCCTCAGTCGCCCTGAGCAGCCCAAGAGCAGACCGAGCGACCGAAGACGACGGATGCAGCGCGTGCTGCACAAGAAGAAGGCGGACACCCCCTCGGACCGGCGGCTCGCGGCCACGTCAGCGTCTTCCCCGTCGCTCCTGGCGGCGTCCCCAGGCCAGCGGCGGCACAGGCGCTCGCCGCCACGCCGCCACGTTGTACCACCACAAGAGCGCGCACCAGAACGCGGTAAGTAGCGGCCCCCATGCACAGACAGCGGCCCCGCCCAAAGACCAAGTGGTCGTGGGTCTCTCGGCGTCCACGGAGGACGAAGTGGAGGACTGGAGCAGCGACTTTGAGCCCGCGCGCAGGCGCTGGAGCCGCCAGGACAGCGTCAACGCCGAGTTCCTACTGGCCGACACGCTGTACAAACGGCGCAGCAGCAGCAGCTCCAACGGCGTATCAGGCAGAGCCAGGAGAGGCAGCGAAGTGGGCGCGTCCAGCGGCAGCAGCGGATCCGTGAGACATAGCGGCGGCGCGCTTCAGGTGGACGACGAGGACGCCAGAGGACTCTACAGCTCGTACTCGTCCGTGAAAGAAGTAAGAGTGGGACGGCCACAGACGGAACTGCAGCAGTCGGAGGACGCCAGTGACAGCGACGAGGACTGGGACGCCGAGTTCGGCTTTGATGAACAGACAGACGCGACGCTCGGGTCGTCCAACAGCATGGACCCGACAAGGAGACGAGCAGAGAACGGCAACTTCTTCCTGCCGAATCTGCACGAGGTGCTGGACGGAGAGAGCTTCCCGGACGACGACGAGGTGGACGACGTGGACGGCGCGGCCTTGACGCTGGACAGCGCTGCTCGCCGACCCAGGAGACCGTCGGAGGAACCGCTTTTTCAGAGGAGACGCAGCGACTTCCACCAGTCCGGAGCCAGTATGGACGGCAGCCTGGATGGCATTCGATCCAGTATGACATCCGCATCGGCGTCCTCGTCCAATGCAATAGAATACTCGTTGGTGGACAAGTTGAGGCTGCTGGAAGTGGCCAACTCGTCCGCGTATGCAGTTCGGATAGAACGGTATCCGAAACCCTCGAGCACGTTTAGTAATTTGGAGCGCGACCGCACCAACTTCCCCAGTTTCACCGAGAACAAATATGAGCGCTGGCTGGCGGATCTGGTGGTGCCGGATTGTGCGGTTGTATCACAGCACATGGAGGCGGAGCGCAATCGTTTGCCACCGCCGCGACAGTTGAAGAACCAGCAGTTCCACGCACTCGTGTCGTTGCCGTTCGGTCGCGAGTTCGTCGACACGTTTTTCAAGCAAATTACGCACTATCGCTATTATGGCGAAGATAAGGAGAACCGCGAGCTCGTTCGGATGTACTTTGAAAAGGTGTCGACAACTGGCATGACAGACGAGAACTGGGCACAAAATTTATCACCAAGCGACCTGGAATATGTGGTGGGGTGCAGCATTGAGATATTGCAGGAGGCCGCACGCTTATATGGCCCGAAGCCTGTGGTGCCGCTTGCGACGCATCTTTCATTGTCAATGCTGTCTACGTCTTCGTCAACATCGTCCCAAGGCAACAAAACTACTATCTATTGGATCCAGCAATTTCAGGACATTCTGGTACATTGCGCGGAAGCCTTCCCACAACATTCAAACGTCGTTGCGCTGATCGAGCTTCGTTACGTTTGTCACCACTTAGCGGGTTTTGCTAGCGGGGAGTACGAGTACAAGTGGCAGCTGTGCAATCAACTACCAGCGTTTCTGCCACTGGAACCTGTTGTGGGTGATTCGGCATCGCAGATTGTGAACGAAGTCCTCCAGTACTATGGTGCACTATTCCAACACTTAAACACAAGCCCGGAAAGTCGCAGTAAGCGATACATGGGACACAAAGCGCCAGTCGAAAAGCAGAAACCGCAGTCAGGTGAATCTCGGCGGTTTGCTTTGTTTGCTGACGTGATTTGTCTACAAGCACAGATTCTGTGTGATATTCAAAGCTTGTACGACAGTAAAAGTGCTCTGGCTGAAGTTTCTCTGCCAGCCCTCGAAGAACTTCTCGAATTTGAAGACGATGAAGCTTCTGTGGACCCAATTTTGGTGGGACTGTTGCCTCACAACAGAGATAGCCGTAGCAGTTCGTCATCGTCTAATCCAGATTATCGCGACAGCGGATATGAACGCGGTGATCTCTCGAAGGGCCTTGGGGGCTGGAGCGCAAGTGCTAAACTATTTGAGCTACTTAGACCGTCTTCTCGAACGCGAAATTCGGCACTGGGCTTTTTTTACGAGCGAATATCGGCGACAAAGTTTCCGTTGGTAAAAGCGAAATGTGCTTCAGTCCTTGCTGGAATGCACGTCTTAACCGCATCTCACGGCAATTTGCGAGTTGCCGAGTCACTTGCATACGAAGCATTGCGCTTGCTAGAAACGTGTTCAAAGAAGCTGGTGGCAAGGCTGTCCAAGGTGCCATCTCTGCGTGGCCGCGATAAGGCCACGCCAGTATTATATCTCAGCATATTTAACAACGATGGGCTACTGTCCGATCTGGGCCGCGAGGTGCTGGAGAGTCTAGGCAACATCTTGATCAAGAACAACAAATACCGCTATGGCATTCTGTGCCTCGAAGCAGCAGGCACGGTGTTCACATTTCTGAACCAGGGCTGTGAGTACGAGAAGTTGGACAGGCTTCTGTGCAAGCTTACACTTGAGGCGGATGATGTGCATCGTGCGTTACCGTTGCATGAAAAGGTGACATGTGCTGCGCAACGTCAAGGAAATATCACGGTTTACGTGTATCTGACTCAAGAGATGACAAAGCTGTGGATTCGCGAAGGAAATTTTACTCGTGCTGAAGAATATTTAGCAACGGCTTGCCATTTCCTTCGTGATCATACGAATTTGCTGCCGCCACACTTCCTTTCATCTGTTACAAACGGAAGCTACTCAAGCAGCGAGGCTCCATCAAGCCGAAGTGGAACGATGATGACAGCTACTTCAAGCTCAGTGTCGTCGTCGCTCTCTGGCTCGTTTCATCTGTCTTCACGTAGCACAGGCAATGCGAGTGAGGTGGACACGTGGCTCAACCACGATATTAATTTACACTTACTCGTGCGTGATGTATACCGCTCAAGTGGGAGATGCTTGGAAGGAATGCGCGTACTCGAGCATCTTCTGAACTATAGCGCACGGCTACCACGTGGAAAACGCACACAACTGCGGATGCTTCTAGCGGAGGACGCGCTTAAGATGCGAATGTTTGACACGTGCCGCCACATGTTCTCTTTGATGGAAAGAGAGGCGACTGCGTTTTGTGATCGCCTGCAGGAGAACATCAAAGGTTTCAGTGGACCTGGAAGTAGCAGCGGCACAGGACCTGGAACAAGCAGCAGCGGTGGTGGAAGGAGCCTTGGCGGTATGGGTAGCGAAGCACGTTACTGTTTCGACATGTCTTTTACGCTCCGGTATATCGTTTGCCGTGTCAAAATGTATCTCAAGCTTGGCGACTATTGCAACGCCTATGCTTGGCTGTCTTTGGCACACGTGAAGAACGACCGTGACAACGTTCGTAAGCAAGCGCAACTGTATGTTCTTGACGGCAAGGTACTTCGCGCCTTCTGCAGAGACCAGCAAGACCGCGAGTGGGAAATTCGCCGCGATGGCGAGGAGCCTTCTCGACGAGGACGATCAATGGGCTCTACGTTTGTTGGGAGTGTGGTGTCACCGGCACAGGTGGAAGAAATGCTGAAGCCCTTGGGTGTTTCGTTGTATGGTTTAAACAAAGACGAGAAGCAGCGCCTGCATGAACGCATGGTTCACTTTGGCACGTTCATTCGAGACGTCGATAAAGCTGAAGAACAAGCGCTAAATGCGTTTTGGACAGCGTTTGATCTGTATCGCGTCTTGGACGACAGCTTGTATCAACTGAAGGTCCTACTGGAGGTCATTTCATTTATGCTTGCTCCTGTCCAGCGGTCATTCTTTGCACTCGGTAGCAATCAGGATGACGAAATGCTCAAATCACATCTGCACCGTCGAAGTTCCGGGAAAGGCTCGTCAGTTCTGGACTTGGACGACCTGAACGGTGATGACACGATCGAGAAGACGCGGAAAACGTTACTAGAAGTGCAGAAGCTTCTTCGCCCAGCGTTAAATCTTGCAGAGCAAGTTGCGAACCCAGCTTGCTTCTTGCGTGCTTTGATTTTTTCCAGTGAAGTGTGGGTCTGGCTTCAACGTATTGCATCCTACAAAAGTGAAAAACACTTGAAGGAAGCGACAGCGTTCTGGGAGGAAGCAGTTCGTATCATGAAGGGTGTCTTTTTCCGCCGTGTTGCATTTCATGACGTGGCAGATGCAAGCACACTGTACTCGTCAGGTTTTGGGAACGACTTCTCGATGCCGAATACGCGTGGAGTCAACAAGGGTCGGTTTTGCGTGGTGCCGATTCTGAACTTCAGCGAGGGATTTATCGTTAAGCTAGAAGCCATGACGCTACAGCTGATTCTTACTGCCTGCCAAATCCAGCAGTTCGAACGCGTGCCGGACTATGTTGAGGAAACGCTGCTGTTGCATCTGGACGAGTTGCTCAGTGCGCGTATGTGTTTGAGTAGCATTGTGCACCAGCTACAAACGTTTCGAGCCCTCCAAAAATCACACAAGCGACTTCCCCCTAGCGGATCAACGTCCAATCTGGCTGCAGCTGCTGCTGCCGTGCCTTCCGGTTCTAGTGTTTCTGTCTCCAGTGTGGGAAGCAACAACTCAAGATCGTCTTCTTTTTCGGCTGTAATTCCGGTGCCGTCACCGCAAATGAGCGGCAGTGGAAAGCAAGTTTCGACGCCGTCACCCAGTGCTGGCGTCGCAACAGGCAAACGAGCTGGCCACAAGAAGAATCAGTCCATGTCGTCAATATCTGAGCTGCTGGCATCAAACATTCCATCGCCGTATCAAGAGGGCACCCCCTATGCTGCTGGTGGTGCACCTGGCGGCATGAAAAGCTCAGCTACTCCTCGAACGGGGTTAGCTTCTTTGAGCGAACGACCAAATGTCCCTCCCCCGTCAGTGATTACCGGGAAGTCAGGAAATACCTCTGGTGGCCATGCTGTGAAAAAGACTGGTGAACGTAAATCGCGCAAGTATACTCGAGAGCGTTCCCGTTCGGCGCCTCAACCTGCAGTACCGAACTACCCGTCTCCTGACGTGGAGTTGTCATTCTCGCGAACTGGTGAAAGCTATCCTCATGAAGGTGGTAGCATGCCTGTCCTCAATGAGTCAGGGGAAAGCAGTGAGAACACGATGAAACGCACCTCGTCTGTGAAGTTTATTGACCTTGGAGATCTGAGATCATTGCCCCCTGGTGACGACTTCTTGCTGGGCCGAGGTGATGGATTTGCGCGCGATGAAGGTAGCAGCTCTAATGGAGCTATCGGTTTGTGCGATTTTGATGAAGTTCAGTCTGAGAAGCTCTGGTGGATATTTAACCTGTGGCGCGATGCAAAGTCGAAGTACGTCGAAGGTAAGATTGAGACGTCAGAGTTCCGGTCGCGCAACTTGCGTTATTTGCGGACGCTGCTCGACGCTTTTGATCCACAGCAAATCGCGGTGTTGTACTTTGGAGGATTTGATAGCTCTTCAGCGGATTCGGTGGTGACTCCTGGTGGTAGCAGACTTGCCTCCGCGGTGAACACTAGCAACCCTAACGGTATGCTTGATTTCGACGTTTCACGAATGAACTCGCATGCATTGATTCAGGACCGACAGTTGGTACTTTCAATTGGTTTTGAGTACGCACCGGGAGTTCGAACGCAGTTTGGAGCGCATCCAAAACTGCAGTTCAAGGTATTTGACGTTCGTGAGGGTGACACTAGGGCCTGGCGACAGGAAATCCCGCGACCAGATTGGTATTTGTCAGAGTATGACATGATGGAGGCTGAAGAAGCCGCTGTTGGAGCTGGTGTTTTGCGCACGATGCGATTACTTGGTGCCAAACTGCTAGTGAAACTTCTGGGCCTACTGTTGCTGGAGAATTCCGTGGTGGTGGTGGGTAACTCTTACCCTCAGATTCAAGAGGTAACCACGAGTCTTCTGAAGCTCTTGGAGCCCTTCCGATGGCAACACACGTTTTTGCCTTTCGTGCCGGTAACATCCTGGCGATTCCTCCACGACGCTGCATTTCAGCATGCTCAGGCTGAGCTGGCGGCTCGACCGAAGAGCCGCAGGTCGTTCTCCAGGCTTTCCCACGATTGGCGGTGGGGCAGCGGAAGTGGAAGTGCTGCCGGTTCGTACTCTTCTTCACGAGGAAGTACCGACAGTCTGAACGGCGGCGGGAATAGCTCGACACCTATGTCGACTGCAGCAGCGGGAGATCAGCTGGAAGAAGAGCCCCCATTCCTTCTCGGCGCTACAGCGGACACATGGCAAAGTTGCTTGGCGTTTTCCAAGAAATGTGGCAATGACCCACGCTTGCTTTCATCATGCGTAGTAGTCGTTGATCTGGATGATGTGGATGCACTTGCGACTGATAAGACGTTTCGGAACGCAGTGCCATTGCCTAAGAAATGGCGCAGGCAGTTCCTTGAGCGTATTGAGAAGGTCACACGTCAACGGCAAAAATTGCGAATGAAAATGAGCCGTAGACATTCGTCGCAGCAGCTCGTTTCAAGCCGCGGACCAACGACGCCTGCTTCTTCGTCTGCTGTAACGTCAATGCGGTCTCCTGCTGGGGCGTATCCTCCAATGGATGTCACGCTCCGCAGTTTCGACGATATACTCAGTACAAGCCGATCCGGCTCGAGCTGGATGATGACCCCGGTCTCAACCAGTGGCGTGTCTGACTCGGATAGCAACTACCAGCTGCTTCAGTCGGGCGTGCAGCCGTCTACAGACCCCAATGGTCTCGATGAGAGACAGCACTACGACGCAGAATGCGCCGCAGCTTTTGTAAGCGGTGTGCGTGAGTTTTATGACAAGTTGCTGGTGCTTTGTGCTGAGAAAGAGCGCAAGTCCAAGGGCAGCAAGAAGAAGAAGAGTCCTGTTAGCAGTGGCCACTCGAAGCGACAGGAGATAAAGTCGTGGTTTTCGTCATCGCATGATTTCGACGCGTTTGTGGACAACTTTCAGAGCACTGACATGCTGGAAGCTTTCGAGGCGGAAAAGGCAGCAGCTCAGGCGGAAGCCCAAGCGCAGGCGAGGGCCATGCACCAGCTTGAGCGGCAGTCCAGCGAGCAAGAGGCCAGCTCCACCAGTAGTGGACGAAGTGGTACACGATTTGGCAACACGCCCAAGTCGATCGTGAATTCCTTTACGCCGCAGCAGCTCAAGAGTTTCGGCAGCTTCAGCAGTTTGACGGCCAGCAACCGCAGCTCAGGTGGTCAAGAGCGGAGACGGTGAGAAGAACGAGACATGGGTATCTTGTGTCGCCGCCGCGCCCAATTGTTGTAGGAGCTTAAATTGTAGGAAGCTAAACTATTATTTATCCGCAAAGTTTTGCGAATGTCAATGGGGACTTGTTTGCGTTGGTTTGCTGTTCGCGTGCTTGTTGCAGAGCCAGCTTTGCCTTGGCGTGCAGTTGTTGGTCGATCCGGTAGGCAATGGATGCTTTGCCTGCTCGAACGGCCCATTGCAGTGGAGTTTTCTTGGTCTAGGATGTGTTGTGTACTGATCAGTAGTTACCTGTAGTTGTATCGAATTTCAATACATGCTACGCACCTTGTCAGGCAAGTTCCAGTTTGCTCCGTGGTTGATTAACAGCCAGATCATCTCTTCCGATCCTGCTTTGCATGCCAAGTGCAATGGGGAATACCAGCCCTGATGCAAAGAGATTAACGACAGCAAGTCACACCTGAAACACAAACATTGTAGTCTTTACCCAAGTACTTCGCTGGTTCACATCAGCACCATAGCTGAGTAATAGCTGCACGATCTCAACGTCGCCATCCGATACAGCTCGATGCAAACCCGTCACGCCAGACTAGAGACGCATAAAATGACTTTCAGCGGCTTCATCACTATGAAAACACAATCGTAGTGGACCCCATACCCATCGCTGTTGTCGGATAAGTGTGGGGTGGTCCTCCAAAGCTCGACGAATTCGAGTTATATCTCGCTGCTTGATTAGCAGGCCTAGATCTGGCAGCGACGAAGCTTGTGCCTGCATCGGATGATTCTAAGCGTCCTTTAGGCGTCAACCCGTAGAAATAGCAAACGAATACCAGAAAGAAAAAAAAACATTGTTTTGGCTGTGCATCTCGCTACCTATCATTCATCACTCACGGGTACTTGAAGTGACCTGGAGCCAGGCGATTGCGGATCCATTGTGAAGGAAGTCCGATGTCTGTAACGTAGACTCCGCAAAGCACACCCGCAGGAGTAAACCCAGCAATGAGGTCAAGTTGCTCGCGACCGCGGTTAGGGGCGTAGTTCCATCCCCGAGGAGGTCGAACATACCGGACGTGCCTGAAGTGCTGCATCATAAATTTCTTCAGCGGTTGATAGACGGTGGAGCAATGAGTTCGTAGCTGCGCATCGTTGTGTTCTTCCGACACGCCTCGAACTTTGTAGAAAAGAACGCTTTTTGCGTAGTCCTCGCAGAACTGGCACGCAGTCTCCCCCGTCTTCTGGTCGATCGAAATGCCTCGCCAATGTGCTTCTAAAACGTCTGCCGGACTGCGTCTGGAATTTCTTGAGCTAAAGAATTCTACTCCAAAACCGGGCTCCACAATGTCCATAAGCCGCGAAAGTTCCGCTGTGTTGTTCAAATTGATTGTCGAAGCGTTGTCGGCTGTCTTGCTGTCTCCCCCGCTTTCCTTTTCAAGTGCCTCCACCAGCGAAAACACGATCGGCTGCATTGTGGCGGCCTCAAAATACCCACTTCCTCTGAACATCTGCAACACCTTGAAGCAGTGAGGCTGAATTCCCTTATCAAGAAGGCACATCGCTTCCAGCAAACGAGCACGCGCATCAAACATCCTCGGAAGTGGTAAATCTCTTGGCACGACTTCAATTTCGGCTGCCATATCCCAGTTGCACGCACAACGACCTCGCGCCCCTTGTGTCGACTGAGGAATCAATTGGTGCCAATCCCCTGGACATTTCAGACCGAAATGAGCGCTGTCCTTCTCGTAGTAGAACAGAAGAGCTCTTGTGGCAATGGCATCTCGAATGTCTTGATTGAGTGAACTGGGACAACTCCGTAGCAGGTTGCAAGCGTCTTGTGGCTCCAGCAACGGCGAAAGATGCGAATGGAAAAGTGTGACCAAGTAAGGGAGGTTAATCAAGTTTTCGTCACCTGCACGTTGCTTCTTCGCCAGAGCTTGATTTTCTTTTCCTCGACCAGGCTTTGCTTTCGCAGCCTGCCGTTTGCCACCACGAGGCATCTTTCAAACTAGGCACACGAGTAGTTCCCGACCGCAGCTTGAAACGACAAGCAAAGAGAAGATCTAAAAAGGCACGTTAGGCACATCTCATAACAATAGCTTTAGAGCGAACAAAGGCATACATTGCGATAAAAAAAAAACAAAGTGAAAATAGAGACCCAACAACTGACCCGAATCTACGTTCGGTCGCTGATCTTGATCCGCCACGTTGAGGTGTTCAACAGGAACATGTGCGTACGCCAACCACTGTTCTGCAACACCTGAAGGAAAAGCGGGAAGTCGGCCGTCATTTTGCGAAGCGTCGACTCGAGCAGTGGCTGATGCATGATGCTGCCATCGTTCGACGACGGAGGTGAAGCAGTAGGCGAGACAGAGGCGAGAGCTTGCAGCACCAGGACGGCCTGGAAGAAAGCACGCAGCTCGTCCTTAGGCTTGGCTTCCGCTTGGAACATGACGTGCACATGGTCTTCCACTACAGTCAGCAAGTAAGCCTCATCACTGCAAGTACACGACAAAATCGGACCGTAAATCAATCAAGCTCAGCATCAGAACGAAGCTAAATCCCCCACCTGTACAGTTGTAGTAGCCTATCAAGGTCGTGCGCGGTCGGAACAGCCTCATGCAGCTCCGATCCCATGACCAAGTGGGTCGTCACCGGCAGTACCGGGTCTCTGAAGATGCGTTCTTCCTGATTCACACTGCGGATGGAATACTGAAGATACGAACAACAAAATAATGGATCACGTCAGAACTAAACCGCGTAATCAGGTCAGCTTCAAGATTACTCTCCAACGTACCCGTCCATTGTGGTCGGCAGCCACTTCCTTCCCTGGCTTATTGCCCGAGGTCAAGAAGCGCTGGACGAGCACCAATCCTCGCGAACAATTGACCGTGGGAATGCAGAGACACGACACGGCGTTGTAATTGGCGTACACGTGGATCAGCGTCAGCGCCAAGAACGCCACCCACACAGCATGAGGCGACGAGTTCACGGCGTTGGCAAAGTACATGCCGAAGAGCAGTCCAAAGAGCTTGACCGCCGTCTCCTGAGACCCCTCTTTGGCTGCACAGTCGGCCATATTGTCCCTCTTGGCGAAGTGCGTCATTAACGAGGACCTTGTGGCGCCTGCCGCCACGCCGCACATGGTTTTGCACACACTGGAGACGCACAAAACCTCCGTGACGAGCGTGGGGAAGTAGGGCGCCACCATATCCAGCGTCAAGCCCACGTCATTGATCACGTCAGCAAACAGGCGCCACCGCTTGACGTTGACGTCGAACTTGGGCCCCACGAAGTAGGCGAAGGTCAACCCGCCGATCATCCCGGACCCGTCCCGCAAAACCCATTGCAGGGCCGCCGCCAATGGAGTGGCCTTGTCGTCGCCCACGCCTACACTTTGCAAGACGGATTGCGTCGCCAGAACGCCCCGAAGATAGCTACACATTGCCTGCAACGTGTCCCAGAACTGGAAGTTTAGGTAATCCTCGCTCACGCTGTCCGGATACCCCGCCGGTAAAAACATTTCCTGCAGTTCCCGACTCAGACCCGCCAGCGTGAAGCAACCCGCGGCGTTGCGGGCCCGACCCTGACCCGTGGACAATAGCTGCTCCCCGTGCTGCACGTAGCGACGCGGAGGTTCATTGGCGCACACGGGCCGCGTGTCGAACTCAGTCACGCGGACACTTTTGCCGTCATTGGAGGGCGGAGGCGTCGCGGACGGCGACGGCCCCACCTTGCGCTGGGTCAGCTCTGTCATGCTGGTGTTCGCCAAGTGACGTGGCGCAACTTACTTAAGTAATGAAGAGGCACTAAAGCGAGGGATTAGGGAACGCTGGATTTTTAAGTGTGGTGCACACCAGCAGCTGCGACATTGAACCTGTGATATGTGATGCACAGTGTACCTATCAATTCTATCATTAATATTATTGCGCAGTAGGAAATGTTGTATGTAGACTAAACATAATTGAATTGAGGTCGCAATTTATTGTTTTATGTCATCATGAATAGTAATGTGACCTTTCGGTATCAATTGCTGGAGGTTTTGGCGCAGGGTCCCACCTCGGTTTCAAATGGCTCACTATTCACTTGGAGTCTTTCCTGCCACTGCAATGGACGTCGATTACGACGGGCAGAACGCGTTCGATGCGGCTGCCAATGGGGACTTCCCCCTCGTGGTGCTTCTGTGGGGAATGGCCATGGCGGTGCAGCCCAAAACCCGTGGATCTGCTGGCGGCCAAGGACAAGAGCGGCAATACGCTCGCACACTACGCGGCGGCAGGAGGGACCGACACGTGCGACACGATGCTCTTCCTCATGCAGCAAATGCATGCTTCTGGACGGGAACAGACGATGCTGGATGCTCGCAACGACGCAGGAGAGACGCCGCTCATGTACGGCAGCAACTGACGACCCCAACGCCGTTTTCCCGAGCTCTGAAGGGTGGAAAATGGCAGAGTTATTGACGTTTTTGTGTTGTGTGATGCATCTACAGGAGAGCAGCCCATGCTGGCAATTTGAGGCTGGCAGACACGCTGCTGCGCTCCGGGTTTGTTGATCTGTTGGCGAAGGACGCGCGGGGCAACACGGCGGCGCATCATGCCGCTGCACAGGGCCATCTTTGGATGCTGCACTTCTTGCTGGAGGCCGAGCAGCGACGCAACATTGCCATGTCGTCTGCGGAACAGCCTGTGCAGCCTACGACACTAGGCGGTTACTCTCTGCAGCATCGTAGTGTGCTGCATTACGCCTGCATGAGCGAGTACAAACCAATGGTGCAGTACTTGTTGACGAAAGGCTTTGACGCGAAAGAAGCGGATGCAGAAGGCAAGACGTGTTTGGACTTGGCGAAAAAACGCAACTTGCTGTGGTTGGAAGACTTGCTGACGGACAAAGCGAAAGCGGCAGATCCGCCGACGCACATGCGCAAGACGCGCGGAGTCGTGGCGGTTCTTCACGGTGCTCTGCTGCTAGCAATTCTGGCGACAAGCTATTGGCTTGTGTGGTGGCTCGCACTGCCTTTGATTTTCATCATACTGTGGAAGTCGCTGTCGGCTTTCCGTCAGCCAGGGCATGGTCATGGTGGCCACTCGCATGGTGCTGCAGCTCCCAAGAACTTGGCGAACCTCCACCCGTCCAAGAGAAATGTATCAATTATGATGAACGTGTCGCTGGAGAAAATAGAAGACGGCCCAACTGAGGCAATGTCAGCTCGAAGCAAGAAAGTGAAGAATGAGACGAGCGTGGGGCTGCACACGTTAACGCGAGCGCAACCCGAGACAGCTATGGGTATTTGGATGGCGTGGGTGGCGCTTTTCACGATGCTATACATCGTACTGTGGACCGATTCGACATACAAGGACTTTACCGACAGTCACACGATTTTCATGGGTATCACTGGAGGGTTTGAAGTGGTTTTCTTGGCGGTGTGGGCAAAATTGGCGTTCTTCTGCCCAACTGACCCAGGCTCAATTACCACCTACGAGCACGACGTCAAGGCGATGCTAGACCAATCCTCGCAAGCCATAGCCCCCACCATGACCAAGTTTTGTCGTACCTGCCTCGTGAAAAAGCCGATTCGCTCCAAGCATTGCGCTCAGTGTGGAATTTGCATTGCTCGACATGACCACCACTGTGCTTGGATCAACAGATGCGTTGGGTACGGTAACCATCGGCTCTTCTTCGTCTTCTTGATCCTGCATTGCATAGTCTTGGGGATTTATGCCGCACTAGCCATTCTCGTGCTTTCTGATGCTACTCACGACCTGCATGATGAGCGAATGGCACAAGAGGGAAGTGGCAGCAGTGGCAGCTTATCGGCTATGGACGTGTGGGTGGAGATCCCATCACTCGTTCGCGAGCACCTGCTGGTCATCATGGTACTTGTTTGGTCTTTGATGGCCTTCGTGGCTTTGGCAATGATGACGAACCAGCACGTGAACAATATCGAGAAGAATCTCACGATCAACGAGCAGATGAATTGGCGACGCTATGCATATATGACGCAGCCCCCAGCTCCTGAATCGAAAAAGGGGAAGACCGGCAAACAACCGAAAGCTGGAGAAATGTTCAACCCGTTCGACCGCGGATTTAGGATGAACATTGTAGAGTTTTTCTCCCGCTCGGGTAGCTCTGCGATCGACTATCGCCAGATTTTTAGTGTACCATCCCAGAGTGGTGATGTTACTAGCCCCACTACTACGACTGCGGTGGAGATGTCGGCAACGTCCGAAGGTATTGGCGAGAAAAGCGACGCTAGTGACTTAGTGTAGAAATCTATAAACACGAATGCCTTGTGAACTGCAATAGTCGCAACTAAATTCTGCTTCAAAAAGCTGCAAGGGTATTCACTGACGCAGAAGTTGTCAGCTCTGGATGGCAAAGCGGTCGGCATGGTGCTGGTTGTTGAAGGTAGAGCAGAAGACGGGGTGCTTGGCTGCAAAAAATGCGAAGTAATTGATCGACTGACACGACTTGTTCACACGAAAGCCATACTCTGCGGCATTAAATAAAGTTTCACATCCGTCTTCCCGCTTGAAACTGGAAAGCTAAAGTTTATCTAACAGTATCTAAAATCTTACCAACAGTGAATCATGCGTTACGACGAGCGGTGTTAAGAACTTCATCTAATGAAATGCGATCACGAGGGTCAGCAGCGAGCATTCGGCTAATAAGCTCACGAACCTCTGCTGAAACGGTTTTTGCCTTTAGAAGTGCTTCAGCTCGGGCCCAATCCAGACTAAGCGAGTCGCTCAACTGCAAGGTTCGCTTCTCCCTCGACACGTCAATATACGGATTCTGTCCAGATAGCGCTTGGAACAGCAAAATACCAAAACTAAAGACGTCTGCCTTTGGCGTTGGCGGAACCAACGGGTTTCGCACGCGTTCTGGTGCAATGTATCCTGGTGTGCCGGTCATCTGCTGAGCTTGACGATTCGAGTTTCCCCCGTCAAGTAGATCAAAAGCTCCGCCAAAATCAATGAGCGACGTACGCTCAAAATCCGAAGTGACCAACACGTTTTCCAGGTTCAGATCGCAATGAACGATGCCTGTTCGATGAACCGCTTGAAGCAGCGTTGCAAGCTCACCAACAAACCTCCAAGCTTCCTCGTTTGTCAGTTTGGTCTTGCAAGTACGACGCTGTCGCAAGAGTTGTAAAAGTGTGCTACCAGGAACTTGGGGCATGATCAACAGCATTTCTTGGGCTGTCTCGACGACTCGATATCCTTTCATCAAGCTCACGTCTTGAGCGAACCAAGAGCTGTAGAGGCGACGGATGTTGTGAAGTTCTCGGCATGCAAAGGCTTCCGTGTCTGGTGCTAACACCTTGACCACGTATTTCTTGGAGGAAGGCGTGTGCTGTACAACTCGAATACTCCTTCCGCGCGTGGATTTGCCTTCCATGAACTGAGTATCTCGACTCCACTTTGCATGCTTCAAAGTCTCTTGGATGATACAGCACCAGATATTTGCGTCCGCTGGAGTTGCGAACCGTATGCGGAGACGAAATTCAGGACACCCCGAAGACTTTGCAACTCTCGACAACTGGATACCCGTGGCTCGAGATGTTTTCGCTGTGTTGCTTACTCCTTTGCGGTCAGTAAGTTCGCAAATTGTGTCTAGATTCAACACATATGTGGCCTCTGGTTGCGCGTCACTTGTGTCTTGTCCAGCATAAATCGCAAGTGTTGGCTTCTCCCCAGTGTTCAGTTTGATGGTGCGTTCCTGAAAGCGATGAAGTCTCCATCTCGACCCGAAAAGCACGCGAACCCCACGAGCCACATACTGAGAGCGTAGAATTGGCAGTTCACCGTTGCTGCCACTCCGTCGAGACTGTGACGCGTAGTCTGCAACGGTTGCTCGAGTGGTGACTTCCACTTCCGAGGAGACTGACGTCAGACCACAAGTTGAATGTCGACGGAGCAACGAACTCTCTCCTAAAGTGGTGGCTACTGGGTATTGGACATCTTGAACATCGTTCTTGGCGGATTGAGGCTCTGCGGGTACGCGGGACAGCATCAAGTGAGCTCCAAGTGGAAAATGCGGCACTGGAGACAGGCTTCACGCTACATTGCGTCCGTCCATCGAAAAATAGTCGTACGACGGAAATAGGGCCGCTGTGAATAGCAGAGGAATGGACTGGAGGCAACCAAGTTATTGCTGTATCCGCGGTTGTCGAATGAAAATCGATACGTGCGCCACAACACCGGCACGTTTCATCGACTTGGGCCCTGGTATCTACGTCGGTGTCTGGGTCTGGGTCTGGGAATATAATAAACGATTTTCATTGGTCCGCAGTTTATTCCCAGACGCGGCCTTTATTCCCAGATAGGTATTCGATTTCAAGAGTCCAACGAGGCAAGTACACGCTTGGTTGTCATGGCGAAATCGGACGAAGACGACGACGTGGAAACACACGTCCTTCTCGAGGTCCTCTGCACTGCTGCCATTGCTGTAACTACGGTACCGCTAAAGGGAGACAATGGAAACCTACTCACAGTGACCAAACTTGACTTTGACGCTTTACTAGCATCTACAAGTTTTGATGCATGGTAAACAGCGTCTCGGTGGAGCACGTCGTCCAAACCTCCTGCTCGCCCTTCGATGGACGACCGCGCTTCGACTGGGACTTGCGGGCTGCTTCCGGCGCCACTACAGGCGGTTGCAGCTCCGCTGGAGCGACTGGAGGCACGGTAGCTGGAGAGGGCAGTGCTGCGCTTGACCTAGAGCATGTCGGGTTCTCCATCGATCGCTGGCGACAGCAGCTAGCCAATAGTTCTTGTGGAAACGATTTTGGAAGGGTATGCGCTTCGCCAATAGTATTCCTAGACCGAGCTACCCGGGACTGGAGTCGGGGAATTTCTTACCGGCTTATTCCCAGACCCAGACACCGACGTAGATACCAGGGCCTTGGGAAGCCGGCGCTACGTGTATAACGTTGTCGCTAACGGCTGTTTTCTGCTTGGGGGGCAGGAGCATTCGCTTGCTCAGAGCTCGTGTCGTCCAATTGCACGGACGCACGTTGTTTGTTGCGAGCGAAAGGAGACTAGGCTGACGAGAGTCAACATGGCGCAGTTGCACAACGAGCGAGAGCCCGACGTGGTCGATTGCCACGGAAAGCAATCGGCCGCTAGAGACACGAAACGGGTGCGATAGAAAAACTCCCATCGTCCGGTGGTGTCCCTCCGCCATCCACCGCACATTCAGAGAGCGAGGAGGCGATTGTGATGCGTTTGAGTGGCTGCACCGCTCTTTTGGGTAGATTGGTGCACTCGAACTATAATACTTAAGTACATGTGCATGTAGCTGCACGAGTGCCAGATGGTCGAAAGAAGGCCAAGGTTTGGCACCCCTTGGTGGTCAATTGTCGAGTCAAACGACGCAATTGTTCGATGTTTGGAGCTTACCGCAATTTCACGTTGGTGCAACCTCGCTTTAAGGACCGATTCGATCGAGCGACTTTAGTCTCAGTAGTTGCGCTACAAGGAGAAGGTTGAGTTCGCGATGATCAGTTAATTTTTTAAACTAAGTTTGCGTTCATTTCCAGAACAACGAAGCGAGCGAGCTTTTGAATCAATCTCAATGCGCCGCTGTTGCTTTGGAAGCACGCTGCCAGACGGAGTAACGTCTACCTACCTCTCCGTCAATGACCATACGAAACTACGTAGACCCAGCTCAAGAGAACTCACTTATCCGTCTACAACATGTGCCCACGAGAGATAAGGAGAAGAGCGGAAGCTGTTTCCCCCACTGTCTTATTCCAGATGTGAAGCAGCTCGATACATACATGTAGCGTGATGAAACGAAAGCAAAACAGCAATCCAACCACCACCACGACTGCAATTGCACTCAACGCTGCCGATTCCTGGCGGACGCGCACCAAGATCGGCTGAGAAGACCACGTTGAAGTCGCAGCCAGCAACAGCTGCACCAACCGGTCGCATCCCCCCTTGCTCGTCTTTCGAGATTGCCGCCAGTGTCTCCCATTCCGCCCCCTGTGTTTAACAACCCTCTCGACAGTGGGACGCGCAGCAAAACGCACCCGCGTGTTTTTCTGTCGTCTGATTGGCTGATAGTCGGCAATTTCCCGGCCCGCAGCCGTTCCGCCGTCATAATCCAATTTACTCCGTCGAGCTCAAGTCACCCCGCCGCCCAATCAGAACAGCCGATGGTGTGCTCGACGTCCACGCTCATGGCGAGCGTCCTGTCCGCGACTCTCGCAGGCGCCGCGCTCGGCCTCGTGCTGGGCGCGCGTCGCGGGTCCACGTGCCCATTGGAGGGCTCCCCGCACGGCCTCATGCGCCGCTTCACGTGTCTGTTGTGTCGCAAGAAGAAGAAGGGCTTCCCCAAACGCCTGATCCTCGTGCGCCACGGCGAGTCCGAGGGCAACATCGACCCGCTGCTGTACGGACGCGTTCCGGACAACGCCATGCACCTCACTGAGCTCGGGTACGAGCAGGCGGTGGCGGCCGGCGAGTCCATCAAGAAAATCGTCGGGAACGAGACCATGGTGCATTGCAAACCTCTGTAGAGCTGCTTCTAGAGCTGTAGACTGACGTTACGTTGTTGTATCTCGCAGAGGTTCATTGTGTCGCCCTACGTGCGCACGATCGAGACGTTCTGCGGCATTCTGAAGGCCTGGGGCTTCGAGGGCAAGTCCATCCCCTGGACCGAGGAACCGCGGATTCGAGAGCAGGACTTTGGCAACTTCCAGGAACCCATGAAGATCCGAGAGTGCAAGGCGCAACGTCGGCGGTTCGGCTCCTTCTTCTACAGGTTTCCCAGTGGAGAATCTCCTGCAGACGTGTATGACCGCGTGTCATCCTTCTTGGAGTCGCTGTACCGCATGTTCGAGAAATCGTCCGAGGAGAACTACGTGCTGGTGACGCACGGTGTGGCCATCCGCGTGATCCTCACACGCTACTTCAAGTACCGCATCAGCGAGTTCGAGATGCTCGAGAACTTCCACAACGGAGAGTTCGTCGTGCTCGAGTTCAACGAGTGTCAGGGCAAGTTCATGCTCAAGACCATCGTCTCCAACGACGTGCACATCCACGAGGACGGCAGTGTGTCCGTGGAGACGGATGAGACGACGCAGCTGCGTATCCACCCGAGCGACACCATGTCGTCCATGACCAGACCCTACTCGACGTCTCCGATCAACCACTTCCGTCATCCGCCACCGCCGTCTCCACCCACGTCCAGCACCACATCGTCTCCTCGTCATGGGAACTCGGAGATGTTCCCCTCGTCTCCGACGTCTTCTAGCACCTCCAAGTCCGTCGATTACGCCTCACCCGTCCGTCCGTCAGCTATTGCCGTGAACGAGCCCGTGCAGCGAGGTATGCAGTGAGCAGAGGGCGGCGATGCAAGTAGAGAGGTACCGGTACCGACGTATTTATACAATGTTTATTCCCGATACCCCTCAAACACGATACTCACACCAAAACCGATAGAAACTCATTTGATTCAAATCAGTCTCAACACTTGATACCCTGCCATATCGACTTATCCTTTTGCATCGATTCGCTATCACAGGTTTTCGTAGCCACGTGTAGACCCGAAACCTATTTGGCTTTTTGCCACGTACGAAGTCCATCATGTTGTCAACGCTGGACGAGCTGCTGCCGCTTCCGGCGGAGCTCAAGAAGTACCTACTGCAGCTCTCGGCCATCGGCGTCGTGAGTTACGCAGCTGTGGCGCTGCTCATCCCCATTGTGGGTCGTCGCATGCCAGCCAAACTCTCAGGCAAAGATTTGTGCAAGCGTGGAACTCCTGCTGGAGATATCCCAATGTACGTTGGTACAGTTGATTCCTGCTTGGAAAACCAATGCAATGCACTAACCACTTGGCATTTATAATGAATTATAGTCCAGAAGCTTTGGGTATCGTCTCGGGACTCGTGTACGTCGCGGCGCTGGTCGTGACGGTGCTTACAGTCGTGGACAATGGCGACGTGAAGCGTATGATGGCTTGGGGCATCGTCAGCATCCTGTCCATGATCTTATTGGGCTTCACAGACGATCTGTCGGACCTGCGTTGGCGCCACAAGCTGCTATTCCCACCTCTGGCGTCGCTGCCGCTGCTGATCAATTATGCTGGACTTACGGCCGTGGTGCTTCCGAAACCTGTGCGCTTCTTGTTTGAAAAAGACACTCTGTTGTACACGGTGCTGAACCCGGTGGTGCCTCTTAGTGAAGGCGGAGAAGTCGCCGAGTTGGGACTGTTCTACTACCTCTACATGGGCATGATGGCGGTCTTCTGCACGAACGCGATCAACATTTACGCTGGTGTGAATGGACTTGAGGCGGGACAGTCATTTGTGATTGGCGCCGCTGTGGTTGTTCAAAATGTGTGGCAGATCCTGCTGGGCCACGACAACGAGAACTTCCACTACCTGTCGCTCATGTTCATGGTGCCGTACTTGGCTACGACACTGGGTCTGCTCAAGCACAACTGGTACCCGTCGCGTGTCTTCGTGGGAGATACGTTTTGCTACTACGCAGGAATGACGTTCGCGGTGTGCGGTATCCTGGGCCACTTCAGCAAGACACTGCTGCTCTTCTTCCTACCGCAGGTCCTCAACTTCCTGTACTCGATTCCGCAGCTTTTCAAGATCGTGCCTTGCCCGCGTCACCGGCTGCCCAAGTTCAATGCGAAGACTGGACTGCTGGAGCCTTCTACCATTACGCCCGAGTCCACGCGGTCCAACTACACGATCATCAACCTCTTCCTGGTTGTCTTTGGCCCAATGAAGGAGAACCACCTCGTGCTGGCGCTGCTTGCGTTCCAGGTATTGTGCTGTGGCCTTGCCTTCTACATTCGCTACGGAATCAGCAGCTACTTCTACGACTTTGTTGAGTAGATTTGATCAGCTGAAGCTATTTGTTCCTACTGCGGTAGATTGGATACTAACCCCGACATAAAATGCCCACGCATTTCCAAAACTAGAAGTGCCCTCCATTTCGCCATGCTCTTCTTGAGCTTGCTCAACCAGCTTAATTAACCTCCAGTTTACCAAGTCACTTGCGACGCAGGAGTGATCACTTCGTCCCTGATTTTAAGAATCGACTTCTTCGGTGCTGTCGTCTTGTTTGGCGGTGGAAGGGGTTTCAGCGGCGAATTCTTGTCGCCCTCGCCATTCATCGAAGTCAAATCACTCTCATTACTTCCTGCTGCAGTGGCGTTCTTCCCAATAATTTTGCTGCGTGCTGTGGCAAATAGATCAATGACAGGCGTGTGCTGGCTGAACTGCATCAGCTGCGGCTTCCCGAACACCATTCGCCCAGCGCTCACGCGATCGTCCTTTTCTTCCTCGTCCTCTGTGCGCTTTTTCACTGAATCCTCGTAGTCTCGGTTGATTTTATCTGCCAACGATTCAATCAGTTGGGTTTGGCGAACTGGGCGACGCATGTTCTCTGAGCCCAGTGAATTGAACTGCGGGAGGTACACGACGACCTCCTCGCCTGGGTCTTGCTCAGTAGTTCCAGCACCTGCGTCACCACTAGTCCTCAGAGCTTCCAGCCGCGCCGTCTCCTTCTGTTGCGGGGTCAGCTTTGTAGCTGAGCGCGGGGCGACACGCACCTGTCCATCACTGCCTGCCCTGCTGATCTGCGCTTGCTGCTCAAGAAGAAGATCTCTAGCTGATCGGTTAAACGATCGGTTCATCGCTGTCTTCGCCCACTTCTGAATAATCCAGTGGGCCAAGTCACCATACACCATGTCGATGTGACTCAGCGAGTGACTCAGCTTCTCGATGCCGCGCAGTGTGCGAGCAATCGTAGTTTTTCGTAGATGCTCCTCCTTCACACCAGGAAGCGCTGCCAGAACCTACGTGTTCGCAGCACAACACCAGTATTTCAAGTTAAACTCAATCACAATAGCACATCAACCAATTCGCAAAACTAAACCTTCAGAACGAGCAAGGAAGCTGAGCGGGTGTTGTCCATACAAAACCAATGGTTCAAAATCCCTTCAAGCGCGCTTAGTCCATCCGCTTCCACAAACGTCTCCAACGCTCGTTTCGGCTACAAAACATCATCCAGAAAAGAAAAAAAATCGTCAATATTCCTTCTCTTCCATCACGAATCACCTCCCGTCTTCTCACCTGCAAGTCCTTGTTGTTCAGAATGACGTTCTGCTTCTCCGTGCAGAGCTTGCCCACCTTCTTCTGACTCAAAATAATACCCAGCACTTGTCGACACATTGTGTATCCAATTTTGCGGCTCTCGAACTTTTGCGCATTCAGCGGCTTCTCTTCTTTCTCTTCATCATGGTGATAATGTTTGCTCTTCTTCTTGGGGGAAGGCGCCACTTGCTCATCTCCCTTTTCCGCATTTTTCAAATTCTGCTTCACCTCTTCAATTGTCATGTCCGAGTACAAGCCGTCCGAGAAAAGAACCCTAAACCTCTTGATATCGGCGAAGTATTGCGTCACCTGCCCACAACTCGTGAGCGTTTGGCCTTCGTAACTAGTGGAAGACTTGGTGACGGTGGCGCCCAGAAACTGATTCGGGTCTGATTCCTTCTCCTTCTGCTTCTGAGCCGCCTCTTTGGCCTCTTCCGCCGCGGATTTGCGGATCACGAAGCGCTCGACGGCGTCCGCGTCCAGGACGTCTCGGTGGTCGTCATTGTACAGCAACGTGTAGAGCCCCGAGTCGGCGTCGTAGGAGGAGATGCGACCCGTGCGGCCTTCCAACGGATTGGCCACACGCGTGCCCAGAGGGTGACGCTGCGGCTCCCGCATGCGTACCTGCAGATAACGGTTATACGTTAGAACCGCGTGTTATTAATAAGGAGACGAGAAGACCAGAACGCACCATGGCGACGAGCTACGGTAATTGACGTTTTGTGTTTTGAAATGGGATTGAAGAGGATGGTGTGGTGCACATAAGTGGACAATAATTGCGAGGACGATCAATAAATGTGAGGTGGTCTCAACATACTTGAAAAGCTGTATCGGCGGGTGCTTGCCAAGGAGCCCCAGTAATGCATGTACCTGGCCGGAAGTTAGCAACGAGGCTAGACCTTTTGCATCGCATCGGTTGGCTTCACGCTTCATGTGGCGACTCGTGTAAAATCGACGTGGATGGGTACATTTTGAAAAATGGGTTGACGTGGATGGGTACATTTCGGATGATCCATCGCGGCCAGTGTATCGGTCGTTCGGGACTTGGCCCTCCTTTAATAGTCCTAGCGACTAGAACATGCTTCGGAACAGCTTACTACATGTTGTACTAGTACATGCAGCCGCTCTCCTTGCTGTAAAATCCAGGGTTGTTGGTTGCACTTACTGTACAGCTATCGTCGTACAGGACGAATCCGTTTCCCGACCGACACCACATTTAGTTTCCACAAAGTTTTTGCTGTTCGGCTTTACAGTGGTATGGAGCCGCCAGAGGGTGCTACTGGACATAATACTTCTGGACATACGTTTGCGGCTCTTCAAAGCAACCGCGACTGAAAGGTCCTTAGTCATTTACTAATTTCTTGGGCGTGCGTAACAATGGTAGACTCCATGGAGGTCTTTTCCAGTACACAAGAACTGCATCAGCCTCGACTTCTTCAAGCTACAGCAGCACCAACCGAATCAAGTGCAGCTGGTACAGTGATGGCCATCAATGATTTCATGTCAACGCTCACACCAATAACCAACTCGGATGCGTACCACATGAAACCTGTGCACGTGGTGGTGTCCCGTGTGGAATCTGTCGCTCCCGAATGGAACTCGGACGTCGATCGATTTGTGTCTCCATTCGCCACCACAACCGAAGACCAGTTCATCGCTTCCTTGGATACAGTCAACGCTGCATCGGTCGAAGGTGCTCTCATGTACGTACAGGCTGAAGGTATCAACTACAATTCACGCACGACGGATGACCGATGCACACGGAAGAGCGCCATGGCGTACATTGTTTTCTATGAAATGGCCATTGTGCAGACCAACGAGACACTGGCACTGTACCAGGACACGGCAGATCAAAACGAGTACGGACCCATGATCCCCATGGACTCGGGTCGCTGTACGCCTACGTCGGGGGACGGCAGCTCTGCTGAGTTCCCGACTGAGTGTCACTACTTTAACGGCACGAACGGTGAGCCAAACATCGGTCCGTTTGTCGGTGCCGAGCTGAAGGAATCGACGGCGGACCCTCGAGCCCCGTACCCGAACAATGTCTGGTACTCACTCCCGAACTCGTGTCCACTCCAAGCATGGGGTGACAAAACCGACGAATGTCGAGCCTCAACGCGTCAAGGTCTGTGTGATATGGGCGTCATGCCCGACGGCATCACGTGCACTTTTACGTACCGAGTGCTGGGCTTCCTTCCGCTTGACGACCTTGTTGGAATTACGTCAATGGTGAGCAGCACGACGGGAAACGCGTACAGCAACTTCACCGAGTTCTGCGAAGACGGCGGCGTGGAGTTTGAGGCCACGACAGACGGCGAGTGGATCTCCGGCATCCCTTTCTGGGAGAACCCGCAGGATGAAGACGCCAACTCGGAGCGTGCTAGCAAAGTGGTCGAGGCCTACTACAACTTGACCAACGGTTTGTTCGAGAACTCGCCCCTCGATACGAAGACAATCTCGCAAATGCTGCCTTTGCCCACTCCTGCTCAGCTGGCTGCTTCAAACCCTGCTTGTTACTTCAATGTCGAGAAATGTAACTCGGACTACGGCTGTAAGCGTGAGCTTTACGGCCAAACGTGTAAGCTCTGCAGCTCGAGTTCAGATGAGTGCAAGACTGCTCCTAGTGACTGGACGTTCCCCACTTTAACGAAGGCTTTGGGTGAAAATGGTGGCTCGGGTGAAGTTTCAACTGATAGCTCGTCGACGTCGGACAGATCCTTCACGGGATCTACGCCGGGATCGAGCACAGGAAATACTTCTTCTACCACGACGGACTCTGGACTGAACCCTGGTGTTGTTGCTGCAATTGTGGTGGGAGGCATCTTTTTGGTGCTTTTCATTCTCCTAGCGTGCTACTGCCATCGAAAACGCAAGACGCAGACAAGTAAACCTGATCTCGACGATAATTCACATTTCCACGCCGAGCATAGTCCTATCACTACGGAGAATTCTACATGGCCCGCCAAGCGCGTGAATCGAAATGTGGATACCAACTCGAACCTCTGGGAAGATGAAACTATTATTTCGTGGCGAGTGCCGCGTGAAAAGGTGATTGTCGGAGCTCTTATCAGTCGCGGTGGCTACGGAGAAGTGTACAGGGGAACGTACAACCAACAAGATGTGGCTGTCAAAATGCTGTTGCCTGAGACGCGCCGCAGTACCAAACACGTGAACGCCTTCCTCGCCGAAGTCAAGATGATCGCTGGACTTGAACACACGCGCATCGCGCAATTCATTGGCGTTGCGTGGGACTCGTTCAATGATCTTTGTGTGCTTTCCGAGTTGATGGCTGGCGGAGACTTGCGAGCTCTTCTGTCACACTACGACGAGACGAATGAGCCCCAAGGTTTCGATTACAAGAAAGTCAAGATCGCACTCCACGTTGCGCACGCTCTGACCTACCTGCACTCACTGGAATTGCCTGTTATCCACCGAGACCTCAAGTCCAAGAACGTACTGCTAACACCGGATCTCGATGCCAAGTTGACTGATTTCGGAGTTTCACGAGAGAGAATTGATGCGACCATGACCGCTGGGGTTGGCACTTCGCTCTGGATGGCACCCGAGATCATGCTTGGAGAAAAATACGACGTTGCAGCCGACATCTTCTCGTTCGGCGTACTGCTGAGCGAGCTGGACACGCAAAAGCTGCCGTACTCGCATGCAAAGGACAATACCAACTCGGGTCGAAAGCTCCCGGATGCCGCAATTCTTCAGTTGATGGTAATGGGGTCGTTGCGCGTGGACTTCACGTCTGGAGCACTCCCAGAAATGGTGGAGCTGGGAGTTGCATGCGTGTCGACGGACCCGAAGACTCGTCCGTCGGCTTCTGAGGTGCTCTACAGACTTCAGAAAACCCTACAACAATGTTAGGTTGTTTAGCGCACACAAAGCAGTGTGGTTGGTGTCAGTGTCTGTGTTCTTTTTCAATACACGTTTGGTTCCTGCTTGTGTACTTCCAGCATCATGAACGCGAAAAAAATATTATGCCATCGGTAAGAGATGCAGCCAAGCCAAAGTGCCCAGCTCTCACATTCTATCTGAGCCTCCTAACTAGAAATTCATAAAATGAAGGCACACATGCTGCACAAGTCACACAGTATGGTACCGTAACCTAACTTCTTCATGTTGCTTAGCTATTTTTTTAGGAGCGATTTAGAGATTGAACTGTGCCAGCGCCGTCGCGAACGCTTGGATCGGAGTGATCGGCGCACGGAAGTCCAGGTGGAACTTTCTGTCATCGACTTTGCCGAACTGAAGGAAAATCGGTCGCTCCGGATTCGGGATTCCGTCGTCAACTGCACGCACAAGTTGGAAGTTTTTGACGGAAGGAACCGAGACGCGGCCATTGAAATTAAGGCGATAGAATCCGTTCTCGAAAACCGGTTCCTTGTTCTCGAAGACTTGCAGAGATTCAGGGGGAAGTGCCGAATGGGCCACCGCCATACCAGCGTCTGTCAAACTGTGGTGTAGATCAATGAGCATTGAAAAGGTAGATAGACTGTTACCGACAGTCAACCCCTCGATCTCCTGGCGTCTTGAAAGAGGTGGTAGAATGACCGTCAGACGTCGAGGCTCGGAAGAGTTGAAAGTGCTTCCAAACACCATCGCTCCCAGTTCGGTCTTGCGACTGAAATTCCCGACCAGAACGTTTTTCTTCTTGGAAAAGTTTGAACGCAGTTTCCCGATGTAGTTGCCGCTCTTCTTTGACAACTTGGACGATAGTGCTGCGGAACGCGTCATATCAAAGAGATGGTAGTTGGAAGTGCGAGTCTTCACCTGCTTCTCCGCCATGAGGATAAGCTGTCCATCGATAAAGTAGTGGTATTGGGAGCTCAGCATTGTCTTGACGCGGAGAATGTGGCCTTGAACGAGGTTCGTCTCCGTTCCCGGGAAGACTGCCAACTTTGATAACCGAGACAGATCAATGCTTGCTGTTGTTGGGGTAAGAACTGGTGGAGCAACAGGAAGCGTAGTCGCTTTGATCGACTCGTGGTCCGATTCATCTTGCGAGTCTTCGTCGTCAGACTGCTGCGAGAGATGTTTGCGACGAGATGGAGACTCCGGTTGTTCGCTAGCTCTTCTTGACTTGTAAGTGTCGTGACGATCACTATCGTCTGAATCGGAGTCTTCATCTGAAGAATAGTCAGACTCTCGACTCGCTTCATCCCAAGCTTTTTCAGGTTTGCCAGGTTCTCGAGCAGCCTTCGCGCTTGCTTTGTCTGCATTGGGGGACAACCTCCTCTCGAAAATTGGTTTGCGAGTGCGATTGTTGTGGTCATCATGAGCTTCATCGCCGTCGTCTCCATCGACCGAAAAGGGGACAACTTGGTTCTCATCGTCGTTGCTGTCACAACGAGATACCAAGTTCGACGTAGATTTTGCCACCATCCCTTTGTCACGAGGAGGAAGAGGGGTCAGCATTGGGCGACCTCGGGTAGACATCGTTTACACTCGAATTTGGCTTGAGTGGCGACGTGGAAGTTGGAAATGAGCGAAACTCACACTCGATAGCTCTTAGACTGGTAGGAGCAGGACACGCGCATGACATGGGACCATACTTTGCTGAAAATAGTAGGAATCCCCAAACAATGGTGAGGACTAGTGCTCTCCAAAAATTCTCACCGCTAAGGATAGTGGAGATTGGCACTGGTAAACACGCGACCATTTTGTCCGGTTCAACGTCAGCGACGTCCCGAGTTTCGTATCTCGTCCCAATTTGCTGAAGATCAAGAACATGAGTGCCATGCCAGACCGCGAGTGGATCGAAGCTAGACGACGAAAACTTTGTGGGCTCAATTCTGGCTCCGAGTGACAAGGATCAGTTCATTGAGGCTTCGTTTGCCACGCATTTCGGTCACAACCTCCCTGAACCAGGATTCTGGGCAGCATTTGAACAGGCTTGCAGTTTTGCAGCGGAAGGGATGCCATGGCACATGCCTAGACAACTTATGCTGTCGTTTTCACTACGTCAGCAAGTGAACGGCAAAGATGCTCGGGTAAGCAAACTTGTTCGTGGTTTAACCTTCGCATCACTCACTTCAAGTGTATCATAGGGCGAAACGATGCTGACTTTGGCCGCAACATTCGGTCGCGCGAAAGTGGTGAGCATTCTTTGCCAAGTCAAAGGCGATCCACGCATCGAAAATGCAAAGGTAGCAATTGTTTTTCGTTGAGCGAGCAATGTGAAGTTTTCTCACTTGGTAAAACTTCTAGGGTTGGTCTACAGTGCACGTAGCAGCCGCGTACAACCAAGTCAATGTTCTGGAGGCCCTTCTAACCCTTGGTGTGAGTATGAACGAAGCCGATTCACGGTTGGGTTATACTCCTCTGCACCTGGCTGCATCCGTTGACAATGTGGAAGTGCTCACGACGCTGTATGCCTCGAAACAAGCAGACTTCTGGAAGAAAGCAAAGAATGTGAGTGTGTGAAAGATCGAGATGTGTTGTGGAAATTGCTGATGCCATTCGCCTTGATGCAGGGCTTTTCAGTTCTCCACGTTGCATCGGCACACGGATCGCAGAGATGCGTTAACTTTTTATCAGAGACGTTTCCAGACATGAAGTATCACAACGATAGTGTTTTGAGCGAGAGTCCAGCACACAAAGCTGCCAAATACCTTCACCCCCACGTGTACCAGAATCTCACATCGCTAGGTGCTCGAGACGATATGGAGAATATCGAGGTCAGGATGTTCAGATTGATTTTAGTGCGTGCTCTCCATCGTTAATGAGCTTCTTGTGTTTAGGACGATACTGCGAGGGACATATCAACGTTCAGCACCCGATACAATTTCTAATTTGCAACTGTATAAATATTAATGAAGTTCCTACGCTGCAGTAGATTGCTGTGCGCCACTTGAAGTCGCGTTCTTGGAAATGAACTTGCGTACTAACTTGTACCGCAAGTCGTCGGTGGATACTGGTTTGCACACATCAACGTGTGTAGCGTCAGCAATGGGAACGAAGTCCCCGAATCCTGGATTTGCCGATGCTGAAGGTACGACTAGAGCCTCAACACCAATTACAGGGAGTCGACAAGGAAGACTTTCACCCACACTCAGTGATGGAATGCTTTTCCCTTGAAAAACCTCAGCGCACCAGTCATTCAACATCTCGAGATGTGGAGTGCCATGCAAGTGTTCGGTGACTGGGTGTTGCGTGATTCTTCGTGGCTTGAACGTTTGAATCCTCTGGGCGACTGGACTGCCATGATGAGGGACACCGAAGAACACGACACCGTTCACGTTGTCGATCAGCGGTGATTCATCATCTTCGGTTTTTGAATTGGCCGAAGCCAGCAAAACCTGTTTGAGAAGCACACCACCAAGACTGTGGGTCACAAAAACTACGGGACGATCGCCAGATCCGACACGAGCCGCGTTCAACTGGGCCAAGATCTCACTTCCAGTGTCTTCAAAGCACATGGGTTTCCAGACAGACCCAGACGCAAGAAGTTGTGAATCGTAGCCGACTGACAGCACTCTCGGGTTGAGACCTTCCTGCTTCATGTCATCCAGCAACCATTGTTGTGCCCAAACCGTTCCTTCTTCTTCACCACAAGTCCAAGTTCCAAACGGACAACCCAGAAGTCCGTGAACGAATACGATGTCGACGTCGTAGTCGCTTTGTTGTGCACTGGTACTACCCGAGAGATGAAGCGGGTGAATTCCGTCGAGGTACTTCACTTCGTCGGTCTTGCTCGCTCCTTTCCTCAACGAGTTCTGGTATCGTCGATTGGAACGAGCTCGATGTGCCATCGCTTCCAGTCGGATGTCGTCTGACTGCGTCCATTTCTCAAGAGCTGCTTCCAATTGACAGTCATTCATCGCAAAATCTTGTAGTGCGTCGGTCATGTCGTCACAAGCAAACAAGTTTGCCAGTACACGAGCTGTTTCACGTTGAACGACTTCGTTTTCAGACTGCATCAAGATCTGGAGAATCGGTACACCGCCACGACGAATTAGTTCATCTTGGCACTCCTTCCGCTCCATCACGAAAGCTAGTGCTCGAAGCGCCTTGGCGTGAGATGCCTCGTACGAAGAAGTATCCGATTTCATTCCTTGAATGGGAAGTGTTCGCGATCTCGCTTCACGCACACTACACGCTCCTTGTGCGACTTCAGGCGGCACTTTATCCAGCACCGAATCCAGGACAGCAATTAACCATTCTTGAACCACTTGATCCTTGTGTGCGCCGTGAGTTGCAATCTGTTGAAGACAAAGTGCGGCCTCCTCGCGAATACCTTCGTCCCCGCTCTTGAGGAAAGCTGTGAACAACTCGATCCAGCCATCAACGTATCCGTGCCTCAACACGATGTTGATGTTCTCGATGTCGTCGTCGTAAAGCGGTTCGCCATCTTCAGAGTCGCTGACGAACGAAAGCGCGTCTTGATTTAATACAAACTGCGCGTCTGAAGTTGTGGGTACCGCAAGACAGCGGATTGTTTCGAGTAGTTTTGCAGTCACTCGACTGTCCGAGTCTTCAAGAACTCGAGATCGCAGAGCATCCAACACCCCAGCCTCGACAAGTTGGCGTTGAAAAGCATGATCGGCCGCTGCGAGCTTCGCAACAATCTCAAAAGACGAGCGCGCCAGCTCATTGCGAGACGAACTCACCCACTGCACCAGCATTTCTGCGCTCTCGGTATGACGTCTCATCGTCTGCGCCACAACTACATCATTGCTCAGCTCATTGATCAGCCGCGCGGCTTGAATCTGCACGAGATTGGAGCGTTCCTGACCGATTTCAATGATTGCGTCCCAGAGTTTGTCACTTGCAATGAGTTTTCGTCGAGTCTTGGCTGTGCTGTCATCGCCGAAAAGCGCTTTGCGCAACTTGTAGCGTCTGCTGGCGGCTTCAGGTATCGCGGCCTTGGTCAACCCCCACAAGGCGAACTCGAGATATTCATCCGGCACATCGGCAACAGCTAATGACAACAAGGACGCCAGGTTTGCCGGTCCGAAGTGGCAATCATTGTTGTCCAATGCCACCAGTCGATGCAGTGCGTGGCCCACTCGTGGGTCGTCGTCATGAACTTCTGCCAGATTCAGCAACGCCTGCTTGCCGTACCTCGTGGCTCTCTCGGCAATAGCTTGTGCACATTGCGAGTTGGTCGACAAGACCCCCATAGCGCTGTACAATTTCTCCTCTAGTTCTTCTTGTAGTAAGAAATTGTTGTCTGCATCCGACAGCAGATTCACGAGCATGGAGAAGCTGGAGCTGCCCAGCACTTGGTCGGGGTCCCACCCGTTCTTATCAGGTGAAAGTTCCTTCATCCACGTCACTAGATTCTGGTACATTGCACTGTTCTTCATAGCTGTTTCCAAAGCCTCTTTCCCGTCTTCAACAGTGGGGTACTGGATCGTTGGGGTCGTGAACGCCTGTCGAGTGGATGTGACCGAAGCCGACGAAGTCCAGCACGCCACATCTCGAATCAAACTCTGTTGCAGTCCCAATTCTTGTCTCGACGTGGCTTTCAACGTCCGCGATCGCGTCTTTCGTGTCAATTGTCGTTTCATAGTTCGACTAGCAGGAGGAAGTGTCGAAGGTGGGGAAATGGTCAAAAGTTTGCCATCTTCGCCGAGGTACATGAATCCGGCACTTGCGCTCACACTGGCACCGGCCAAAAGGAACAACGGGCGCTTGGCCACGTGCAGCATTTTTCAACCACTGCGAAAGTTTAGGAATGAGCTTGGAAAGGGGTTTAGCGGAGACTGTAACGGACAAACTGCAAGGTCGGCGGCATAGTGGGGCCAAGTTGGTTTCGCATGGGAGAGATAAGCGATGTGATGTGACGGAAAACACATGGGGAATCTGACGATGCGAGCGTTGAATCTGTCGGTTGAGTTTTGACTTTTTGAGTGAGAGCTTCGGACGTCAGTGATGCGATGTTTTGGATTGATCTTGGCAGTTGGTTTACTGCTTTTTCACGCCCCACGTCGCATGGCAACGAGTCGTTCCTAAGGTTTCCTAACGTTACGACGAGAAACGACCTCCGTTTGACCCCATGACGTCACCTTCGTCAGAACTATGTACACTTTTTCCTGGTTAACTTAACTGTATTCGTCGAGATGGCTACAACATGCAACGTCATGGCGATGCACTCACTGGAGAAAAGTCCACGACAAACAACTCAAGTTGCAACAGTTTCCATTACAGCACCAAGCAGCAGGAAGTTCAGTACGCGATACGCAGACGAGTGAGGTCGATTGCACTCTCGTCAAAAGGGTACGCGCCCGGAGCGAGGCGGTTTGTGATCCAGGCACGCGGGATGCGTCAGGTACACGCCACACAAGACGCCACCAGCAGTGAAGCCGGCAATGAGGTCGAGCCACTCGTTCCCGTGGAAATTGTCCCCAGCCTCGTTCCATCCGCTCGGTGGACGCACATAGCGGACGTGGTGCAAATGACGCGTCATGAACTTTTTCAGCGGTTGATACACGTCCCGGCAGTGCTGCCGCATGAGGAACTCGTACTCGGCCTCTCGGAACTGCGGGTTCAAAGGGCCCTCGACCATTCTGTCTGTATTGGCATGGCAAAAGTGGCAGAACGTAGAGTCAGTAGCCAAGTCCACGTAGATGTTGTTCCAGTGAGCTTCCAGCATGCCCGCTGGACTGCGGCGTTGGTTTGCAGCACGGAAGAAGCGCGTGCCAAAGTCCATCTGTCCATTAAATGCGTGAGCTGTGTCACATCCTCCACGTTGATCGGTTTGAATTGTTGCTGTGGACGACCCTCCAATGCTGCAGAGAGAGCGAACACGACCGGTTGGAGCACGCCATACTGTCTGCGCTCAAAGTTCCGATCCAGTTGAAGAACCTGAAAGCAATGGGGCTGAATGCCTTTGTAGATCAAGCACATGGCGTCCAGCAAGTTGTGACGAGCATTGAGCAGTCGTGGCAACGGAAGATCGTTGGGGATGGCGTTCCGATCGAATCTGCAGCCACAGCGATCGACGTGGCCGGCTGCAGTCTTTGATGGCACCAATCGGTGCCAGTCGCGCATACAACCTTTGCCGAAATGTACTTCCTCTCGATGGTAGAAGGTTTTCAGACCTTGATTGGCAACTGCATCGCGCACATCTTGCGGTAGGGATGGAGAGCAGTGAACCAGGAGATTCAACGCGTCTTCGGGCAGCAGGAAGGAGGTGAGACCAAGTGGAAGCAGTGCCACAATGTCCAACAATGAAGTTTCGTCAACGTTCGAGTTGGCTTTCGCTTTCTTCGTTGTTGAGTGTGCTGTGGTTGACGCTTCCATCGAGTCGAGTCGCTTTTGCTGCTTGGATGCAAATTCAAAAGTGAAGAAGATCGCCACGCGGGACTTGCGTTGAAGTGAACGGCCACTATTCTAGAATTCTAACGCTAGGACCGCTTCAACTAGCGATGATTTTGTCGTTGCGACTATTGTTTTTTGCTGGAGATCGTAGAGCACTTTTGACGCCATCCTATCACGCTCGCGAGCTACTTTTTCCTATCAAACCCAAGCTGCGTGCACGACCAAAACGCTTGGCAACGGGAAAATCAGCAGTGCAGAGGTTCCAGTGTGCATATCCCCGACCTTCAATCTTTTTCTTCTCCTTCCAGTGCGTACTGTGGCCACCACGCAACTCAAACTTGCGTCAGCAACTGTTTCAGCGCTTGCTTCGGTTCTTGCTTGGCGAAATTACGGCTTGAACGCTCCCAAAGCCAACCTGTCCGTGACCATTCTGGGCGGGATCCGGAGGTTCGTCAAATATACTCCGCAAAGTACTCCAGCGGGCGTGAAGCCGGCGATGAGGTCCATCAAGTCGTCCCCTCGGAACTCGTTGTTGTTGCAGTTCCATCCTCGAATCGGCTTGACGTAGCGGACGTGCTTCAGGTGACGAATCATAAAGATCTTGAGCGGTTGGTAGAGCGCCTTGCAGTGTTGCTGCAGCAGTCGACTGAAAACTTGCGTGCAGCGTTCGCACCGATGCCTGGACGAGTGCTCGGCAATAAACTCACAATACCGACACGTGGCCGTCCCTGCGTCGTTATCCACGATGATACTGCGCCAATGCGCCTCCACCGCGTTGGTCGGCATGCAGTGCTGCTTCCTGCCGCTGAAAAACTGTGTGCCGACGCCTTCGTGACCTTTGTCCATGAGTCTCGTCATCTGCTCAATATCATCGGAATCAATCTGCTCTACAGCTACTTCCTGAGCTTTAATCTTCTTCAAAAGTGGGAAATCTTCTTCTCGTTCCTTCTCTAGAGCCTCCGACAAGGAGAAGATCACGGGCTGCATGGACCCGAACCTGGGACTCGCGAACTTCCCAAAGTGCATCTGTAGCACTCCATCACACACTGCCGAGAATCCTTCGTCTGCTAAGCACGCAGCTTCCAGTAGGTGGACACGAGCGTGAAGCAGTCGAGGCAGCCGCAGATCGTGGGGCGGTTCGAGGTCGCACCCGTCGCAGGGTCCATTTCCTCCCTCGGCTTCTTTTGGCACCAACTGGTGCCAATCGGAGCCGCAGCGGTGTCCGAAATGCACGTTCCGCAGCTCGTACAAGCGGCGGAGTCCGGCGGTGGCGAGAGAGTCGCGTAGTGAGGCCTTGAGACGCATGGAGAGGCAGCGCAAGAGGCGCGAGACGTCGTGCGGCGTCAGGAACGGAACCAGCTGCAGGTGCAGGAGCGTCACCAGGTCCGAGAGCGTCGTGGCGGACGCGGAGACGCCGCGCCGCAGTTTCTTGGCGCGGCCCATTGCAAAAGAGGGAGTGATGGTCAGTTCAACTTTCGGAGGGAGGCGAATATGGGGGTGGAAGAGGAGCATCCCGTGCGAGTTTGTAACGAGCGATGAGAATTTCGGCCAAAAAAAAAACGCGCGCTTTGGGCCAAATTTCCAAATCTCGCTGCAAATCGATTTGCAACGTCTATAGGTTAATATTCCGGGTTGAAGTCTCCGCCCGCACTGGTCATGGAGGAAGCCGTCACGCGGCAGCACGCATCCCAACACAGTCTACCATTGCCTGTATGCTCACATCAAGCTCAGGTACTCGCGGAGACACCTCGCTCATATATTCAACAAGTCGGAGCACACGATCTGCAACTGGGTGCAGCGATACAATGAAACTGGGGAATTTCAGCGCGTTGCCACTACTCGAGAACGAAAGTATACGCTGGACCAGCGACAATGACCGTTTCAGTACTACCAGAAGCACCCGCTCGCATTCCTATATGAAGCCCAAACTGCCTCCAGACGTGCTCATGGCACAGACATATCGATCTGGCGAATCATTCACGCCTTAGGGCTAACCTGGAAGGTTATCGAGCGCCGTGCTTTTCACATCAAGGAGAACGATGTTTTTCGTTTCGTAGAAGAGCTAAGCCACATCGATTGGAGCCACCAGAACCACGCGTTTCTGGATGAGGTATCGTTTGACAATAGGACATGGTCGGAAGCGTGGGTACGCCGTTCAAGGGAAAAAGTTGCTATTCGTGGTGATTTCGGAGAAACCGAGGGTGTCAGTGCTGGCGTTCATCGGTGTTAGGGGGCTTATCGAATGCTTTAACACGGAGGGGACGTTCCATCGACTGGAATTCGTAAGATGCTGTCAAGACCTAGTGCACGCAACTAGAGGGCCGATACGTCAGTACCCCGGGCCGATCTCCGCCCGGATTATGGATGGAGCTGCAATTCATCGGCACCCGGAAATTATTCATTATCTGCGAAGTGTTGGCGTCGTCCCGATTTTCCTGCCGGCCTATTGCCCATTCTTCAATCCGATTGAGTTTCTCTTCGGATACATAAAACGATCTTTCCAACGGCACTACTCTGAGTCTAGTGGCCGCGATTCGACTCCGTTCGTCGCCCAAACATTCGAGCGCTTCAAGGACTATAACATGATCAAGGTGTTTGAGCACTGCGGCTGGAAACGGCGAGGTTTCTTCGATCCAGTTGGGCCACTCACAAATGAGAATCGTGTGCTGCTCGGCGTTCGTGAAGATGTATTTTAATTACTGAAATCGACTCACACCCGTAGGCTAAATTTAAAAATACACGGCGGTTGCTTTACTCTGCGTGCTTCGTGTCGTCAACGTTCTCCATGTGAGGCAGAGGATCAATCACATCACTTTGCGGAAGAGGAACAAGGTCACGCAGAAACCCTCGATGACGCTTCTGCGTACTTCCAACCGGTTTTCGTTTCGTTGTAGATTGTGTCCAAAAATCTCCCACATTTGGCGCAGTTCTGGGTAGTCTCCAATGCACCCCAACACCACCTCTAATGCCATATTGGCCGACTGAGTCACCTCTGCGATGTGCTGTTCCAATCCAGAATGAACAGGCTTCAGCAAGTTCGCGACGCTCTCCGGTGGGTCCTGTAGAATAGCTGCATCTCACGTGGATCGGTTAAGGTCCCGTGTAAGGTGATTAGCCCACATGCGCCATACAACACCATTCCCCTGGAAAGTAGCCCCCAAACATCCTTTAGTTTCCCCACAACTTCTCTCAACGAGATCTCCGCAGTAGCTCCAGCACGGTCAGTCCCCTCAGGATGGATGCAAGCTGAACCAAATTCGTCATGATCGTGCCTTCTCGCTATGGATAAGCCGTAAGGTATCCGACCAGTTATTGGCAATCTCGCCGAGTCGCTGCTTAGGAATTCGTAGCTCTGCAACCAGACCTCGGACGGAAGCAAATGAGGTCTCGTTGGAAAGCTTATCATATCGGCTATCTCGTTGATTTTTTACGCTTAATAAGGAGCCTCGCAAGCCCATCAAAAGCTTAATTCCGCGAGGCGATTGTTGGGAGGGCCCGACCAGTTATTGGCAATCCTGGTTTGACTTGAACTTTGTATGAGTGGGGATGTACTGTTGCGACTCCTAAAAGTACGAGGGCCTGGTGCCGAGCCCTGCTAACCATTACCTCTATCAAGGTTATTTCGCTGGTTACAATGGAGCGTACAGTTTATTAAAAGACAAAGGTTTGCGACTGGTCGTCAGCGTTCAAGGCACTCTGGTTTGATGCAACACGCGCCGTGCTCGACTTCTTCTGACGCTTCTTGGGTACGGCCTTCGATGTTTGTGGTGCCGATCGTTTCTTTGCTGTTGACTTCATCGTTTTGTTTGGCTTGTGTGTCGCCTTCTTGGGCGCGTTGGCGGCGGCCATCTCTTGCAGGAACTGTTTAGTGAGCAAGCGTCCGCCAACAGTGACTCGCTTCTTGCTTCGTTGCGCAGGCCTGCGAGGGGGAGGAACGACCAGAATGTTGTCTTGCACTACGGACTCAACCTGTGTCCAAACATGCTGCTCCAGTTCTTTCGGCACCCCGTTTCGTTTAAACTCGGGAAGGCATTCCATCATTCTCTCGTGCGACAACGGGTACAGTCCACAGCCTTTGAACCCTGCTGCTATGTTCGCTGAAAAATTGCAGTTCTGCCAGGCAAGTCCCGCCATATTCACCGCGACGTTCTTGGCTATTGAATACGAGTTGCTGTCCTCACACACAAGAAGGTCAATGAAAGCTCTGAGTTTGCTTTTGAAAGACCCAAAAACAGCAACGTCGAGAGGCTGGAATAAATGCGTTGCGTTTGCGGGGAGGCAAACCAACAGTATCTCCAGCTTTTCAGCAATATCCACGACTTCTTCAGCGTAATGAGAGCTGCAGCCGTCCATAATCAGTAGCAAAGGGCGCTCAATAGAGGAATAAACACTTTCTGAGAAGAATTTTAGCCACCGAATGAACAACCAGTTGTTCATAAATCCTGACTCTGTTGTAGTCACTGCAGCTCCAGTCTTGTCCGTATCCAGGATTGATATTTCAACAGTTTTGTCTGGCAAAATAAACAGCGGAGGAACCACAAAGCCAGCAGCTCTACCACAAGCCACTATTGACATGTGAAAGGCAGCATTGATCTCAGATGACCAAACGTTTGACGAACCAACGACAGCAACCACAGGCTTGGCTTTCTTTCGAGACTGAAAAGCAGTCTCATCAACGTTGAAAATTCGCGTAGGATCCAATTCGTTCTTGGTCAGCACGTCGGTCGTGGTTTCAAACAGCAAGTTCGCTTGGTCCACATCAACGCTGTTCCGAACCTTGCTGATGGACTGCGCTACTCGATGTGCCAGCTTAGGATGGCGCTCCATGAAACGTTTGTACCATCCATCAGTGAGAGGCTTGTTGAACATCAACATTGACACGTCACTTGCACGTCGAATAATGTTGGCGCGGTCCACAGGGTGGCCAACTTGCTGGCGCGCTACAATCCACTCAAAAATGTTGTCTTCAGCCTCCTTAGGCAGCAGTGGAGGAGGCCCCCGTCGTTTTGGTTCAGCCCTGCCACCCGCGCGAGCTAGCGTGACGTGGTTGCGAATTGTTTTGTACGGAACTCGTGTAGTTTGAGAAACTACTGTTGAAATTTCTCCTGCCAACACCCTGTCCACAGCACCATCGAGCTCTGCATCAGTATAGCACCTTGTTCGCCCCATGGTGCACTTTGTCGTTTGGCGCGCAGTGAGTTTGGCGCGCGCGCGAATATAAGCTTGTGCAGGAAGATCACCAAACGCACTTCAACCTGCCTTTTATCCAATCAGGAAAAAGCTACGTTTTGATTGGCTATCAGAAGGTACCTTGCCGTTTCAGGCAAACGACAGCATCCTCCATACAAAACAACCCGGATTGCCAATAACTGGTCGGGCCCTCCCAACAGTCGCCTCGCGGATTTAAGCATTCGAGGTGCTTGCGATGATCCCTGTTAAGCGTAAAAAATCATCGAGATAGCCGATATGATAAGCTTTCCAACGAGACCTCATTTGCTTCCGTCCGAGGTCTGATTGCAGAGCTACGAAATTCCTAAGCAGCGACTCGGCGAGATTGCCAATAACTGGTCGGATGCCTTACTCGTAAATCACGAGCGTAACAGTTTGCCTTCGCATTTTTAGCAGCCACTGTCGCCATACATGCTTGGACCGGTATGATTCTACCACCTTCTTTTTAGCTCGAAATTGCATGACGCGATCCCAATCTTCTAGCTCCGCAGCCGTCACAGACCATATGCCGTCAGTTCTCCCAGCTCTGCACTTCACACGGCTACCAAAAAGGCCCCATACGCGCTGCATGATATCGTCGAATAATCCGCCGTTGATGACAACGTCGTCAAGGATTTCGGCCAAGGTGTCGCGTTGCGCGATGGTCGTCTTCATGATCGGCCTTAAAAGAAGTTGGTATAGGTTGCTATGATCCGCCGGTACTGGGTTTGCTGATGCGCGAGAATCTTCTGGAGCCGGACTTCCATTACCCATCGCCACTGGTGCAGCGAGTGTTCCTGCAGGTTCAGATCTTGCGGTTGCCGAAGCAGCTGTAGGGAGTGGCGACGCGGTCGTTGACGCTTGCTGTCGCATAGCAGTGGTTAGCATAGACGGTGGTTTCGTCAGCGCTTGTGTTGGAGCCGCTCGAGATGCACCGCCATGCGCAGTAGCTGAATTAGCTGGCGTTGGCGCTTGTGACGGAGAAGTTCTAGCATACGGAGATGGTTGGAGGCCGAGGGGAGTACTCGTTGGTGTCGGTGTGCGGCGTCGCAGCTCGTATGGAGAGCTGCGTGCGGGGCGCGGCGATCGTCGAGGCGTGACTGGCATGCTGCAATTCTGTAAGTGAAAGGGAAACGTGCAAAGTGGAGTCGAAGGCAAGGGAAACCTTTCATGATGCATGCAATTTATTCTCTTCAATATGCGGATCGATTGGAGGATCGATTTGGTTGTATTGATTCAACCAATCGATCCCGGCAATTCTGAATCGAACTCACAATAGTGCAATTTCTATTAGTGTTTTGCAGTCATCGCGCTGAAATGGCGGACTGGAAGCGTATGTGTTTCTTGCAATATGTACTTATAGTTTCACGCTCATCAATTTACTAGAGGCTTTCAGAAGCACCGATCAACGAAACCACGTAGCTAAAACCACGTAGCGAGGATACCGTCTTTTGCTACGTGCTTCTGAGATGGCATAGCTGCTTCAGAACTACCGGTCTCGAAACTATGCTAGCCCCCCTCGCGAGACGCTGTATTCGATACGTTTCTGCGAAAACGCTTAAGCTGTATTAGACATGTTTAGAAAAGTTGACTTCAAATTTGTATGTCAACATACAAACTTAAAGTCAACCAGGGCTAGGTATGATATCCCATCGTTCCCTTGAATCCGAGCATAGCATTGCAAGCCCCGATTTTAGTATATTCATAATATAAGAAGAAATAGGGATTTGATGGGTGCAGGACTCATCATTATTGGGGATTACAGGCTGCTTTCACACCACTCATTTCAAGCTCATTTCAGAAAACACCCGCAAGTACGCAGATCCTGCTTCGCTGCCCGCTGCAATGGCTTTTCAAGCGCGCTGAAGAGAGCTACAGAAGTTCGGATGGGATTTGTGACGGGTCACATGGCACCTTGCGCTAGAGGAAGCTTGGCTTCTGAGAGTATACAAGCTCTCTGTGACCGGCAGTTCACCGGTCCCTGGCCAAAGGGGACGAATTACCAATTAGAGGGTAGATTTAAGACTGAATATTTTATAGGTGGGCTTTATTTTGGCCTGAAATACAAACTGCAAGACACCTATAGTTACTCCTATACAAAAATGCAAGAGCCACGATTGGTTGGCTCTGAGCACGTCGGCGACGCGCCAGCTGTGTGTGCCACATTACGTGTGTGCACCACACTCATGTATGTAACAAACACTAGTTTGTGTGACCCGTTACACCCTCCCCCACTTAAATACGAAACACATTTCGTCCAATGGGAGCGAGCGAAAATGTGCGCCGAAAATCTCCGACAAGTGGCCGAGCTCGTTCGCTCCGCGCCGCTGCTTCTACAGAGCGCCAGACACATTGGCAGGCGATCCACGGTATCCCCATCGACCCTTGAGGTGGCCTGCAAAGGTACATCCTCTGACGCGCATGCGTCCAGCCAGATTAAGGCTGCAAAGCCAAAGTCAAGGCCGGCCAAGCCGAAAGGCAAGGCCTTTACCCAAAAGGGAGCCACCGACGCGGCTCCGAAGACGACCCAGTCGCCCAAGGCTTCATAGGCTCTTGTGAGCTGGTGCTCACAACGCCGTCGGTCATCGTGGGTACCGACAGACGATCGACCTAACCTCGGTTCGTCAATTGCAGTCCTAGCAACGAAGGGACTCCCGAGTACGTGACGCGAGATGACTGTACAGAAATTGCACAGCACCTGTCCCGTGAAATCCGATACCAACGGACCCCAAAAGAGACCGTACTGCACTCGAGCCCAAGGCCGATGTGAACTGACACGTGTACATTCCAAGTGACTCTGGAGCCCAAGCGACTGTCCGAGAAGAAGACTCTCCAAATGAAGATCCACCAAGTCCATAATGACACCAAGTGAAGTGCTGAACTCGCCTGAAGACCACATTTCCGAACGACGTTTTCAGTCTTCCCGACGAGAATTTGCAGATCCAGACGAAGGTCCAGGATACTGGGTACACGGTCCATACCCAGTATGAAGCTTCCAATTTTTCACCATACTCCGACCAAGACATTTTCGACCGACCAAGACAACCGACCAGGATGTGCAATGCACAAAGGGTCGCCCGGATACGACGTATGTGATACGGACCGCCAGGCTGCCTGACCAAGATTACGCCACCTGAGTCTATACTGAAACCAAGACAAATGCACCTCCTTCCAAAGGGACCCTATGTAGAAGCCCTTTCATAGGGAATTGTAGCAGAGAATAACTAACAGAGAGTTCGTTTTGCCAGCAAGTGCACAAGTGCCTACCGGAATCCCGTTCAGTTGGCCCGGAGATTTCTTATTCGTCGAACTGGGGCCAAGTCTGTTTCGGAAGCTACATCTGTCCGGCGGACCCTCAGCGGCGACACCTGCGTTTGGACACAGCGCGACCGCGAATACCGCCGTGGAGCTATCACAAAGGTCAAGGCCAAGTTAGTCGGTATTCGGGTGGCGCGCACCTGGAAGTGACCCGTACTATTTCATATTCCAGTTGGAGGTAACCGTTTGGGGACTCCCATTTCATATTCTACTGCGTTTCGAGGAGGTTGTGAGTCGTCACCCCTATGGTTTTGATCGATAGACTGCTGTGTGGTTGGACTGTGTATTGTCTGACAGAATCTAGTATTCTCGTTTGGATATTGATATTTCTTCCAGTTGGAACTAGTTCTCCTTTTGGAAGTGGTGCGCGAATAGGGTGTGTTTGGAACTGACCAGTGTTCCAAGCGAAACACAAGTAGACTGGTGTACGGACCCACCACTCAAGGGTCCAAAAGAATAAGTAGTGGCTGTATATCGTGTATAACTCTCTGTATTTGATATGTTATCTCTGGGAAGGCTTTTACTCGTGGTCTAACCCCAGCTCTAATACGATGCGTTTTGGAAGTAAACGTACGCGCAACAACTCGTCAAGTAAAGTCACTCACTTCCGAAGTCAAACGACACCGAAAGGGATTACACAAGGTCACACGCCAACTTCGTTTGGAAGTTCTCTTCCGGACGGAGTCTGACCACAGGTGGATCCTTCCGAAAGAAGTACTTGTGCTTCTAGAAGGAGGTCGTATCTGGTGTGTGTCACTGTTCTGGGTCTATACCCCCATATACACAGAACGCAATTATACACCCTGGACGATAAAGGCGTTCACCCGCCTCGCCTCAGCTGGTGCGCGTGCCTGGATTCGAATTGTGGTGATTTCGCCGAGTTGTTTATAGTTTTATTGATTGAATTTTAGGGGACTGAGCGCTAACTAATCTTCTAACCGTGGCTATTATGGCTGGAAGTGAACGCGCAAGTCAAGGTGGACGCGAAGGGTCGGGATTAGGAACGTCGCGTCGGTTGCAGGGGCTGCCGCCTGAACAGCAGACGAATCTGGACGGAGTTCTCCGTTCCAAACGGAATACTGGTGTTCAGAAGCGTCAGGCAGCCCTGCAAGAGAAGGAGTCGTCGGTCCAGCTGGAAGCGACGTCTGGACTCGCCGTGGAGGAATCGCACCAAGCGTCTCCAAGTGGAAGTTCGGACGCGAGTTCGGATGGAGAAGATGACTCGGAGTCGTCGGGATCAGGAGAAGGTCCTGACGGAGAGGATGCATCCGGCTCGGACGTGTCCGATGCGGTGTCTGTGGGAGGCGCCATCAAGGTTGAGCCCCCGGCTGGAGATCGAGTTTCGGATTCTCCCCAGCCGGAAGAAGAAGTCGAAGTACGTCGACGGTCAAGAAAGAAGGTCCGCTGTGCTTGAGGACGCGAATGTGTCTTCGCCGACGTCACCTGTGCCAGCACCGTCGCAAGTTGTTCCAGAAGTTGCTGTGGTCGCCGCTCCGAAGGTCGCTGCCCAGACGCCGGTCGCTCCAAACGGCGTCGTCTCGAGTGAAGTGGTCGAAGCACGTTCGGACGCTGGAAGTGATCGCAGAGGAAACGCGCAGATGACGGAGGCCCAAGCGAAGAGTTACGTGGCTGATCAAGTTCGCCGTTGAGAAAGGGACGGGTCCGAAAGGTGTGTTCCTCCCAACATCAAGTATGATTGGCCCCAAGTGCGCTTGGATCCGAAGTCATTTCTGAATGCTGCTCTCAACACGTCTGAGTACGTCAAACGTCGGACGACGATGCCGGTGCAAGCTGCAGCTTGGATCTCCGAAATGCAGTCGCAGCGATCGACGTTTGAAACGGCACACGATCTGACCGCCATTCTGATTCCACCCGAGATGTTTTCTCCACGCGAATCCATCGCAATTTTGCAGACGCTATTTTTCGAAGCTGGTTTCTTATGAATCTGGTTCGGGGATGGTTTCGAACGCGAGTTGGAAAAGTTCCACCGGAAGTGGTTCGAGAAGTCGTCGGGAAGCTGCTGCAGTTTCTGGCAGTGGAGATGATCGAGTGGAGACAGTTTGTCCAGCATGTCGAAGAGATTCGAGTTCAACTGGTAGTGCATCGCAGTACCAGGGATCCGTACGCGCCGGCACTCCTCCAACTGGAGAACGATAGTCGAGATGAAGACGAAAGTATATTACTGACGTATGACGAAGCTACCCTCCTAGGAGGAGAATTCGTGTTGAAGCTCAAGATGGCCGGACTCCGAAAGGTGCGAAGTCCTTGCAGACCTAGTGCTGAGCCTGAGTCCAAACGACCTCAATACCATCCGCCACGTCCGTCGTCGATCCCGTCACCGTTATCGCTCCAGTCGTTCCCGTCCTCTACGGTGTCGAATCAGACTGGAGCTGGTCCGGAAGGAAGTGCTGCATCCAGTTGGAATGCGTCGTCAAGACCAAGTTCAAGATCGAACCGAAGCCTATTCGGAACGTCTGCGGGCTCTGATGAATCACTTCCGAGTGCGACGTCTGGATCTCTGACGTCTCGTGACAGCTCGACGAACACGTCCGGTTGGAGCTCTGGCAGAGATGCTGGATCGCATATGCCGTACGTTTCTCCGGCCGCTGTTGTGATGACCGCTCAAGCTTCTGGAGGTGATGTTCCGAATGAGGCTGGACTTGGCACGTCCGTGGTACACGGACTTACCTCGCCAGTCCAGACGCAGATCTCTCCGGACGATGTGGTCATGACGGAGTCTGGACGACCTGTTGTCCACGCGCGGAAAACGGAAGCTCCAGTTGGAGATCGAGTACGCCGTCGTCGCGAAGAACCCAGCTCACCTTCGGATGAGTCGGACAGGGACGACCGTCGTCGTCGATCCGGAAGTAGGCGTTCGCGTCGATCCAATCTCCATCTCAACAATCCATTCGTTCGAGTCGCACCGGAAGGTCACGCCGTTCGAATGCGTCCGCCATGTCAACGTCGTCTGGAGCCACACAAGTCCTGGAACTCACGCAACAGCAGTATGAGGCTGCGGAGTCTCGCTGTCTTGGCTTACAGAAGTCCCTCCATGACTCCGAGATCGAGGTGACTCGTCTTCGCCAGGCACTGGAAGTGTCAACCCGGAATGTCCAAGAGCTCGGGTCGGAGCGAGATGCCGCCGTACAAGCTTTGGCTGCTCGGGGCCCGGCTCCTCCCGGCGGCGTGGTGGCAAAGGTGGACCATGATGCTGAGGTTGGTCAGCTCGAATCCAAGCTCTCGGCCCTGCGCTTGAAGAACGACTCTCTTCATGGTGAGGTCACCCGGGGCCAGGAACTCATGGCCTCGGGACCGAGAAGATGTTGGACGAGCCGAACTATGACCCCAGGACCCAAGGCACTGTCCGGGATCCTGCGCTCTTGACGTCTCGGAGTCTCGGCGCCAAGCGCTCAGTATGGGGCGGTTGTGACATAATGCCTCGGGATTTTCCCTAGAAGGCCCCGACCGCTCCGGGCTACGAATCCCCGGAAGACCCAACCTCGCGGGACCCCAAAAGTGTCCATCCCCAGGAACGGGCCCGGGAATGTGAAGTGCCATCCCCATGAGGTTGACCCCAAGGAGGGTCCCCCGGGAGCGGCCTCGCCCAAGACGACGGACGGCTTATTCCCAAGAGGCCCAAGCCCCACTGGTCGAGTTGAAGCCGTCCCCAAGGAACTAGCCTCGGTAGATCGTCGTGTCACGATTGACGACCACAAGCGTACGACCCATAGTGTATCCAAGTCAGACGATAGTGAAACCAAGTAGTTAGCTGATCCCCGGCCCATCCCGGGATCACCATATGTTCAGCTTCCCTTGCAGGCAGAGGCCTCGGGAAGCAACGTAATTCAGTCTTACTTTTCCCCTCAAGCGCGCAGAACTCACCCGAGGAAAACGGGCAACGGAGAAGGTCGTGGTCCCGGGGAACCACGTTCGGAGACTAATCCCCCAAGGTAACTCTATATCAACTTTGCCAGGGTTTCCTAGGAATCCTCAGTCATTTCATATTCTGCTTCCCCCGGAGTGCGGTCCAGCCGGCACGGAGGTTAGCATTCCATATTTGGGTCTCGCCTGTGAGGTAAATAAACCTCGAAAATTTTAGCGGCCTTCGCCGGTGGTGTCTCTCGCCGAAAGAACCTAGTGTATATATAGTTGCGTATACCCTTCCGCCCCGGGACTTTGATAGTTTGCCCCGGGCGATTGTTTGTCTAACTGCCCACCAGCGTACTGTACCGGTCTAGGACTGCTCGGGTTCCAAAGCGGTCGACCTAAACCCTGGTCAAAACAACCGATTCGTAGGGGGTACACAAGGTGAGGTTACTGACCGAGCTGTTCCTGGGAGTCCTCTTTGTCCATAGGAGAAAATCCCTGGGAACGCTCACGGCCCCGGATAAATCGCTCGTCCGGGCGGGCAGTCTATCCACTAGGAGGCTTCTCCGAAGTGGATTCCATCCCATTTTCCGGGAGCGTACGTGCAATCCCAAAAACCAGTCTTTGTGTGGTGAAAATCCCAGCGCTACATCACACTCGGCTTCGGAAGCGGTTGAAGAAGTCGATGACACTCACAAGGACGCCGATTGGATTCAGGGTGAGGACGGCGACGATGGTCGAGACGACGAGTCAGTTCGTCTGGGCGATGGTGATTCTCCGTACAAGAACCTCCCAAGCGTCCGCGTACTGAGCCTGAGGATGCTCCTCCAGAAAAGGTCGTGCTATCTCCCGCCGAGGTCAAGATCAAGACTCCCAAACGGACGATCACCACCGCTCTCGCCCGGAAGCCTTTCAAGGACCTCACGGTTGCGGACAAGATGATTGTCGAGGTTCCGGATCCAAGAGTCCGTTCGTGGATGCACAACGGTGTCCGAGTGAAGTGGACGTCTCTGACTGCAAAGGTTCCGTTCCAGACGTTGGGCCTTCCAGACTACGTCCCGAATCGCCACGACATGGAGATCGTCAAGCACCGTTTCGACCCAGAGGAAGTTCGGAGACCTCTTTCGGAAGAAGCCTTGGGAAGAACTCTACGAGCATCGGGTTAAGGGGCTGCTGTTCCATCGTCGTTCGGAGTTGAACCAAGCTTCAGTTGACGGTCTGGACTTGTGGAACTCGTTCATGTAGACAAATTTGCGTGCGGTCTGGGTGGCGCTGCACTGGCTAATTTTCCACCTTCGGCGTGACGGTCCTCCGTTTCGAGATGGCTACGATTGCGAGCTCGCGGAGAAGATGTATGAACATCGGGCGGCTCAACACGAGTTCATCCGGAAGGGGGTCGTCACCAAGCAGAAGCAACTCGTCAAGAGTGGAATGACCAAGTCGCTTTTTAACGAGCCCGGTGTTTGGAAGTACCCCAGTCGCGTTTGCTACTGGATCCTTCTGGACAAGGAGCACTTCTATCCGGGGACTTCCGAACGGTACTCGTTGATGGAGCAGCTCAAGATGGTCGACGAAGCGGAGCCTGGACGCGCGCAGTGGTCTTACCGCAAGACCGACGAAGAGCGTATCGCCCATCTTCCGGCCAGCATTCGCGCCAAGCTTATTCCGGCTGGAGAACGTGACCCCATTCTAGTACCTGTGATGAAGCGACTTCCGACCAAGTGTGTTTTCTTCCAGACGTAGTCTAGTCGTTTCCATTTGCATGCATACTACATGTTAAAACGTCTGCAATACACACAGTCATTTTCACTTCATTACTCTTGTTGCTCGTTTCGAACTTTGTTCCAATGTCTGTCCAGTATCGTCTAGACGATACATGGCACTTCGCAAACTCTCACCAATCTGCAATCACGGCTTCAAACTTCGCACCTTATCCGCCCACCTCTTCATTTCCACTGACATGGTCCCAACCTCCAAACTCCAAAAGATCACCAAGCCACAAGTCGAGATATCCATAGTATAATCAAGTCAAAAATTCCGTCGGTTAACACACAAAAGTCAGCCGAGTTGGGGTCGAATCAGAACAATCTTAGGCTTCCAGCTGGAAAAGACTAGGCTTGGGGATGGTCATCTCCAGCCTGCGTCGCTTGGAATCTCGCTCTAGCACGTGCTCCTTGATCAAATTCATAGAGCACGCACCACAGCTAAGTTGAGCCAGCGGTAGTTATCGTACCCCTTCCACTTGATCAGGTATTCCTTCCTCCGTTTAGAAGTACGAGTGCGTTTATACCAGCGCGTATCCAGAATCTCTTCCACCTCGTACTCGTCCCTTTCGGAATCGGGTTCCCAACTGTCTTATGGAAGCAACTCCGCATCGAAATCACCGTCTTCATTAACTTGGATCTCCACAGTCGGTCGTCTCGGAAAGAGTGTTCGCGGTTTCAGACGGCTATGTGCACCCAATGATTAATACGATACCCAGTGTCCTTGACTTGAAGTTTCACCCGGAAGTCGTCATGTACCTCTTCGATTCGGAACGGTCCGTGCCACATGTGAGCCACCTTCTTACTCAACCCCGTCTGAACATTTGGAATATACAGCCATACGGCATCACCTTCCTTGATTTCAGTCTTTCCGAAAGTCGTTTCCACTTCTCCGTTTGGACTTCCAAGTAAGAGAGGTGTTGGTAAAAGGTGAATTAAAATTGGTGGATGGATTGAGTGTGTTGATGAAGAGATGGTGTAGAAAAAAGGTATGTGTAGGAAATGAAAAGGTGTAGGTGATAGAAGTTAAAATGTAGTAGGAGGGAAAAAGGAGGGAATAAATGGGAGTGAATAAGTAGTTAGAAAAATGTAAAGAGGAGTTGGGGTTGGTATGTGAAGGAAATATTGTGTGTTGCGAATGTTATGTGTAGAAAATTGTATATGTTGAAAATAGTATGTGTAGGAAAAAGTGTATGTAGGAAATAGGGTATGTAGGAAAAAGTGTATGTAGGAAAAAGTGTATGTAAGAAAAAGTGTATGTAGGAAAAAGTGTATGTAGGAAAAAGTGAATGGAGGAAAAAGTGAATGGAGGAAATAGGGTATGTAGGGTTTAGAGTTTAGGGTTGCAAGTCCTCAGCACATGCTTTCACATAGCTGTATTCTCGCCGCAACTTCCGTCTCCATTCGTGAGCGGTCTTCTCCTGGACACTTGAGGGTTTCGAGCCGAGCATAGCTGATATCGTCCCTTGAGCGTCCCAGCCGTGGACTAAGTAAAACGGCGTTTCCAAACGAGTTGAGTCAAACGATGTGTTCAGTACGAACTTGAGTCTTTCCGCATGGTCGTCCCAGTCGCTTTGGTCCGCTTCGGCAATATACGCTCGAATACTGGGGACCACCGTTTGGACAGACATTTACTGCTGACCATTGGCTTGAGGTCGATAGGCAAGCGTAGCTCGTTGTCGACTTCCCAAGAGCTCGCGGAATCTTGTGAACACCTCACTCATAAATCTGGGGTCCTGATCATGTCTAAGGTGGGAGCTAGCTCCAAACCTCCGAAAGACGCATTCTTCATGAGACTCCGCAACGTCTTGAGCCGTAGTCGAACTCATGGGCTTGCACATGACAAATCCGAAAACGCATCTTGGAAAAGAAGAAGGAAAGTGTTTCCTCGTTCGGACCTCGGCATGTGAGTCACAACATCTATGGACACCACTTCAAAAGGACGTCTTGGCTCGATGTTTCTAGGTGACGGACCTTCGTTCGGAGGTCGTCCCTTACCACTGGCACAGTCGACGCACTCCTTGACGTAACACTGAATATCCGCATACATATCCGGCCAATAGAACTCCGAACGTAGTCGCTCGTGAGTCCGAGTAACACCTTGATGCCCGCCTTGGTAATCTTCGTGAGCGTAATGAAGCATGTCCAAACGAAGTCCTCTTGGAACCACTAGCCGCGGCTCATCTGCGGCATCTCTCGGCCGATCTTTGGTGGATCGGGCCAGTCTGTACAGGATGTCCCGAGTGTCTAATGCAAACAGGTCTGCTGCCTTGGCGATCTTCATCAGATGTCTACGAGAGAACTGATCGAAATCTCCTTTCAGAAAAGATTTGATCTCTGAAAGATACTTGTCTTCATCCTGATGAACTCTGATGCGACGCCATTTTTCCCCTTGGAATTCAAGTGGTCCCGGCGGAGTGTCATTTGGAGATCATGTTGGTGTCTCAGGCGGCTCGACCTCTCGGCAGCTAATCGTGTTAGCACAGCCATCACTCGGGCATTATGCGGCAAGGGTGCCGACTCTGGACCTGGCAGTGACTCTTCCGTTTGGACATCTTCTGGACATTCATCTCCGACTGGAGGATCTTTAGGCTCCATCATCTTCTCAGCCAACCTAGAGACACGCTCCATGTGCGTAACATCACCTTCGTCCTCGACTTCCCAGGATTCCCCGAGAAGTATAGTCTTGGTGGTCAGGTAATCCGCAGCTTGGTAAAGCTAGACCAAGTTCCAGTCGGTGACGTTTGTGCATCTCAATCTTGTTTGAGATGCACAAACGTCACCGACTGGAACTTGGTCTTCAAAACTTCAGCCTCGGCGAAATGCCGCTGGAGGTGTGGAGTGTTGCAATTGACCGTCCCTTGCACCTGTTGAATAATGCGGGAGTCTCCAATAACTACCAGCTTCTCAATCTTCCGGTTGGAAGCCATAGTCATCCCTTTCAGAAGACCATGGTATTCAGCATCGTTCACAGTGACGTCGTGCAGAATGAAGCCTTTAACCTCGATAATCTTCCAACCAGGGAGCTTCCACAAGATGCATCTACAACTGCCTTCTCGAGTCTTGCTCTTGATACCTCCATCGAAACTCAGGACGAAGCCCCAGTAATCCGATTGCAACATCTCGATGCTTATGACCGGAGGTGCCTTGACATATCCCGTGGCCGGAATCAGCGACTCGGCAATCTCATCCAGATGATCTCTTGGTGTGATGCCTGCACCCATGATTGCGGCCAATCAGTCCTCGTATTTTTGGACCTTCCGAAAGTCCATCTTCCAGTGGGAAAGCGTGAGTCCCCATGGGACATATCTTCCGTCTGCAGACTTCGAGTTGATGATCCACTTCAGAACGGAGTATCGAGTGTAGATGATCAGCGGTGCATTTCCGAAGAGCGGCTGGGACACTTGAAGTACCCTTAGGATCGCAATGACCTTCTTTTCCGCAAAGTGATAGCGTACTTCAGAATCATTCAGAACGCGACCGGTGTACCTCACTGGTTGGAGGACTCCATCGTACTCTTGGGCCAAAACTGCACACGCAGCCCATCGATTGGCATGCGGGATGATGACGAACGATCTGGTTCGGTCCGGGTGACGAAGCAGCGGAGTCGAGACGATCTTTCGTTTCAGAATCTCGAACGCCTCCATCGCTCTGGATAAATCTTGTCCGGAGCGAACTTGCTCGTCTGAAAGCTCATACAGCACCGCGGCCACCACTGGGAAATCTTCGATAAACTTATGGTAATAGTTCAGGCTTCCAAGAAATGACTGAAATCCTTTCAGAGTCTTGAGGGAAGCAAGTCTTCAACTCCTTTCGCAATCTTGGGGGTCGCCCGAATGCCTTCAGCACTTATCTCGTGCGAGAGGTACGGGATGGACCGCTTTCCAAACTCACTTTTCGGAAGACTCACAGAAATGTTCCAGTACTGCAGTCTGAAGAGGAGAGTGTTCAAATCATCACACAGTTGGTCCCAAGTCGGTGCGCCATGAGCGATATCATCAATGTAGGAGCTCCGTCCCAGAACAGGTCCCATTTGTGATGGTGTAGGAATATTCCTTTGGAACACTGTCATTACCTCGGTCAGAGGAGCTACTTCTGGATCCGAGTCTTTCCGACTGGAAACATCTAACTGGAGGAAATCCAAGACATCTTGGTCCACTTCGACTTCTTCCTCAGGCGGCAGCCGCACAAATCCCCACAGACAGTTGTTGATGACTGCCTGGTACACGAGCGGAGTTCTTGAGTCCAAAAGGAATCCGGACCCACTGGAAGTGTCCAAATGGACAAACAAAAGCCGAGATCAGCTTTGCTCGTTCGGACATCCGTATAGCCCAGAATCCACTGGCCATGTCAAGACTCATAAACCACATTGCACTCTCGAAACCAATCAACAAATCATCGATCAACGGCAACGGGTAATTCGAAAGAGTAATGAAGCCCTTCACAACCCGATAATCAATACACATCCGGATGTCGACTCCATTCTTCTTCAGGGCGATGACAATTGGAGAAGCCCATGGAGATTCAGAATGCTCAATCAGGCCAGTCTCCAGAAGTTTCTCCAGCAGCTCGTAGACCTTCACTACCTAATGAGGGGCAATGGATCTCGCACGTTGAGCTACTGGTTTGGCGTCTCCGACATCCAAGCCACAAGTCACACGTCTGGCTGGAGCCGGAGCTGCATTTCCATCTCCACGAAAGATGGTCCAATGATACTTGAGTATGTCTCGAGGCTTCTCTTCTTCAGCTGAAGAACTCTTTCTAGATTCGCCAACCCATTCGCCGTCTCGATGTCACATGCCGGACTTAGCTCCTGAATTTCCGGAAGCATAGCCAACTGGTCTCTCAACTGCGAAAGTATATCACTGCCTTCATGCATGTATACAGGCGGTTCCAAGTCAAGTTCTTCTGCATTCACACGCATCCACCTTTCGTACTCGGCCTCCAACTTCTGGATGGGAGTACCAGGCATAGCACATGTAGGAAGATCCCAGAACTCACTGTCGTCGAAATCTTCATTCATACTGGTCGAGTCGAAGAATTCGTCTCCGTCTGAATCAACTTCTCCATCCGGATCCTCTTTGACGTTCGGATCGACTTTGATGTCTTCCGATTCAGGTTCGCTTTCCGAGTCTGGCAAGTCTTCTTCCAAGACATCATCGACAACCTCATCCAGATGTTCATCGTCTGAGCCATTCACCTCCTGCTGTGATTCCGGAAGGAGATCGTCTTCAGGTGGATTTTCAACCGGAGTCTCTTCTGGGATTGCATCTGTCTGGACTTCGACATCTCGACGCGGTCTTGCCTCAACCTCACTCCGACTTTTCATCCGTAGTTGTGAGGGCGTCTGGAGTCGAGCCATCCGGACTTCACCACTTCCAGCCGGAGACTTCATCATCTGTCGCGTAGGCCACTGGTACTTGGGAGTCTCGACACACGGCGGCTCAGGTCCTCTAGCCAACTCCTCCAAACGCTCAGCCTGCCATTTAGCACGGGCGGAGTTAGTGCTCTCGTAAATGAGAACTTACCACTCCTTGTACCTCCGGAGCCCCAGTCGGACAAATCGACCAGCGGTTGGAAAGAATCCATATTCGATGACGCGAGCAACTGAAGTTCGAGCGTCAATCGCCAAATATTTGTCGGAGATGTTAACCACCTTCACAGCAATTGGCCAGGACTTCGCACCGTAGATGATTTGGGTCACCCACCGATCACCTCGACCAGCCCACACCACTTCCCGCTGAGGATTACTCTGACCATAGCGGATCCGAATGATGGTATGTTCACCCGGTCGGAGATACAACGTGTCATCTGGATGAACAGATATGTCCAAACCTCGGTGCAGATGATCTTCGTCTCGACCAAGTAGCAAAACCGTCTCTTCGTCTGGAAGCTGTACTAATCCTTCTCGAGCACACAACCTCACACCAGCCGAATACATGAAATTCATTCCCAACAGGACATCAACACCTTCACCGATATTCGCCACCCACAATTCCATAACGTAAACAACTATTGGACCCAGAGTGATCTTCACCTCGGTGCTCGCAGTTATAATCGTCGGAACACCTCCTAATCCAGACACCCGGAGCTGTTTGCAAAACTTCAATTGGAGTTTGAGTCTACGCGCCAGGTCCAAACTCACCATGCAGACAGATGCTCCGGAGTCCAGAAGGATACCGGTCCTGTGATCACTCACCGCACCGTGAACCGTCGAAATTTTCTTTGTGCCATCCGAACGGTGATCCACCCACCAGCCATATCGTTGTCCCGGTCCCAAACGGAATTCTGGAGGCACCTCTTCGCCATAGTTATTGAGCTGGAGGTCTTCTTCTTCCGGACGAGATTGGTCCAAGTGAGGTCGGCTGGAAATGGGGTCAACATCTTCTTGAATCACGTCCATGCATTGATGGTTAACTCGGTATCGTTGTCTCAACTCAGGACCAACGTACACTAAGACACACAGTTCGGGGGGGGTTCTTGAGCCCAGCGCGTTCTGGATCCCCATCCAGCGGGCTAAATGGTTTAAGGGTTTTTCCCCAGAACTGGCGTCCCCTTCCAAAAGGTGAGCTTGGATGGAGGACGGCAGGTCATGTAGTGCACCTTGTCGAGCGAGATCCTTGATGTTCTGGAAAACTTTCCATTCTTCACATTCACCTTGGTGAAACTTGTTGGAGTACGAGCATGGTAGAGTCTTGCACACTCGGGTTGGATGTCCGGTCCGATGACAACGACCACACTTGATGCTCGCCCAGTAATTCTCAGCCGAACGTACAAATCCTTTACAGTTCGAACAAAACTGAGTCGCATTCGAGTTTCCAAATCGCGGTGTTCGCGAATCCGAACGGAAGTCAGGAGGTGGAGGTCTCCAACCGGAGTTCTCCATCACACGGAACATTGCTTCCGAAAAATCTTGCTTCGATGCGAGGCCTCCACTTGAAGTATCTTCAGTTGGCACCTCGCTTGGTGCGGCAACAGCTGTCGGTGCAGACATTCGGTCGGGAACTTCCTCAACGTCCTCTTGGAAACGTACTTGCATGCCCTCGTCTTCACCCGAATCATCTTCATCCTGAACGGCATAAGCTCGACCAGTACGGCTCGGACGGAACCGATCCCGCTGTACATTATCCGCTCGGAAGTCACGCGGCGTCGCCGGCTGGACATCGGTGTCATCGTCTCGAACCAAGTCTTTGTGTTGCTTCAGGACGAACTCCAGTTCCTTCAGGCTACTCATCTTCTGGCCTTGGAGTGTCGATCGGAGACGCGAATTCAGCAATCGCTTCGTGAAAATCTTGATGTGACTTTCTCGATACTTGTTCTTCGTCTTGAAGTCAATGTCAGCCTTATCCGCAGTCCTGTTCAGACGATAGAAAAACTCCAAAGGAGTTTCGGAATTCTTCTATAGTACCGTACAGGGTCCGGGATCTTCGCCTTACAGTACATGCTGCGGAACGCCTTCAGAAAACGTCTCCAGTTTCGACGAGCCATCGGTGGGAGGTTGGAATGCCAATCTCGAACGGAAGACGACAGCATTAGCTTGAACTCTGCTGCCTTGTTTCGATCCGTCCATCCACCTTGGTAGGCAATACTCTGGAACCTCTCCAACCCGCGAGTTCGAGTCGTCAATGGAGCCTTCTCATTGAAGTCTTCCAGACCGCTCGCGTTCACATACGGTCGGGAAGTAAAGACAGTCGAACCCTTTTGACTCCTTCCCCATTACGGCCGACATTGTCTCCTCGGAAGAGCTGCTGTCATCAGAGTATGACGAGTCCTCACTAGAACTCGAACTGGGATCTGAATCAGGAGAGGTCACCACGACGACGTTAGGACTTCCGGCCTCGATCTTTTCGAGACTCCGCCTTTTTGGGCTCTGGCTTGGACTCACTTCTCCGTCTGAACGAACTCTGTTTGGGATTTATTCCAGACGGAGCGACCTTGGAATCTCCAGACGGAGACTCAGTCTTAACGGTTGCCAAAGCTTCGGCTGCCTTCGTCGATGTTCCTCGCGTAGACTTCACTGCATTCGCCTTTTGTATTGTCGCCTTCAGTTGGGTCGCAAAGAATTCGTCGGAGTTCTTGACGTCATGTCGCACATGTCCCATGTTTACACCACTCTGTGCCTGACTGGATTCTGGGTGCAAAGTTGCGCGACCAGTATCCAGTTGAGCTTGAGTTGCTGCATCAGGTCCGGATGTTACAGGAGTTGCTTGAGGCTGGGTCACGGTTGCACGAGCGTCGCGCAACTGGCCAGTGAGAAACTTCTAAACGTTCTTCGCCGTCTCCCGCTCTTGAGCGTGATTGACGCGCAAGGCTTGGAGTTCCTGCTGGAGGATGGCCATGGTGGACGCCATGCACTGGGCTTCCTCAGCCTGTGTCCCGAGACCGGGTTTACAGCTGTCCTACCAGGGCCCCAGTCTCGGGATGATTGTTGTGGGGCCGTGACGATGACTGCTCACGCGTAAAGTGGCTACAGTGGTGGGTTCTACGCACAAATGACTTCAAAATGATGACTCAAGTTGCCCGCCACTGCGATGACTGCTTTTCGGACTGGCGCCGCTAGGATGTATCGCCCAAGGCAGCTCGTAGTGCTAGTTAGGAGGGGCTGCTCTCTTCTTCGCTAGGCCGGCTCTTTCGCCGACCACGGCTTTCCTTTTCATTGTCCATTTCTTCCGCTAAGACTCAAGCTAATCAACAGAACGCTTTGTTTTACACTCTTTACTTCCGGCCTACAAACTCTCTCTAAAGTCCTTCACCTTTCAGCCCGGCAGCTACTCGACCCCGATTTAGTGGAAGGAGCGAGACATTTGGTGGAGAAGCAGGGTAGCTGCTTCGCTGAGAAGGACTTAGCGCGGCACAGACGGTCGTGAAGACTTCGATCGCTGGGATAGCGATCTCCTGGATTACTAGCAATTCCTGCGGGAAACCCTTCTTGAAGTGGAGAGTAGCCTGTGCTACTAAACTAAGTGGACTGTCCTGTCGGAAGTTGACGGGCTGGAGATATCGGCTCGGTGCTCAGCAAGGAGAGCACGCCTACAGCGTCTGAGGAAATGAACATGGACCAGACTGGCACAAATAACGACGACCTAACTGGGCTAGAAGCCGAGTTTCGAGATGCCAGGGACGAGCAGGTCGAGACTCCGAGACAGGAAGCTGGCCCGCCTCAGCCCACGATTACTAGGATCCACGTGGGTGGCCCGGCCACCGGCCTCGAAGTGACTGTACAAGATGCACCTCGTGCTCCCGGAATGAGTCTCCGGCGCCGAAGCCTTCCGAATCTGTTGATCCCTATGGGACCTGACGTACGGGACGTGCTGCAAGGAGCTCTTGAAAATACCAGCCGCCGTCACTTGGGCGACCAACTTCGGGCTCCTTTGACTACTGGCGCGCGTGACCAAGCTGCTACTGCCGGCTTGCCCCAAGAGAGGCCTGCGGCTCCTCCTGCTGTGGCTGCTCCGTCTCAGGGCGTTCCGCTAGGGCCGACTAGCACGGGCCCGTCTCAGCCGTTTCCCACTATGACAAGCACTGGAGTAGGTGGCGTTAGTGCTCAACCGTGGCCTCCGAGTGGATGGGGTCCGGCCGCGCCGATGCTGCCGACTCAAACGACTCTTCCTGCGACTGGGACTTGGGTGCCGCCTGCACCGATGCAGCTGCCGCCGCAACAGTACGGCGCCCAAGTGCCGCCAGCTCCACCTTCCCAAGCTTATCCTGCTCCTGTGCATCAACAGTTAACACCGATGAATGGCTCCGTAGCGCAAACTTCTCAAGCTTTGACCACCGTCACTGCTCCGACTGGAATGATGCCGCCGACAAACACTGGGCCGCCGCCTACTCAAAGTGGGGGTTGGTACCAGCACTCGAACGGCGGATGGTATCAGTACCCAGAGGTACAACCTACTGTACCGACCCCGCAGACTTGGCCAAATGGTGGGTAAGGTACTGCTGGGAGTTACCAAACCCCTCAAACTGGTTATTATCTGGGAACTTCTGGGACTAGAAGGTCGCTGAACGCTATCGCCTCCTATGGTAACTGTACGATCACGGAGGCTCCTGGCTACGTGGGATTCGGCTTCCCGAGTGTGACGTTCGGCCCCTCGAGTCCACCGCCGTTGGCTGGAGCTGCCGCTGGTCCTCAGTATGGGCCTGGACTTACTGCTGGTGCCGGCTCTAATCTGCAGCCTGGAGCTGGTCCTGTCGCCGCGGGAACTGCTTCAACGGGACTGGTGCCGACGATGGCCGCTAGCGGTGCGTCTGCTGCGTATCCACAGCCTAAGCCCCAACCTCTGCTCGATTCTTACTTGGGTATGCCGACTCACGTAAAGAACGCAGTGATGATCCAGCCGTTTTACTCGGACTCGTCCTCGGTGGAAAAGGCCATCACGTTCTGGAACGAGTTCCAGCGATCCACAGTTGGCTTACGAGATCAATTGAGGTTGAGTGCCTTTCGAGAATGTCTGGAGGGGAAGCAATGGTGGATCTACTCTAACATCGACTGCTTTGAGACGCTGCGCATGCGTTTCCACAATCAGTTCATTTGTTTGACACCTCTGCAGTCAATTGACCGACTGAAGAATGCTAAGCGCTCTCGTGGGATGTCGGCCGAGATGTGGGGAGATCACATACGGAGCTTGTGTGAGGCTGCGCATTGCTACGACCCGCAGGTTCAGTACCAGTATTTCCTCTCGGGCCTGAGGAACCGCGAGTGGCTGGCTACTTTACGTGCGTCTATGGTTAACTCGATACCTCATGCTGTGAGCGTCCTGCTGTACAAGAACTTGCACCTGCCTGTGGAAGACGATGCTGATTTCGCTGATGAGAAGAACGAGAAAAAGCCTGGTGAAGAATCCAAGATAGATAAGATGGTGGACTTAATGGAGAGTCTCGCGATTCAGCAAAAGTAATCAACACCATCTTTTCCCCGTTCGCCGAAGCGACAAATAAATGCCGTGAGTTACGAAGGACAAAGTTCGCCAGTGCAGACTACTATCACTCCAGCTAGAAGTGATCCACCCACTCATGTTCGTGGTGTCCGCCAAGGGCCCGACCTTCGAACACAGGAAGGTCCAGTGGTCTGTGGTCGTTGTCACCAGCTTGGACATGGTCGTGTCGACTGCCGCCGGCAGAATGCTACGTGCAACCAGTGTCATCAGAATGGTCACATCGGGCCCGAGTGCTTAAACTCGGAACGCTCTATGTCAGGCAACCAGTATCCCGACCGTCGTTGTTTCTTGTGTGGTGAGTCCAGTCACTCTGCTGCGAAGTGTCCGCTTGCCACATCTTTTCGCCAGTTCACTGCCCGGAATGTTGAAGGAGCTGCGCCTGCACAAGGGCAAGCTCAAACTCAGCAATGAAGGGGAAGGAAGTGGTGTCGCTCCTTCCTCTTGTCTATTGAGCGACACAACCCGGATCTCTCAGCCTACTGAAGTGGCTACAAGGCGTGCTACGGGAACTGTTGGGGCTTCATTTGCTGGCCCTGAACTGAGTGAACTACCGACTATTGCTGTGAACCTGAATGAAAATTGTTATGATGATACTACTACTTTTGATACTGCTACTCGAGACGACTACCGGCCTGAGACTGACGCCGGAGAGCTGAACGTTGCAACGACTGATGTGAATGCCCGAGAGCTACCTGAACCCGTCCGTGAAAACGAAGTCGTGCGTGAACCTGAGGCCGCGACCACTACCGACAAAAGTGACCAGTCTGTTAGCTCCATCGCACAAAATACTGACGAGACCTCGCTAGAACCCAATGCTGAATTTGATGTGTTCGAAGAGGATCCCTATGATCAGACGACACGCTCCGCTCTAGACGGAGATTCTGACGAGACTTGACTTTGAGTGTGGTAGTGATCCTACCGTTCCTGTTACTGTTCACTATGAAGACTTTGGAATGGTTGCTCCGATTAACGGTGGGGATACCCGCGCCGACGGCTCGAACGGTAGAGTGCGCTTTGCTGCACTGGAGTCGAAACGATCCGATGGATTTCGTGAGGAGTCTCCGTTGAAGCAAAGGAGAACCCTCCCGACGAGCTGAGCGAGGAGAGGTCAACGACTGCTGAGCGCGTGCTGGATACGCTTGCTGAAGATGCCGAAATTGTCAGTGTGGAAGGACTTGTTGCCGTCACTGACGACCATGATGAGTCAGAGCTGGCCGTCGATCGAGGAGAAGGGCCCTAATAACCAGCTCCATGAGGTGGCCTCTATAGACTGGAAAGACGATGGACTGCCCGCGTTGACCCGACTGTTCACTCCTGAGGAGCTGGACGATCTTGAGACCGGAACGGTGACCGATATTGCGGAGGAAAAGGAAGAGTACGAAAAAGAACTCGAAGAAAAACTGTACCCGTTGGATGAAATAGAGCTCAAGCTGCGGATGAAAGAAAACGCCGAAAAACAGAAAAAGCTTGTGCTTAGCGAGATAAGTGCCCATCTCGACATACCCATCGACACACTGGAGCGAGTGAAGGAAGCCTCGCCGGGAAACCTGTCCTCGCCGGAGTATTGGACGGAATGGTACAAGGAGAAGTTGGCCTCTTCCGAAGAAGCCAAGCGAGCCAACCGCGACTTCAGCGGAGTTCAACCAAGTGGCGATCACGAGAATACGGTTGCATCTGATAATTCTGCCAGCTCTGACAAACGTGACGTTGGAGGTGGAGCATTCACCGACGATGTGCTCGTTCAAGCTGAGCGCAAAAAGAGTCGAGTTGTTTCTGAGGTTGACGAGGCAGTTGTGGTAGACAATATTATCGTGGTTCGCGAGACTCGGCAGGTGGAAGAAGTGGAGGACCGTAAAGAGGGGACTAATTGTACCTTGGTCTTTACGCTGCCTCCGAGGTATCGTGCTCTAGTGCGTTCTGTGGTTTACCACTATCTCAAAGAAATTGAGTTACACCTCACGCCGGTATGCGAGTTGTGTCAAGGCCTTCCTACAGATCTCGGTGAGCGAACTAGCGTTCGCCTGAAGGTGATGGGAACTTGCTCCTAGTGAGCAGCTGCAAGCGCGAGTCTTGGAGGCTGTTCAGGAAGTCTACGAGAAGGACGCTGCACTAATCCGGCAGAAACTCGTTACTGGTAACTCGAGGGCCAAGAGTCCCCTTTCCTGTTTCAAAGAAGTGGCCACGGTGAAGTTGCCTGCGAGCAGGAAAGTAAGGTTTGATTGTCTCTCGGTAAACACAGGACTCCCTTCGCTTCGTAGCGATGATCTCTTGTCGGGTGTGGACACAAGTGACTTCGTTTGTATTGTCCGTGACCGTGACGATTCCAAACCAGGTCGAAGACCCGGACTTCGGGAATGGACTGAACCCAGTCGTGACGAGTCCGATAAATCGAGTAGTGAGTTGCCAGTGCCCCCCGGGAAACGAGTAATTGGGTCTGTTGGTGAATTGGAAGCTGTTTCAACCGGGTTACATTGACTATGTGCCAGCTGAGATGCTGATTGACACGGGTGCTATCGCTAGCTTAATCGATACCAAGGTGCTGAAGAGGATTGGCCGCTATGGCGAGCCCCTGCGTCCGTACGATCGCAGCTTGAATGCTGTTATTGGTCACAAGATCAAGATACATGGGGTGATTGACTTGCCAATGAGACTGGGAATGGAGGAGAAGATCCGGCCGTTTGTGGTGGCTGAACTGGGAATGGAGGAGAAGATCCGGCCGTTTGTGGTGGCTGATCATCTCCCCGTTGAAGTAATTCTTGGCACGGACACGCTGCGCGCGTATCGCGCTGTCGTCGACTTGGATGACGGAACGCTGACTCTGAAGGGAACTGAAGAAGTGTTCCAGCTAGGTTCGCCTCGCGTCGAGGAGATGTTTCAGTCGCGGATAAGTGCGGATGTTGTACTGCCTCCCGGTGGTCAAGCACTTGTAGTCACGATGTCCAAGGTGACTCAGCCGATGGAACGACGGTATTAATCGAACGATTGCCGGATCTCGATGCCCGAGTGCGGATTGCTAGGCCATTGTGCACTGTTCAAGGGGGCAAGGTGTTAGTCGAAGTCGCCAATGCTTCCACTGACGAGATGATAACAAGCGAGACACTCTGCTTGCTGCCGCTACTGTTGTGCCAAAATCCGCCTTCGACTTCAAGGCGAATGGAAGCGAAAGAGCCGACGAGTCCGCGTGGGTCGACTCCGTGCTGAGCGCTACTGCGAGGACCGAGTCCCGAAGTGGAGAGAATATACCTGGACTCGAAAAGGAGCTTCACAAGGACTTGAATGCTGACTTCGAAGGGTCGAAACTAGGGGGAGAGCAAGTAAAGCTCTTCAAGGCTATGCTCGGTTCCTTCGAAGACATGTTCGTGGAGACTTCTTTGGCTCCTGGGCGTACTCATTTGCTGCAATTCTCTATTGACACTGGCGACCATCCCCCAGAAAACAACGGCCGTATCGAGTGTCCAATGCTGAAGGAGAGGTGATGGAAGCAGAGATTGATCAGTACCTGAAATTGGATTTGATTCGACCCTCGACTAGTCCTTGGGCCAGCCCTGTGCTCACGATTCGCAAACCCGACGGAGGAATTCGTTTTTGTATCGATTATCGGAGACTCAATGCTGTCACGGTGAAGGACAGTTATCCGATGCCTCTTATTGATGATATCCTCGACGTACTCGGGAACGCAAAACTGTTCTCTACTATAGACATCGCGTCCGGGTACTGGAATGTGCCCATGGCAGCAGACAGCGTGGGAAAGACTGCTTTTACTTGCAAGTTCGGGTTGTTTGAATGGTTAGTAATCCCGTTTGGGTTATGTAACGCGGTGGCTGCTTTTGAGAGGCTCATGGAGGGGGTGTTCGTGGACCTCAAGTGGCGCACTTGCCTTGTCTACCTGGATGATTATGTCGTGTTTAGCGATGACTTTCCGACTCACCTGCTCCAAGTCAAACAGGTGTTGCAGCGCTTCCGAGAAGCTGGCATTAAACTCAAAATGAAGAAATGCAAGTGGGGACGCGACCAAGTGGCGTTCTTGGGCCACATCGCCACTCCCTCTGGAATTTTGCCAAAAACCCCGGAGAAAGTCAAAGCCGTTCTCAATGTAACGGGGTTACACGGGGGTTACAGGTAACCTGGCTACATTGGTGTGTGTTACACTAAGTGGTGTGACCACATGATAACAGAAAGGAGTTCTCAGTACTCGATAGATAACAAGAGTCAGTACGTGGCTTCAGAGCCACGAGTATGCATTTGATTAGGTATTAGTATGGTCGATAGTTAGGGTAGGACATTCGCACCAGGGCGGCCCTGCCGCCCTTAAGACTAATGCATTCAGTTTGGAAAACACACAGTAGAGTTTATATACCTTGTTTAAGGTTCCTATAAGACTCTAGGAGCAGGGTACGGATTACCCTTGGCTCGCACCGGTTCTTGGTATAAGAACGAAGGTCGTGGACCTTAACGCTTCCTCTAAGCAAAGGGCTACGGCAGCCCCGCTGCACTCAATGTCAAGCGACCCCACGATCTTCACACCGTACGAGCATTTCTGGGTCTGACTAGCTACTTCCGGCGCTACATTCCCGGGTATGCGGCGATATCGGCACCCATCGAGCGGCTGAAGATGAAAGGAGTTTCGTTTGCTTGGAATGAGGACTGTGAGTCAGCTTTCGCTCAACTAAAACGGAAACTTGTTAAGCCTCCTATCCTGATCTACCCGAATTTCTCAAAGCGGTTTAAGTTGTTCGTGGACTCGTCGAAACTAGCAGTTGGAGCTTGCCTTATGCAAACGGTGGATGGTAAAGACCGAGTCGTAGCATATACTAGCAAGCTTCTTGTGGGCTCCGAACGAAACTGGATTAACAAGGTAAACGTTACTTCTGAAATTGAATGCTGGGGTGTTGTTTGGGCTACGAGGAAGCTCCGCTGTTATCTGGACCGACGAGAGTTTGACCTGTATACCGATCACAAAGCACTTACGTGGGTCTTCAGCCCTGAAAATCCCACTACAAACACGAAGCTTGCCCGTTGGGCTATGGAGCTCGCGCAACTCAGGTTTAAGGTTTACCACAAAGCCGGAACTACCATGGGCCACGTCGATGGGCTCTCTCGCCTTCACACTGCATCCGTGAACGCGATTTAGATGGCGGACTTACTGAACGACTTCGATTCTGACCAGGATCAACTCGAAGTCGGGGAGGATCAAGTCGTCGATAGCGTTGAGGCTCCGATGGACGTGCACGGTCCGGGGTATACTCAAGTCGGTCCTCCGTGTGTTGATGGAGATGGTACAGCTGAAGTCGGGGAGCTGCCACTCCCCTCCGATGCTGTTTCTGTTGAGACTCCTGCTGAAGGTGATGCAACCGTTCCGCTGTCGACAATTGAAGAGCTTGGGTTGGACCGAGAACGATTCATTGCTGAGCAGCGGCGTACGCCATGGATACTGGCGCTGATTGCTTTCCTTGAAAGTGGGGCTCTCGCTCTGGACCCTCAGTTGCGTATTCGAGTTTTGCAAATGGCACCTCACTACGTTGTGAAAGAAGGTATACTAAGACGACGAGTTCATTTAAGGGCTCGGGTCGGACCTGCCCGCTCGATTACTGTGCTCGTGATCCCTATTGCTTTCGTGGAAACTGTGCTGCGTTACTGCCAGAGAAGATAATGGTGTCCCAGACGGCCCCGGCGTCTTTCCGCACTAGCATGGCGCTGGCCCACTTCTTCCGCGCCACCATGTCCTCCGGCTTCAGGGGCAAGGTGTTCACCATCTTGGTGTACCCCAACCAGTCCACCCTGGAAAGGGTGCGCTGGATGGTGCGCACCGAGACGGAGAGCTGAAGCTCTGCCTTGACTTCGCGGCTGAGAGATTGCCCTTGGACGCCGTGCGAACCAGGCGTCTGGTTTCCCGGTCAGTGAGGGCGGGTGGGGGACCTGGGCGCTTCGGCGGCTTCTGGGGCGAGGGGAGACCACCCTTGCCACGGTGTCTCTGCTGCGCGCCGTGACCAGCGCAATGTCACGGGCGCTCAGGCCTGCCTCGTGGAGGCCTTCAATTCGGCCGCGCTCGCGGTCTGTCAAGCGGGGCTTTTTCCGGGCGGGTAGGGGCTTCTTCTTGCGTGGCGTCTCGTAGAGTGAGCGCCATGCAGTTCTCTCTAGCGTCCATGTAACGACCAGTTAATTGAGTCACAATCATTTTGATGCATCTTACTTGATTTGAGTATAGGGATAGGTGGCCGATACAACCTGGCGCAGTGCTGAAGGAGGTGCTTAGTATAGTAGCCACGTCAAGGACTCTGAAATCCCGATTGTCAACACAAGCACGGCTATCCTAGTAATTGTCTGTAAAACATATCTAAATAGCGAGGCTCAACTCGTAATATTGACTGAGTTACGGCCACCAACGTGGGTGGCCGATTTATCTAGGCGCGGAGTGTACAGTACACACAATTCTTCCTCCAAATAACGTATTGATTGTCACAGTGATGTTTGCTAGGTTTCCTATGATTTTTGATAGTCTCTATATAGAATTAAAGATGCTTTAATATCAACATTATCAAATCGATATGGATTATTAGAGGTTCTGTTTTTGCATTCAGGGACTCGAGCGCTTAGCCTCTCTAACGAAGCAAGAACGCCGATGTAGAGCTTCTCCGAAGTACCACCCGGCGCAACGACGAAACCTTCAAATGAGCGCAACCTCGGTCGCCATCCCTTCGTTTTGGCTACATCAGCTCTAAAACATGTTGATTTCAGCGGAACCATTTCTTGGGCATGTTTGAACATCAAGTAGGCGATACAAGCCACGACTTTTGATCAGTGGGCTCACCTAGTGCCGCAGGCTTGTAGGACTCGTGTTCTAAACCAAGCGATACCGCCTACTTTTATGAAAGCGAAATTTGCGGCTTCAAATATCGTTAGCTGATGCTGTAGGAGTTTGTTTAGAAATGTAAAACCACGAGAGCGGATACTATCAGCTTACATTTCATCTAATTAAAAGCCATAAACGACGAAAAACAAAAATTTAACGACCAATCAAACATGATTATAACAATCATTTCGATTTGGAGGAAGTGCTTCTTTTCGATCATATTTTCCAGAATGAACGCAGCGACGCCTACCCGCAATACCATATAAAATTTTGCTGCGTTTGTGTTTTCAGGATTTGTATTAAAACAAGGGTCAAAAAAATAGCAAACTCACGAAAGCCAAGTCAATGTGCCAGATTGACAAATACTATGCCCGTTCTGAATGCATATAATCTAGGTTGATCCCTGAGCAATCTGACCCCCCCTCCCCACTCGGAATCGCAGAGGAAACTAACGGGTTCTTCCTATTTGTGTACCGTCTTCATATAGTATACCATTCACCACCCTTTAAAATCATAACCTGTGCGTCCGTCCGTCTCTGTCCGTGGGTCCGCGCCAAAAGAGTCACGCAAAAACCCGCGGTGATTGGCCGAAATTGCGCTGCATCACCGCGTCCTTCCCGGCAGCACATTTTCAGCCAATCACGGCGAGTAGTGCAGCGAGCCCACGGCGAGCGGAACGGACACCGCCCAGCACTACACCAGTAGTGCAGCGAGCTTTGCAAAAGCGAGCAAACGGACTACGCTAAACACTGTATTAAAGCCCGCAGGTGCTGGCGCGGGGGCAGCTAGTCCAAATAGTATACCCATAAACATGTTATACTATAGACTATAATACCCATTCACATACTAAAACTAAGTATAACATGTTCCGATTATAATACTATCCGATTATACTACCCACTTTTCAGGGTATACAATTACTATAATGCCGGTACACAAATAGGAAGAACCCGTTACCTTTCAATCATCTATCACATGAGTTGCCGGTGGCAAGTCGATACACTGGTACACCAATAACCCTGGTTATACTGTGCTTTCCAGGTAAAATTTAAAAACACTTATTAAAGAGTAAGTACGACCTCATTTAACATGCATGTACTGGCTCAACTTTTGGGAGCCTGGTCAAAATGTGCTACGCACTCATACTTCATGGCATGACCGTGAAAGGAGTACCGCCCGAATACCCATAGCCCTTCGTCCGATAAAAACGAGCTTCAGCACGAAAGAGCCCAGCACACCATGCTTTGTACGTGGCAAGAAGTGCCAACTCAGCTCGCCCAAGTATATCTGATGGTCCCACAAACCCGCGAGAGACTGGTGATGGCGAGCGACACCAGTGGCATGGCTGGATTCAAGGCAGCGGCTCCGCGGTGGAACTCTGTACGAAGCTTTTTTCTGTTGGGCGTGCAGTGGAGATGCGAAGGCATTTGTAAATTTCCTTCCAAGCCCACAACCGCACCAGCAGACCTCGTGAAAAGTGGGAAAATATTTTTTCCCACTTTCCCACTTCCTGGCGGCCAGCAGATGACCTGAAAAGTGGAATTTTTTTACCCAGTTGGTAGTATGAAGTGCTGATATTGTGTGGCTTTCAGCTCTCGGACCTCGTGTGTTGCCATTATATAGCTGTGTTTCCCGTGTTGGTACTACCAACTGCGCTAACTACGCTATTGTTGGTTTCCTAGAGTCCTCAAACTGCTTAGTTTTACGAAGTCTAACCAGCTAGTCTCCGTTTTGCACATACTACTAGTACGTATCATCGCGAACGCGATGCGACAGAAGCTTAAGAAGTAGACCAAGATCGACGCAATGCAATCACCACGCCGCAAAACAACGAAAAAGGGAGTTAAGTTTGCGGAAAAGCACCTCACCATTTACGGTCTAAAGATTGGAACCCGCAACGTAGACTGAGCAAGAACTAGAAGAAGTAAGCTCCAACAACTACTAAGTTTGTAATCTCCCACACATCGGTTGAAAAGTACGCACGAATTTGGACGTTTGGGCCTATAGAAGCCTCGCTAGAGTTCAGTAAGAAACTATGGCGATTGCGGTGGCAAGGATGTATTTCTTGGCCATTTCAAGAATTTATTCCATGACCGAAAGTACGGAGTCAGCTACGCGTGTGACAACAGGTTTCAGGTACGTTAGCAGAGCTCTCTGTGACTATCGACGCTCATCATGCGCGAATAGTCCAGCATTTTTGAGATCGACAAAATCGGACAAGAATTCAAGTCGCGACTACGCCAACAACAAACCGATACACAAGGCAATCGACGGCTTTGACCACCGCCTTGCTGGCTTTGAAGCGATGTGGCAATTGGGTGATGCAGCGAGGACATATCCGACGCTAGTAAGTTTCTGTGAAGGAATTGCTTCCGACTTCCCCAACACTGCAACCGTCGAGTCCGACTTCTCACTAATTGGATGTGAAAAGACGGACAAGCGAACATCGCTGACTGACCTAGCACTCGAAAGAAATCCTACATTGCACGCAGTGGAACCGTTTGTCTCCTTTAGCTAAGTAGATGGTAGTCAGAAACTCACTAACTAACTGGTTCCCACTTTTTCCCACTTCCTGTTTTTCAAATCGGTCACTTTTTGGCTATAAGCGGGAAAAAGTGACTTCTCCCCACTTTTCACGAGGTCTGCGCACCAGCCATGACGCTCCTCCTAAAAGTGTTCGACATCAAGACAACTGCAACCTACACGCTTACTGCCAATGCGGGATACACTATCGGATCTGCTGTTGGTGACCTCTACAAAATTTTGGGCTTGACCAAGAACGCGAAGGTCATGGTCTGGAAGGCTTAACGCGGTGGCAATTGGCTTCGACTTCGTGACTACGCGTATGACCCCGTTACGTACGGCAAGATCTCTGATGAGATCCGAGCAATGATAAAGGACGACGACAATTACCTCGATTTGGCTTCTACCGCCAGCCAACTCAATTTCCCAAACGCTTCTGACAACGACGTAGCGCACCTGCTAGTCCAAGTCACTTTGCCCCACCGACATTCCTGAACGTGAGTACATGCATGCTTTTCTCTTATTTTGTCATGGCTCTCGGATCTGATACTAAACGCTGTTGCGATAGGCTTTGCAGGACTCACGTTATGGCGCAAGATAGTTGCAGCGATGTTTGCCACGATGAAGGTGGCGCTGTTGTTGTGTGCTGTCGAATTTGGAGGGCGGGAACTGCTGGAGCTTCTGCACTGCTTCGGAATGACACTTGCGGGTGTCGTCGCGAGTGGGTGGAGACCAGAGCGTACGTGCCCTAGCTCGCCTTCTTGTCGTTTTATTCGTCCTCCTCACATGGTTGTTGCTGTTGTTGTTGTATGTACAAATCAGGTCCCAGGCAAGCATTGTGATATGCCGTCTTGGCCTGGACTATATGGGTGAAGAAACCCTTCTCACAACCAGAACTCAAGGCGTTCGACCCACACGTAGACACTATGCTTCAACTGGCTCAAGCCGCAAGGGGTTTGCGAAGCTCGTGATGGCTTACAGTATGGACTATGCTGACAATGAAACTAGCGATGAAAGACTGCGGATGACGAAGCAAAGCGCACAATAAGCGAGGTAGATTCACTCAGCTCGTCGTAAAGTGAAGAAAGCATACACATTAACTATTAGCATTCACGCGAGACCGAACGTTGGCACGGTGCGATAGTTAAAGGAAATTAAAGACGTAAGGCATCAAGCTAGTTTCGTTGACAAACACGGGTAGCAAGTTCCTTACCTGCATGAAGATGGCTGCCAACGCTGGTTATCTATCGCCGCCAGAAGTGCTTGCTGCTACCATTATCATTGAGGTGCATAGATAGCAGCAGATGTTAGAACACTATCAACAAGCGCGGCGAACTTGTTCTTTGTAACCAGTTACATTTGTACCTGCTTGAACGCACCTACGTAGTAGAAGTGAACCACAGATGTTAATCCATTGCGTGGTCATAGGAAACCAACACGAGACGCAAACTTACTTTACGACGAGCTGGAGTGAATCACCGTTTGCCTGAGTGACGTGGAGTTTCGACGCTGCTGAGACCTCGCTAGTTTCATTGTCAGCATAGTCCATACTGTAAGCCATCACGAGCTTCGCAAACCCCTTGCGGCGTCTGCGATGATGATCTCGATCTCGCACGCTTTCGGGTCTTCGTAGTCGTTGAAGATCAAATTCACGTCGCCCGCCGCACCTGCAACCACCGAATACGCCGCCTTTGAAACCATATCTCCTTCATTTTTTAGCAAGCGAACTCACGGTCAATGGCGCTCTCATCAATACCTGGGTGGCCACCTCCGCCAGCCTTCGCCAGGACGATGAACGTGCAGTCTGGAAAAAAATCACAATTAAGCGTTAGTTTATCGACCAAAAACGTGCACCTACTTGGCCAGTTTGCACTATTGGCATCTCGTATTCTCGGCGTCTTCACTTCAAATAGATGTACGCGAGCGTGTAGCAGTCGAGGCAGTGCAGATCTTCTCCTCCCTCGGCTTCTTGTGGCACTAATTGGCTCCCATCGGACCCGCAATGGGCGTCCGAGTTGCTCGTTATGGAGCTCGTATGAGCGGCGGAGTCCGGCGGTGGCGAGTGAGGCCTTGAGACAGATGGAGAGGCAGCGCAAGAGGCGTGAGACGTCGTGCAGCGTCAGGAACGGAGCCACCTGCAGGTTCAGGAGCATCACGACGTCGTAGTACGCCGCCTCTTGGCGTGGCCCATTGCAAAAGAGTGAGTGATGGTCACGTTCAACTTTCGGAGGGAGGCGACCAGCTAAATATGGGGGTTGGAGAGGAGCGTCCCGTGCGAGTTTGTAACGAGCGATGCATCGTCGTAGTGCAATTTCTATTAAGGTGTTTTGCAGTCATCGCGCTGAAATGGCGGGTTGGAAGCGCAGGTGTTGCTTTGCAATACGAATTTAGTGTCGCGCTCATCAATGTACTATAGAACAAGCTCAAGGAATGTACTTAAGTATGGGTTATTATTAGTATTGGCGACGTACGGCACTGCCAATAGGAGAGTTCTGATTCCGTTTCGTCTGTGAAAGCCAACGACATACCCCTTTTCTCGTTTTGTTTTCACTTGTTTTTCTTCGTCATTTCAGCTTGCTTCTTCCAGAGCTTGGCACCTTCCAGACCATACCAATCGGAGTTCAGAACCTCTAGTAAGCGAGGCTGGCGAAGCTTGACTAATACTTGAACCTCCCATGAATTTAACTCGTACTCCGGGAACCCTAAGGCAGGGTCGCTCACACAAAGACTGGGGTCGATTTTATTGTCGTCGCTTAGCATAGCCTTGTCAGAGTCAGGTACCTTGCCTTCCAACAGAAGCTTGCTCTCAGGTGTCCTTGTAACGAGTCTCATATTTCGGGGACCTCTCGGCAAGTACAGCATGTAAGCAGATGCAGGATATTCATAATACATTGCCTCTCTCATGCGTTCTATCAGCGAGACGACGTCTTCATGCGGCTCAACCAGAACGCAAAGGAATCGTCCATCCCCGACAACAAAAAATGTGACTTGTAATACCATATCTTGAGAGAAGCCGGCAACTCGAAGAATGAACTCGAGAGAGACACGTGCATTGGAATTTGTTGGCAGCTACTTCAGGTCAAATGGCGCCACTCGAGTCAAATTCCGTCGCTCAATCTCAGGAGAAATCGACCTGCTTTCCAGAACACGAAACGATGGCCAAACCCAACGTTCAGAGGCATGCATGGCACCGCGCGAGGCACTTTCGGAGTCGATGATAGCCTCCCGATGTGGTGTAATATTCTGACGCTAAAGTGAGCAATCGTTTGTTTTTGTTTCGGTTATGGCATCGTTGAAAACTACACTACGGCAAACTCTTCAACTGGCACGACTAAGCACAAGAATGCATGCAATAGCAGCATCGTACGTCGATACTAAAATGTTTCAGCGCTTTTCGGGATATTAAACTCAACTCGCGTATATTCCTCTGTTCACAACTTTTATTGACAACTCGATGGCAAACTTCGGTCTGGTACCTTCACTCGGCAGACTGGGGCCCGATCATGAATCAAAACGAATTTTGGGCGCATCCGGCTATTTTCTTCTATTAACGAATCGTAACCTGGATCAAACTGGGGCAACAAGACTGTATAATCTTGCTAATATTTTCAGTGTTGGTGCATTAACCACAACACAATTCGGGCTGGAGCCCGAGTTTGACCTTCCACGAGCTCCATGACCCAAAAGCAAGCTAATATCAGTTGGATCTGTCGACAAATACTCATAGCATTGAGCTAGGTTTATTTACCTACACTACAGAGATCCTAAAACAACAAATACGTACAATTGCAGCGAAGCGTAGTTGTAGGTTGCCTTCCTACGGTGGCCGCCCTGCAGTTTTTTTTTACCAAGAAGAACTACTGAGCCGAAGCTCAATCAAAATGTGAAATGGCTGGCATTGAGTGGGACCCCGCCCCAGAATCATAATTCTACGGCAGTGATTCACTACGTGCCATCCGAGTTACACTCTTCAAAAAGATGCACCGCCATTATTACGTCAATTGTTAATCGCAACCCGACATGATGAAGGCACGCAGCTCACCGCAGACGATGAAAAAGGCTGATTGGATCGTATTTGGTGGTTGCACGCACTGGTAAATCAAGTTTCGTCATTTCGTGCTTCTGGAAACGTTCAACATCGTCGTCTTTTACCATTGCCTGAACCTCGTTTACCAAGTATGCTAGCATCGAACATGTAGTTACGGAGTTGAAGTCTTGCAGAGCACCACCTCTGCATTTTTGATTTGAGTCCGTTATCTTGTGGGGTGTTGGGGCTACATTGTCGATAGTCTCTCGCTTCAGCAGCGAACGTGTTGGTAGCAGTTGTCTCGACACTCCTCGGTTGGTAGTTTCGTGTCGTCGATTTCAACTTTCCCGAAGCTGTCAACGACGTAGCGCACCTGCTGATCCAAGTCGCACTGCGCTCTTTAGCGTGAGCACACGCAACTACTTCATAATTATTTATTCGGGGCTCTCCCATGTCTGGCACTACCGCTGTTTTGTATTGGCTTTGCAGGTAGAGTACGCTCATGGATGAAAGTGCTGTGGTCACAGTGCCAAGTAGCGTCGCATGTGGGTGGAGAGACCAAAGAGTAAGTGTACTAGCTTCTCTACGTGCCGTTTAGGTCTTCCTAACAGGTTTGTTGTGTTTTTGGCTCATCAGCGTAAAGCTGGCAAGCATGGTTGTCTACCTGGTATTTCGTCTTGGCCAGACGGATGATGGAACACTTCGGTATCGCTGGAACTCGATGCATTCGAGGTGTTGTTGAAAAGTTGGGCTCGCTGGGACGACTATCCAAACTGAGGATGTTGTCGTCGCCTTTCAGCTTTCAGCTGGCTGAGTCTCGCTGACTAGCATCGGGCGTGGATTCACGGTGTCGAAACCAGTATTCACCACGTTGAGTCTTGCTCGTTGAATTCCATTATCTTGGAACTATAGCGTCGATAGTATGACAGTGAGCGTGTAGATAGCAGTCGCCCCGATTTGTATCGCTTTCAGAAGTACCCGACATTGAAATGCATAGGTGAGTATGGTCGTTGTTGTTCTGAGTCTTTGAAAACCATTACATGTAGCAGCATCGTCTATTGGTATCGCGTGTAAACTATTATTCGAAGTACGAAGTACGAAGTCCAAAGCCAACAGTTTGGAAGGATAAACGCTGAAAAACTAACGTTGCGCCTATTAGTTATCTACTGCTGGTACATTCATCAATCGATTCACGCTCGATCGAATCCAAAAACCAGCGTCAGGCTAACCTACGCTTACTTGGTCTGCAGCACACCAGCGGCAATCAGCTTTTCGATCTTGGCCATGATACCTGGGTTCTGCAGGTGGCGCTGGGCGCCCATCGGGTCCGTCTGGAAATCGTTCAGCACATTCTGCATCACTGGATCGCGCAGGATCGCCTGGATCTCGGGGTCCGCCATGCCGTGACGCGCACGCTCCTCGTCCGTGTCACCGCTCTGGATCTTGTACATGACATTCCGCAGGCCGTCGATGCACTCCTGGTGGTTCGGGTCCAGCGCCAGACCCTTCTCGTAGCTCTCGCGAGCCTTGTGGAACTCCTTCATGAAGCACTGGATCGCACCCATGCGTGAGTACGCCTTTACGTACTTGGGGTCGAGCTCAATGGCCTTCTCGCAGTCCTTCTTGGCCTCGTTGAACGATGTCAGCTTCGTGTATGCAGCCGCACGGTTGGCGTAGTACACGGCGCACGATGGGTCACGCTTAATCGCCTCCGTGTAGCGCTCCACGGCCTTGGGGAAGTCGCCGTTCTTGAAGAACTCATTGCCCTCGTTCTTGGCTGTCAGCGCCTTCTCCGGGTCAATGTACGCCAGCTCCTTGGCCTTGCGCAGCTTCACCTGTAGCGCCTTGATCTTGCGCTCGACGTCCTTGGTGCGATTCTCCATCTGAGCGCCTTCGTACGAGTCGATGGCAGCAGCCAAGTTCTCCTCCGTCTCACCCTTCTTCAGATGGGCATTGCCGATACGCACGTAAGCCTTGGCGATCAGCGCGTAGTCGGCACGGTTCGCACGACCCACTTCAATGGCCTTCCTGCAAAAAAAAACAACAACAACCTTTTGTCAGTATAAATCCACCACATCAAATCACAACTTGTGCGACGTATTTGCAGTCCTCGATACACGCGTCGTACTGGCCCATCTCGAGTTTCACGGCGGCCAAGTTGCTGTAGTACGACATGTTGGTGGCGTCCTTTTCGATGGCCTCGTTGTAACACTCAATAGCCTCCGAGAACTTTTTCTGCTTGTAGAAGGCGTTGCCTCGCTGCTTGGCGTCCTCCGCTGCTTTCTTGACAGCACGCTCCGCCTTCTCCTCCTCCGTCAGATCCTCCTCCATCGGCGTCGGTTCCGGTACGGGCGTGGGTTCGGCCTTGGGCGCGGGCGTAGAAGCCGCAGCCGACGGCATCTCCTCGTCCTCGGCTCCGTCCATGTTGATGTTGAGTCCCATGAGCTCTCCGAGCACCGTCATGACCCTCGAGTCCTTGATGTGCTCATTAATTTTCGACGGGTCCCGCTGGATCTCCTGCAGCACCTTGACGAACTCCGGGTCTCCGAGCATTGGCGCCAGTCGAGGGTTCGTGGCGATCTTGCCGAACATGTCGGGGCCGAACGCGTTGGCCAACGGGTTGAAGCGCCTGCGAAGCGGCCGCCTGCACCTTCTTCACCTCCTCAATGCCGCTAAGACACGCAGCATTGGAGGCGTCCACCTTAAGTCCGTCGTTGTAGGCGGCCGTGGCTTCGTCGTAGCGTCTCAGAGCGTGCAGCGCCGCGCCCTTGCGGCTGTAGGCTTTGGCCCAGTCCGGTTTGGTTTTGATGCACAGCTCGGCGTCTTCCAAGGCGTGGGACGCGTCGTCCAGAGACAAATAGGCGGCCGAGCGGTTCGAGTAGAAGACGTGGTCGCTTGGGTCCAGTTCGATGGCCTTCGTGTAGCAGTCGACGGCTTCCTGGGCCTTGCCGGCGCTCAGGGCGGCGTTGCCCTGGGCCTTCCATTCCGCTGCTGTCTGGGGATTGTGAGACTTGTTAGCGTCGTTTGGAGATTAAGACTCGCAGGTAAAATGCATTTTACTCTCGTTACCTGCGCCATTCGTGCACTTGTCGGTCGTTTAATGCTTTTCCGCAACTGAGTTCCACCCGATCCTGCGCCGCATTATTCGGGGACATTCCAGAATCCCCGCGGGCCAATCAGCGGCGTCTAGCTATACGTACGTTGTCAATATGTGGCAGCTGGTTTGTATGTATATTCGTATTTATATAGCTTACTAGAGGTCATCTGGGATCAGTTAAATGATTGACCTTCATCAAATGATGACGGATATTTGGTTCTGGGTCTTCCTGCCGAAATGCAACAACGCAACGCTGATTGGTGGAAAATGCATTTGGGGCAGCTTTAAGGCGCGTTCTTCTCTGTGTGGGCTTTCTCGGTCGCTGGGCGCGGCTTGAGTCGCAGTTTCTGACTGATCCCGATCTGCGTGAGCGGCTGCACGAGCGTGGAGGGCGTCACCACTCGACTGGGCAGCGTCGACTTCTTCAAGCTGCTGCAACTGGAACATGGATACATTTGGTCAACTTCAACGTGATTGACCAATGGGAGGGCTGCAAAAGGGCAATGGCGCTGTACCTGGCGGCGTGGAATCTCTTGAGCTCCTTGGACGAGAAGAGGTCGGCGTCCGAGTCCGTGGGGTCTTGAGACCGCATTTTGCGCTTCTGACTTGGGCTGCTGTCCACCAACACTGAAAAAAGAGACCCAGTAATTAGTTTCTCTGACAATTGATACCTGGTACACCAACGACGCAACGTACAGCAAGGAATGGACGATCGGATGGCCGACAGTTTGTTGCGAGGCCCTCGTCGTGCCCGCTCGGGTGTTTCGTACGCCACGTGACCTGGTCGAAGCAAGTTGGTCTTCTCTGAATTGGACGTTGTGTGGGTCTGTGTAGACATCGAGAGCTCGTCGCTGGATGTGTCGAGGGCACTTCTGATCGTGCTGCTCGTTGTGCACTCACTAGTAGCTGCTGAATCTGCGCGTTGTTCTACCTGCTCGTCGGCGGAGACGGGCACCACGTGTGCGCCGAGGTGGCCCGGGGGAGGGCATCGGTACTCGACTTCCCACCACGGCACCACGTCGCTACTGCAGCTGCTGGACGTGGACGCTGGAGTCGATTGCTCCGTGACCGACGTCGCGTCTCCGTTTGCACTGCAGTTGGCGTCGATCTTCAGCGAGAGACGCGATTTACCGGACGCGAATCCCCTCCTTGATGGGGTCGGACGAGAACCGAGACTTCGATTCGGTGGGGCTGTCGTTGCGGTGGGGGACGCGACTGAACCGACTAAAAAGGGCGAGGAGGGCTCGACGACTGCGGTCACGGGGGCCTCGATGCGGTCCGAGGTGCTGTCGGAGCTCTTGGTGCTGTCCATCATGTTGCGTTGGCGCGTGGTGGACCGAGATCTCTTCGAGTGAGCTGTCTTATGCCCACGCAGACGGAGAGTCTCGAGAGATCCTTGCGCGTGCCGGCAGCCTTCAAGGGGCCGCACGGGCAGCAGTTGGCAGTCTGAGCAGCCGTGACGGCGAACGGTTTCTTGTCGAGCTTTGCTGGCCCGTAACTGAGCAACTTCTCCGGCGGACCAGGTCGCTAAACTTAACCGAATTGCTCATGACAGCGTTCGCGGATTGCTCTTCTGCTCGCCCTGTGCCATGTTCCTGCACAAATTGCTGGATCCGGAGGATGAACGGCGACGCCGCGTCAAACGCGCGCGAATTGTGCGGCGCAACCGAATCAAACGCGAAGTCGCTCAAGGACTTCCCGTGCGTAAACGTCGAGTGCCCAAAGCCAGCGACGACGCCCTCAATCTGGACAATGAAGTCGACGTCGAGCAATGGACCGAGTCCAGGACTCCATTCAAACCCACGTTCGGAGGCAACTCGGGCGATTCCACTCAGCAACGACAAGCGGTGAACTCCATTCGTGCTGCGGCATCTCCAACCAAGTCGCTGTTTTCAGCAATTGGTAGCAAGTCTTCTACCTTGCAGTCAGCTTCAAATGGGTCAGTACCTTCACCCGAGACAGCTTCGGGTTTGTCTGGCAATGTGAAGGCGAACTCTCGATCCATGTCGCCTCATATTCGAGACAAATGGCGTGACGTCTTCCAGCAGGTTGTTTTCCAGCGCCATGAAGAGATTCTAGCCAAAGACCCCAACCGAAAGTGGCGACAGGAACGCTTCGGGCTGCTGCTTTTCGCAAAGGGTGAATTTGCTCGGGCGAGTGAGCATTTGAGCAAGGCCATTACGCTTGGAGCCACATCCGGTCTCTGTTGGAGACGACTTGCCGAAAGCTACTATCACAACTGGAATGATGGCGGGGAATGGGAAGTGCTGTGGGCGTGTCGTGTAGCCTACGAACAAGCTCTTAATCACGTCGAAGTTGCTTGTAGTCCAGTAGCACTGTTCACGTATGCGCGAGTACTTGAATGGCTGGGTAGCTACACTGGAGCGGTGACGATTTGTGCCTCCATACTGCAGACATTTCCCAAGTTCGAGCAGCTTCGAGAAGTCAAACTTCGCTTCGTACTACTGCAGCGCCACCATCTCTTTTCAGCATCAACCACCGATCCGGCAACGATCTCCACCAATGCTGCCGTATTAACGAAGTGCATCGGGTATACGCAGGAATTGCTCCTGGACAAAGCAATCCTAGAGGTAAATTCTGCACAAAATCTCAAGGCACTTCTGTTGCATGGTCTGACATGCGTTGTTGCTGTAGGGACCGCGACATATCAATGTGCTGTACTTGCACACTCGACTGAATGAGATGCTGGCAGATATATCGACAACACCAACTTCTCAAGCTCCAGGTCACTCTCCAGTAATTCAAGCACCAAAACTTGTCCACGTCAGTGTCGATGTCTTGTTCCAAGAACTGTACAAGTTAGCGGTGAAGAACCCTGAGGTGGCACCACCGCCTGGGATCAAATGGAAGTCTTGGAAGAGCCGCAGCGAGACGTACACGGCGTTTGCGGAGTACTTTCGAGCACTGGGAGAAAGCATTCTTGCATCCGACGCCTTGTCTCGATCACTTGAACTTTTGGAGGCTACCCCGCCCGAAAGTAACAGTTCGGAGAAGTCGACCAACTTGTGGAGAGGCATGACCGAAGATCAGCGACGCAAGCGCATCGCTGTGTACGTAGTACTTGCACGCAACTACTATCAGTGCAACCAAATGGAGAAGGCCATTCGCTCCATGGAAGCTGTTTTTGATCTGGATCCTCTCCATTCGGAGGCTCGAGCAAGCCTAGTAGAGTGGTTTCCTGCAAAATGGCAGTAAGTGATCTTTTTGCTCTCGTTGAGTCATTCGTCTTCCGCAATGCTAATGGTAGCCGTGTTGTTCCCAAACAGATATCGTCTTGAATTGGAGGATGCCAGTCAAGTGCAAATCGCACGTGTGCTTCGGGGTATATGGGGCCGCAAAATAGCTTTGACACGGCGCCGGGAGGCGCAGCGTTTAGTTGAAAAACAGTATCGTGAAAATCCATACCACCTTGGTTGTCGACGACATGTCCTTCGGCTGCTGCGCGACAATTATGCAACTTTGTTTGCAGCACAGGATCTTGCAACTCGCAGTATTCAACGTGGTGCACGCCGATATCTCTACTACGCTCGCAGGCGTTGGAAGATTGAAGACCAACGAGAAAAAGACTTTACGCGAGCTTGTACGTTTGACCACAAGCAACTTGACCAGGGATCTGTGCTCATAGTTTTGCCTTGATTTCACTTTCACAGAAAAGCAAGCACCAGACACGGAAGTATCGATACAACCGCCAAGTTCGCACGCAGTTGGCGGCCTTACTCCCAAATGAATACGAGCACCGCTTTTTCCGCGAAGATTGCAGTGCACTTCGTATCCAGGTAAATGAATTGAACCCCAGAGTCTCCTTGCTCCGACATTGACGTGGTGTTTTTCTACTCGCCAGAGATTTTTTCGCGGTAAATGCACTCGGAACGAATTTCGACGTCTTCGAGATGCTCGAAGACAGCAACTTCAGCGTCAAAACAGAAGCAGCTCGAGTAATTCAGCGATTTTCTCGACGATATTGTCGTGCTAAAGCAAACCACGCCCAGCCAGTGGACGAACTGCTCTTTCGCGCACAACACAAGCTTGCACGCACTAAAGAACGGTTGGCACTGATGCTTCAGCGTCTGTATCGACGCTGGAAAAATGCCAAACCGCGAAAACACTCGTTGCTGTTTCACGTGTTTCAAGCCGAGGCTGTCGAGCAACGGCAGATTCTACTTGAGCATACTAGCGCACTCAAGATCCAACGATTGTGGCGTCGATATACGGCCGGTAAAGCGTTAGGTGGGCGAGTTGGCAGCCAAGCACAGGCACTTCTAGTCGAGCATTTTTTTGCCGCACAGAGGCGCCAAACATTTCTGGAGGTAGATCTGGATCACGCAGCTCGTTTGATTCAAGCTGTATATCGTGGTAAACTCATGCGCCGGTTTCTTCGACTGTTGCGAGACAGAATTCCAGCGCCACCAAGCGTTAGTCCGGTTTCCACCTTGATAGCAAAATGCGAGACGAATCATCACAAAGGAGTCGAGGCGATGGCAACGCTCTATTCCATTGACAACCTGGACGAGAAGCGCGCTTTGTTCGACCATCCGATTTTGGTATTAAGAGGTCCACGCACTTCGGCGGATGAGAGCTTCTCGCTCCAGCATGTTGTATCGGCAATCCAGTACAGCGCAGTTTTGAAAGGCCTCATATGCGCAAGCGGCAACTTCAAAGATGAGCGGATTTTGACAATTCTTCACGCACTCCAAACGAGAAGAACGCTGCGAGTGTTAGCGCTCGGTGAAATAAGTACCGCTGCGAACAAAAGATCGACGAACCAAGAGTCCAACGAGAATGACCACCCAACGCGGCTCAAGTCGCCAGAGTGGAGTGTTAGTTCACGCGATGAAAGGATCGCAGGAAATGTGCCTTCTCTTAGCCGGCGACTCATGTCCTTGCCATCCCCACCGTCGTCACCGCCGCCACACCAAAAGCGCCAGCTAAGTGCCATGCAAATTCTTTCCAAAGCGTTATGTACGTCAAACTTCCTGCTCGAAGAGCTGTATCTTGAACGAAACAAACTGCTGGAGAGGCCTCAAGAAGGCGCTATCCTAGCGGGTATTGTGGCCGACTACTTTTTCGCGCGATATGGTCACCTTCATACGCTTGTAGTGGCCCACATGCGACTTTCAGATGCCAACGGCGCGTTACTAGGTGCTGCGCTGGCAATCAACACCGTACTGCAAAAGCTGGATCTCCACGGAAATTTACTCAGTGATGGTGCTGCAATTGCCATAGCCAACGACGGACTCGCCCATAACAAATCTCTCCGTTATTTAAACTTGGCAGAAAACGCAATCGGCAGTGCTGGCGGCAAGGCACTGTTCAGATGCCTGGGTTTGCAGAATCGCTCCCTGGAAACACTGATTCTCCGCAACAATCACCTAATGGGAGACGTGTTGCCGTCGCTACTTGAAGCCTGGCAAGTGAACGCCGTGATCGAGACCGTTGAGTTAGAGGGCAATCTCATCAGCGATCGCTACACCGCAGAAATTCAAGTCGCTGCAGCCGAGCGTCGCGAAGTCACGCCTTCAAAAGACAATCATGAGCTGCGTCTGTTACTAGCTCGGAAGCGCTTCGGTATTCGTGGTATCCGCTCCCCAATCAGTCGGAGGGGCATTGGAATATTTGCCTCACCTCCTTCTCCCTCTGTGGGGAGCGGTGATCACACAAAGAAAAAGAAACATGCACCGCTGTCTCCGAAAAAGTGGTTAAGTATCAACGCACCCAAGATCATCTCACCAATCGCTTACCCGACGACGATAAACCGACAAGAAAATGAAGTTTATCCTACGAAAACCTTCTCAGTGGAGACCGTGTACGCACCTCCTCGACCTCGCAAACTGCTCAAACCAACACCTTCGCCTTCAAAATTACCAGCACTGCCGGTACCGACCAGGAAAAAGCGTCTAGCATGGTAGAGTGGCAATAAATTCATAAGCATCCAACCTCATTTCAACTTGGCAGTCCCCAGTTATTTGCCAACAATACAGCTGATACTCCTAGCAATTTCACGTTTCTTGAACAATCAGCTCAGTATGTTGACGCTCCGGCGATGGTACCCACCCTCATGACGAAAGTGCCCATGAGGATGAAGCCATTTTGGAACACAATAGCTGCGCCTGGCCACGCCGACTCGTTGTATTGATTATTCACGTACGTGTGCGTGAACACCAGCACGGACCCCACCAGAGCCGCCACCGACAGCGCCATACAAAATACCACAAAACAACTACAAAAGCTTACAAGTTAGTAAGAATAAATAAATACTAGACATTTCAGACAGCTTGAATATTACCGAGCTCTCGTGGCGACTTCAGACCCGTAGGCGAATCTCGCGTCCTCCGAGATCATGCCCCAGTCCACCGTGTTCACCCTGTAACAAGTAACAGTAGTTCATCACATGTAATATTAGTAGATCCTACTACTATCATATTTTATATAGCCAAAGTACTATTTACTCACAGGAAGAAGGCGAGCGTGGAGACGATGCCCGGCAGGTACTTGGCAAAGTCAAAGGGGATCTGCGAGTTGTGATACGCCGCAGACGCCGCGCCATCCGCAAGAACCCACCAGCCAACGCCCACTAGCAGCCCCGACGCATAACTTCCGGTCTTGCCTGGATCCACGCCCATATTACTAATAGTACTTGAAGAGAAAATGACACTGTCACTAAAGTGAAAAGACTCTAAAAACGCATACCCTTAACATCTAATACATATTTCCCATCTACTATAACAGGTAGCCTCTTTAACCCTCTACTACTAGCGCCATCATCCAAAGAGCCAAGAACCATGGAGTTATCACGCGCCGAGAGCGCTCTACGCACGCTCAAAAACCGCCCGAAGGCTCCACAGGGCGCTGTGGACGTTGCCCACGCCATCCTGCAGCTCATCTCCCCAGCCAAGACGCCGTCGGACTCGCCCACGCACAGTTCGGAGCTGATGGCGGACGAGGAGAGTCGTCGAGATTTACTTCAAGAGGACCTCCAGACTTTAATACTTTACGGCAAGGAGCGCTGGGAGCCCATCGCCGTCTTTTTGGTGGTGGTGCGCGACCTGCAAAGTCGATACTTGAAGCTGCAGGACCTGGACGCCAACACGGACTTCTGTCTGCCGCCGGCGGACTTGCCCCTCTATGTGGCTGATATCCCTCCGTTTTCTGATATTTTCCTCTCGCAAACTGTGAAAGTGGTTATTCATCAGCATATGGAGTGTTACGAACCACGGGTTCGGATGGCGGTGGCCAAACTATTGGGCGTCCTGGCCAAGTGGGACCTCAACTGGGTCACGCAAGAGTTCACGCCGCAGATTGTGGACTCGGTGGTCTCCAACTTGAGTCGGTCGCCGGATTTCGAGGAAACAGGTTTCGAAGAGCTGGATGATAATATCAGCAATAACGGGATGATGACTCCTCCCCAGAGTCCGGAAGGAACTCCTAGAACCCCTTCCACACCTTATCGACTCGATGATGTGAGTGGGTGGAAAGCTCTGGAGAGTTCCCTGTGTGCCCTCAAATACATTATCAAGGGCAGTGGAGATGCATTTTTGGAGGAAAAAACAACGACAACGGAGACAAGGAGTTCGTGTACTTGACGCCGCAGATTCTGGAGCTTGTGGCGACCAAGAGCTGTTTCCACATTAACCGCCACGTGAGAGTCGTTGGGTTGGATACGATCACCGTTTTGTCGGATATCGCCCCTGTGGGGTTCTTGGAGGCCCACCACACCAGTGTGAGTGACGTTCTGAACAAGTGCATCAAGAGAGGCATGGAGGACAATTGGTGTCAAGTACGTTACGCTGCGTCCATCTCGGCTCGCACCTTTTTGATGAAGTTGCAGGAGCAGGGACGTGCCGCCTATCTGCCGGTTCTGTTGCCGAGACTGTGTCTCAACCGCTACTACATTGCGGAGCGCGTGCAAAAGTACTCGCAGGATTCGTGGCGCATGATCATGGGCAACCAAGGTCGTGAATTGGTGGCCAGATACGCCAACGAGATCGTGGACTACTACGTGGAAATGACCAACCACTGCGTCCGTGAATCCGCGTGTCAATGCATTGCTGAGCTCGGTATGAAGGTTGACCCGACCGCGATCCGTCCGCACGTCGGGCGACTCATGCAGGCTCTGCTCATCTGCTTCTACGATGTGTCGAACCTGGTACGAGATGCGGCGTGTCTGGCATCGGCGCAATTGGTGCTCGGCTTCCCGGAGGAATGTCGCCCCTTCCTGGACGAGCTGTATCACTTGTGGATTGACCACTTGTCGGACGACATTTGGTCCGTGCGTGAAGACGCTGCCATCTCTCTGGGCAATGTGATCCGTGCGTATGGTCAGGAGGCGCTCGACCGCGTCATCAAGATCACGGAGGAGTACTTGCCGCTCGCAAAGAAACAGCCAGCCATGACGCAGCAGGAGTACGATGATCTGATGCGCTCGGAGAAGAAGCACTTGAGCAAGCAGGCCTTCTCGTGTTGCTCACTCGAGCCGAAGCTGTTTGAGCGCCACGAACACCGCGACAAGGAGCCGTGGGAGCACACTGACGGCGCCATTTACATGGTGCGTGAGCTCTGTGCAGTGGCCCCAGACCTCGCGGTGAAGTATCTCCCACAGATTGCCGACATCGCGATCCTGCGTCACTTCCCACAGACGGCAGTTTTGCAGGAGACAATCTGGAAGCAGCTGCCGCTTATGTGTGAAGCACTCGGCAAGAAGGTGTTCAAGCGCTACCTCGAGCTGTTTTTCGACCCGTTGGTCTTCACGCTCCAGGGCACCAACCGTCTCGCCAAGTTTGCAGCCCGTGACTGCGTCGCCCAGATCAGCAAGCAGATTGGACCCAGCATTTTCTTGGGTCGCCTGGACGCGAACTCGACGTGGAAGGAAGTTCTTGGCCCTGTGGTGCCGGTGCAGTCGTACATGATCAGGTAGGCGGTCAAAGATTGCCCAGCACTTTGATCAGGGCTGTATCTCACAAGGCAAGTGCTCTTCTCTTATGTAGCTTGTGCGCGTACATACTGATAGCTCATGGCGTAGTGTCTCCGTTGCTGTTTGATCCTGACAGTTCGACTACAAGAACCCAAAGAGAAAAACTCAAGACAACGGAGATGTACGTGACGCTAAGCAACTACCGTAATGAATTCACGATAGCTCGAACGGTGTCAAAGTGTTTCGTAGCCGTTTGGTTGTTGGCAATCTCCTTTCCTGGTAGTCTTCAACTTGGTTCGTTTGTTCTCATTACGCACGCTGGTACTCCACCGGGCCTTGGGGTGTCACCACTTGAGCTTCGTACTGCTGCTCCAATTTCTTCTTCTTCCGATACACAGCGCAGTACCACATGGACGCACCACCGGCCAAAAACGCGCAGACGAAGAGAATCAAGCTCACCAACATGTTTCCGATCCGGAATGGATTTTGAGAAGTGAACGAGAGAAAACTAGTATAATAGGCGAAGGTATCTGGGAGAAGACATGTTAATTAGCACGTCAACGGCGGGTCTCAACTGCCTGCATGATACCTATTATCTCGATTCAATACGAAAACGGTTTGGCTATTTCAACAATAGTTTTTGATTCTATAGCTTCCACCTCCCAAGTTTTCGTAGCAATGGGGAGTGTGGCTTCCCACTGCGTCTCGATTGCCAGTGCAAGCCGAGTACGAGAGGGAATTCTAGTGGCGCTTGGACGCCACTTCAGTGGGAACCAAAATGTTTCTGGTCAATGGGCTCGATCGTGGCTGAGTGCGTGTTTCCAACGATACGATGAGGTGCGTTGGACGAGGAAAGACAAAATGTTACTAGCATCAACGTTAAGTTTTGGTTTGTTGTCGTCTCAGAACGGATCCGGCTTCGTCTCGTGTGACGCAGTGCTCAATGTCGTTGCTGAGCTCACGTTGTTTCGGATTCACGAGTGGTCTGCGAACGAAGTCTCTCAATTCTGCGCCTTCTTCTTCCGAGGCGAGGAAAGTGAGCAGAATTTCAACTATCAATTGTTTCTGGACTACCTCTTCTTCCCAGTGAACCAGCACCCACCACGAGTCAAAGTGAAGAAGCAGATTGCAGTGGATGAAATCTTCACTATTCACGAGGGGAAGTTGCTTCCGACGTCACTTGGACCAGAAGAAGCTAACGAACGAACGAGTTGTCCAATTATCCTAAAGCAACTTGACTTGAAGAAATTCAGCTCTGAAGCAGAGAAGCTGACTTGTTGTGGTGGAACGGAGGCGTTTGTGACGCAACTGCGGCATCGAGTGAATGAATTGCGGCTACTCACACACCCGAACTTGGCTGGTTTTCAAACCACAATGCAGAATGGAACCTCCTTGTACGTTATCCAGGAACAACATCAAATCTGCAGCCTCCGAACAATTCTAGAGTCGTTTGGGCCCATGAAGGAGTCGACAATTCGTCGATACCTCTTGCAAATTCTCCAGGGTTTGAGCTTCTTGCACGAACATGGAGTGCATCACGGGTACGTGTCCGTTTGTATGCCCCAGACATCAGGTTTGACTAATACTGAATTGCTATTGTGCTCTCAGAAACTTAACGATGCAAACGGTGCACATCGATACCTACGGTCTCCTCAAACTGACAGATTTCGGACTGCGGCGCTGTTTACTTCCTCTATTGTCATCAGCAAAAGCCATCGAGGATGATTTTGCACGTAAGAACTTGGTACGCGAAATCTACTAAAGCTCCTGTTGATATGCTACCTTAATTTCGATATTGAGACGATGCATATCTTTTACTTGTAGGCGCCTGAAGTCCTTCGAGATTGTCGCTTGTGGGGTGAAAAGACTGATGTGTGGTGTGTTGGAATGCTGACTCTGCAAATGGCAAATGGGCTCGTGAAATATCCATCCCAGCAATCATCAGAGAAACCCGCAGACCGAAATCCGTCACTTCGTCACACTCGTTTTCAACCGAGCAATGCCAGTCGATCGCCAATGAAGAAACGAGGGTCTGAATCGCCTGAATCCGTGGGAGGGCCTCGCTTTCCTTCACTTTCCGAGGCAGCTTCTAAAAATCTCAAGACCTTTGTTCGTGCCTGTCTTCAACGAGACCCTCGCAAGAGACCAACAATCGACGAGCTCATGGAAATGGGTTTCTTCAGGATCGACCAAGCGAAAGAAACAAACGAAGTACTTCGCGCAGTGTGCACCGACCTGGATGCCACAATTCGACGTCTTAAGTCGACTTCCCCACAGTCCCTGCGACCAAAATCAAGAGGCTAGGCAAGCGAAATTCAGCAAAAGTAGGGACGTAAGAGCAGTAGTTTCTATTTGGAAATGAGGTCGTTGATCTTGGAAGAATTCGCACGAACGGCAGCAATTATCTCTTTCGCTTGTCGTGTAAGTTGCGGGTCCAGGAGAGCACTCGGCGCCATAGAATTCTGCACTGGCGACTTGATAGCGTTGAGTTTGCTTTTCTTCCTGACGCTCTTGCCAAATGGTCGAGTCTTTGTCGGAGATGTTGAACGTAGTTGGCCATTCAGCTCCGACATCTTCCCTGGTGAACGGAAGATTGGTGCAGATGCAGATGCACCGAGTGTTTTATCGTGCAGTGGTTGCTCTAGATCAGCAGTGGAGAAATGTTTCTGTATCGTCTCCTTGATGTAGTCTCGCATGTTGGAGTTCTTGGCACCTGTGGGGTAAAAGAGCTTGATCTCGTCACTTTTGTCAACTTTGGTGAGTTTGAGCTTGGTAATGGGCTCATCCACAGGTTTGCCCACTGTTGCAGTTGGTGTCACCGGTCGAAGAAGTGACGTAGCAGGATCGAACACTCGCGTGTGTCTTAAATCAGGGAGTTGAATAGGTTCTAGCAGAAGATGAACCGAAGACAACAACTCATCGAGTCGAGCTGCCTCCTCTTCCGGTGTCAAAGTCATTACTACCGTTTTTCTTGGAGGGGCTCAAGTACGACGTCATACCGTTTTTCTTCTTGAATTGCACTTCCCGTTCCTCGATCTCCTTTCGTGAGACTGAGAGCAGTCGACTGGAATGGAATGACAAAACATCCAAGAACGGAGGGGGATCCACGTGGGTTCGACTCAAAACGAGCGGTTGGCCGATTGTACTCGGTATCGGAGAGATATCGGCATTCATAGCGTCGGTGTCTTCACTCTCAATCGTTTGGTCTTCCATCACAACAACAGGATCGGCGAGTGTTGAGGAGACGCGTAACAAACAAATAGTCGGGTAATTGGCAAAACTATATTTCGGGTAGAGGTTGTGAAAGACTGTAACTATCTACTTGTATCCATAAGAACTTTTGTGAAGGATATCGGTAAGTTGAAAAGGTTTAACGTCATTCTGCGCTCAGCGCGTCAGACGATGTCGGCAACTTCAGTTCGTCATTCTCCTTCGATTAAAACGCCACTCGTTCGAGCAAAGATGGTAGCAGATACAAACACGCAAAACACATACACACGCACTGCAATCGTAGCCAGCAGCTTCAAGTGGCAAAGTTTATCTCCTACTATTCGGGGATGTTGGTACCTAGTGTCTGGAGTGGAAATTCGACAATGAATTTGGTACCCTCCGCTGCTCTTGCCAACCTCCCCTCAGTGGAATATCATCAAGAAACGCAGATATAGTTAAGATCCATTGAAGATACTTCGTAGCTCTGCTCGGGCTAACACTTTTCATCTACATCTACGAGTATTTGTGATTGTGGTAAACAAGACATTGAATAATCATGCCCAGACTATGGCCATCAAGTCCACAGACAACGTGGGCGGAACGTTCGGTCTGGAAAATTGACCGCAAACAACAATACTTAGTTGCAAGTCATAGCTACATGTACTGTAAAACATGTACATACGAACTCACAAGTTGGATCAACGCACACGAATAATCATGCACGGACTTTGACCAACGCGTCCACACGGATAATCTACCCAGTGAATAATCATTTTGGCAAAGAGCGGCTCAGGAATGGTCTTTACGGTTCTTGGATGAACTGTGCTACCTACGACATTGCTGTACGTTGGTTGGTACGTAGTCGTCATTTATTTCAGAATGGAGTACAACTGGTTCACGGGCCTAGGAATCGTTCCTCAACAGATTGCAGAGCCCCACCATGGACGGGCCTGGGTAGAATCACTCGCAATATGCATTCGCCCTTCTTAAACCCAATTTTGTTTTGCATTACAGCTTGTGGTATATTGCAGTCACTCACATTCGCTATCGATCGATAACTTAGAATTTAAGGCGCTAATGATATTTACTCGCCAGGCTTCGATACCGATTGTGGTTGTAGCCAAGAGAACTGGAAAGTGTAGTCATAACCTGCGGCATCAGTATAGTTGTTAGTTTAACCTTCTAACAAATATCTCTTTGAGCCCCCTCGTATTGACGTTTACCTGAGTGTTGAAGTGATGCTTGTGCGTTGTAGTACACCCACAAAACGAGTTTCACTTGCACCCCGAGGCATTGTTTATCCAGCACGATAGCCAAGTGGCGGATTGGGGACAGACCCAACTTCTTTTGCAGCGCGAAGAACAGTAGGAACAGCGAAAGGAGTTGGAGAGAGCAATAGAACAGCACATTGTTCAGCGTGCGAATCAGCTCGTCCTCGTTCATGTCACGGAGCTGCGAGTAATATTCGCGGTTGGGTAGGTGGTACATTGCGTACAAGTAGACTGCTGTGAAAGTAAAACAGAACATGCAAACCATTAGAGAAACACAGGAACAACCAACTTTTGGGAGATACAACTTACAAAAGACGAGCGGAATGATGGATTCGACATAGTTGAGAAGGAGAAGAAACTCGGCCATGTACAAAAGCCGCTGAACCATGCGCTTGTACTCCATGGTGACCGGAAGACTCGGCGCTCCATTGCCAAGGTCCAGCGTCGCACTGCTTTTGGTAGATCTGTTCATGGATAAGCGACCAGATGAAATTCTGCTGGACAAACTCTTCATCAATTCCACGAGTGATGTTCTTCTCCTTGCGGTGAGCACCACCGTTGGTCCCGATGGTATTGTGTCCACCTTTGGAGTTACACGTTTGAGCTCAAGACTTGATGAAAACTTCCTACTTTCCGTCTCACCGCAGAAGCATGTCGCTCGCTCTAGTGTTGTGGGGGTATGCTTCATGTCACCGTCACTGTTACTGTCCCAACTGTCTTTCTGTTCGACTCGCTGTTCCAAACTCGTTAGTTTCTTCTTGGCAGCTTCTAGATCACGCAAGGAAACCATAATCATCCCAATATCAACAGCCATGATCTCCAACGTAGTCCACATTGATGGCGAGTTCTGCATACAATAGGAAACAAAGAGAGCGCTGAAAACGTCGCAGTTGAAGATGATAGCCTCTGGTAACTCATCTGTGAGGTGAAGGATCGTCCTTGAAAACAAGTTCCTCAAAAATATTTTGAGGGCTGGTAGGAGCAATGCGAATGCCATTTGAGCCTTGTTGGACAGCGTCGTAAAGACGTAGAAGTATGACGGGTAGATGAATACTAGTAGTACCTCGCACATGGCTAGTTTAATCGAATTTTGTAGCATTTTCACTGCTCCCGGAGTCGTTCGGGCCTTTGCTGCCCATTCGAAAACCATTGATATCGCGAGTAGTGTGAACCATGGAACTGTGATGATCACCATTGAGAATGGCACTGGAAACCCAATGACCAAAGCGTGGCCGTAGAGAAGGCCAGTTGTTAGGGCGGACACCAGCATCGAGTTGCAAATGCGTCGCCAAAAGGGATACGGCAGGACTTTGATGCTGATTCGGAATTGTTCAATAACCAGGAATGTGACAACAATGTAAGTGTAGTAAGTTCGGACGAAGTACATTGTGTTGGCTTGAACGCCTCCCGATGGTTCAGCGAGTGGCAGGATGTCAACAAGCACTGTCACCAGCAGACACGGCAATGGAGTTGCCAATAAAACCACAATCACGCGCAGCCAACTCGTTTCTTTCGTGTAAGTTGTGAGTTGTAGAACGCGTTCAGCAGAATATTTCCCACGCAATTCCACTTGCAAAGACTCCCACAACTCAGCGAAGAAGTAGACGCTGGGGCCCATTGTTTCAATCAGGGAATGCACTAACTGTATAAACAGTACTTGTCGTAGTGGAGCACTTTTGTAGTGGTGTTGGACGCTGTTTGAAAATACAACGATGCTCTTTTTTTATTTCGGGTGCTACGGTTACCCAGGTCGCGTTTTCGGTCCATGACATCGAAAATGTATTTTAGGTTGGTGGTCGTGTTTAGCAGGAGCGATTTACATATGCAAAAGAAATTTGTCCTGGTTGTGCTACGTCAGTAGTACGTACAGCCCAATAGGGATTAATTCATGGGCTGAATATGTGGTCCACAGATTAAGTAGGTACCGAGCCAATACAAATTTCAAGTGAACGATCCTTATATTTTTACCGTTTCGTATAAATATCACAGGTTTTCTAATTACGAAAGGTTTTTCTTGGCTTTGCTCAGCTGAAACAACCGGATATGTATTTACACAGGAATAGGGATGCGAAGCCGATATAATGTATGTATCGGTTTATAAAGGGCTTTTAATGAATGTATCGGTTTATAAAGGGCTTGAAATGCTAATGTGCGCACTGCCATGTCCGCGAGGAAAATGTCAAAATGTGAGTGGGTACACGAAAGTTGTGACAAAAAGTTAGAGATGTACTAAAAAGTGAGAAAGATGGAGTCGGTATTGCCGGTAAGTGTACAAGGTGAAACATTCGTCGCGAAGTGTAGGAATTTGAAGGTAATAGACACGATGTGAGCCCAATCTCAAATCATTGGCTGAACGCGGTGGGCCGGACCCAAACCCGGAAACCCATGCTGTACTATTGTTGGATATGGGTATTAGGGGCCAAATCGCGCACTCAAAATTTTCAAAACCGTTGTTTTCAACTGAGGGGCGTAAAATGGCGGAGGACATCGATGACATCGCTGGTGGATCGGACAGCGCCGAGGGGGAGACGGGTATTCGAGTCGGTATGACTTTCGAGACTGCTACCCGCGCTCTTCATGCTGTTCAAGACTACGCGCTATCAAGATGGAGATCTGTGCGAGTAACAAACCGGAGTGAAAACCACCGCTTTATCGGATGCTCATCGGCGAGCTGCCCGTTTTCCGTGCGTGTCTATCGTACCCGTCGGCAGGACGAGTCGATTGGTACCTGGTGTATCTCCTCAGTAAACTTTGCGCACGAAAACTGTGTGTCAGCTACCAACCCCACTGGGCGCCAGATTGCAGAGCTGCCGGCATTTACCAGCGCCGTTGCTGCCGACGGCACTGTTTCGGCAACTGCATTAACGGATCAGATCCAGTCTCGAGACGGGGTTTCACTTGTGAAGAAGCGCTGAGCGCTGTACAGGGAGCGCCAAAAAGCAAACGACGTTAGCAGCGATCTGCTTGCAGATTCCTAGTTACTTAGCTCAATTTGAGTCACTAAACTCTGGTGCGGTCGCTGTCGCTGAACAAGATGATCAAGGACGTTTTAAAAGAGCTATCGTGATCGTGAAAGTTTTTGTGGATGCTGCGAAGGCATCTCAAACCATTGTGGGCATTGACTGCAGTCATTCAAAGTGTCCAGTTTACAGCGGCATGCAAATGCACTTAGTTGGCCGAGATGGCAATTTAAGAACATGACGCTTGCATTTAGACTAGTGGAATCGGAGGATGCAGAAAATTACACTTGTTTTTTATGGTGCTAAAGCGTCATGGTTACGTTTTTACGGAAACGCCAATGTTTTGCGATCGCAGTGCGGCTATGATATCTGTGGCAAACGATATGGGCTTCAATCTGAAGTTCTGCACGCTGCATATTATTCGTAACTTATTGGGACGCATTCGAAATTTCACGCATTACCATAAGAATTTCATTTGGTCGCTGCAAAGTTCTGAAACCGAAGAGTTATACTCTAGTCGGCTGGCGTGGATTGGTATGGAACTTGGAGCTGATGTGAAAACGTATTTGTAAGGCATCCCGCCTATCCGCTGGTGTGCATTTGCAAACATTGGTATATGCCCACTTTATGGATGGCGCACATCCAGTTTTGTTGAAAGTGTCTTCGGGAGTCAGCTCGTGAAGGGAATGCGTCACTTGCGCCCCCTTGCTTTCATTCAAGCGTTGTGTACTAGTTTCGTTGATGAAGGCTTTAAACGGTCTGAAAATGCGGCGTCGTGGTGGACCGAGGTCTGCAACAGTGTGTGATGCCGAGAGCTGTCCCAACGCGCTAAGCAGCATCTTTTGTGCCTCGAATAACTGTCGCAACGGCGCGAGCTGCGGAAACAGACTACAGCAAGTGGGTGGTCTGCAACTGGCGACAGGCCCCATCGGGTATATTGTATTTATGACGCAGTGGATTGGTGAGGGGACAATTGTGGCGAGTACGCTGGAGTGTTAACAGCCCATGATTACTCGCATGACAAAGACAGAGTGAGTGACTACACGACTGCTCTGGACATTCGTTCTTCTAGAAAAACAAAAACTATGGATTGAGGCACGTGACCGAGGCTCAATCTCCCGTTTCATGAACTATTCGTGTTCAGCTAACTGCGCCTTCTTTGAAGTTCAGAATCGAAAATTCGTAACGGTCGTGGTTGTTGCAATCGAGGATATTGCTCCTAACGACGAGGTGACAGAAGACTACGGGGATCAGTTATGGTTTACATGCAGATGTGGAACCGAAAACTGTCGTGATGCTAGCGATGCAACGGATTAAAAGCATGAACACAGGAATGGTTTTAGCAATACCCGGCATTGATTCGTGCTTCTATACCAATAAATCAACAGGAAACGATAGCAAAAAGCATACAGCTCGCTTATATCGAATGAGGGACAATGAAAAATATTCCGTTGTTAACACGAGTTCAGTGGTGGGTACACATAATTGCAGAAGCAAAAAAAAAACATTATTGAGATCGTTTTACGGTTGAGGGACGCGAAAAATGAACTGTTAGCTACGCTTTGTTTGCACGTGCGTTTGTTGTGACCACGTTGATGGCAAATTCCACAACGATCCATGGATCTGGATCCCTCCTCACCCACACTTCGGATACGTTTTGTCTTGGGACGCCCTACGCGCTTGACATACTTTGCAGGTACCCAGGTGGGGTCATTAGTGATCTCAGACTCAATCGCAATTTGTACAGCTTTGCTTGCAAACGCCGTGGAGTACGTTTCCAGGAGATAGCACCCTTAAAAAACCTGAAATACCTCCTCCAATTTTCCTTGATGTTCCAGTGCAGCCAGAAGATGGCGGCATGGGACACCCATCTGATGAAAACTGGAGCAAGTGCACGAACGATTGGGCGTATTCACATGGCGACAAACTTACACTGCAGATGCCGTGGCATGCACGTAGAAAAGATCAGTTGATGCCTGCTGAACAGAATACTGGCCGATGCGCGAGGCCTGCTTCGTTTATAGATTCGTCGCTGCAGGAGTCAGTTTAAGCATCCACACCAGTCCACGGGTCCTAGGTCAGGAACAATCAAACCGTCAGGATTTTCCGTATGATCTACCTGGATAATATCATCCGGCCATGGTACAGAACTGCTGAGAATGGCAGCCTCCATTTCTTCCTCATCGCTACTGTCAGATTATTTCATGTGCAGTGGACTCCACAGAAATAGATTCGTCGCTTGTATGTTGGTCAGCGAAGCGAAAATGGAGTGCTTCACTACATTGGATGTTGGCTTCTCCATCACTTTCACAGATTCCGTCCAGGTAAATCACGTACGGTTTCGCTGTTTGCGCGCTCGCCTGGCCACGCGTCTGGGAGTCGCCTTCGTTGGCAACGTATGTCTCTTTGGCTTCGGTGAGATCCACCAAATCGACTAAATCAGCTAACTGGCAGACATCATTTCCGTGCTCCTCTCTTCCAGCGTCTTCCCTATCCTTGCGCCCACGGGGCTGAATTGTAGTCAACTTTGGTAATCGCACAGTAACGAGAAAGCGGAGTCGCTCGCATTGTTCCCCGGTACGTGTGTTTCGAGTCGGAAACTGCGGCACGTCGGGCCATACGAAACTTTTAGTGCGACTTGGCCTTGAAGTAACCCGTCTTCGTAGTGCCAGCCACTTTCATTGCTTTCTCGTTCGCTGCATACCGCGGCACCATCTCGAGTCCCTCAGTCGCCACAGACACGTTCGATCGCTACTTTGTCGCTGAATGAGCGGAAGGCAGTTTGTTTCCGCCGCCCAACAACGGGATTTGCTGACTGAAAATTTGTGACAGTATGTGTGTCGGTACGGAAGTCGAGGAATTTCCATAATACAGTAGAAAAGTACTGAGGTTGGCCAGGACAAAGTCGATAATTGGGAGTACTGAGTAAGATGCTACCTGCTGTTGTTAGGTTCGCAAAACCGAACTTAGCTACCTTATCTAGACCTAAGCCTTTCGCTGCCCCTTGTAGCTTGTGTTCGCGGGCGTCTGCGCCTTCCTCTCGTTGATTGATAGACCCACGCGAACTCGATCGACTCGTGTTCAAAATACATTTTGAGCCTTGCAGGAATGTTTTGAGAGGGCCCCCACGTGAGCTCGCGATAGCCCACCCACTGAATTAGGTAGAAAACTCTAGCATTTACCCAGCGCTTCGCGTAGACCTGCTCGACCTCGTAGACCTCGTTGTCAGCGCTCCGCCGAGCTTGTCCGTTGCTGGCAAAGAGGCCACCTCGACGGCGCTCCTCTCGCAGACCTCCGCCTACAAAACTCTGATATTCGCTGATATCGCGGGCCGAGAAATCCCGGTTAAGACGAAGCTGCCAAAACGAGCCGTCAAGACGTCGATTGAAATTTCTCGCGTGGCGCTGGCGAGGATTGAGGGGTGGCATTGAGCAAAATGCAGAATGAAGACTAACTCTACACGTTGTATGGGCAATGTAGGAACCGAGGACGTTCCTGTTTGAGCTACAAAAATAGTTTTCTTAAAATGGTCCTCAAAAATCACAATAAAAATTCACCAAAATATTAAATTTCAAATTTTGAGATTGGGCCAGTGATTGGGCCAGTTTTTTGGTACCCCCACGAGGGTCCTGTTGTAGAGTTGCATCTACGTTCTCAATATTATTCCGTTTGCTCTGTCCTTTCAAATACGGTTAGATGAGATCTTGATCTGAAAATGTATCGGATTGATTTTTGCTAAAAGTGCTCATGGAAGCTGAGAATGATATACAAAAGTCTGGAGTCCAGACAAGAATTATGTGTAAAATTCCTATTACATTATGAATTTTCTCAGACTAAATGTAATCTTTGAGTTGGAAATGCACCTTACAAGGCATTCTTGGCTTGTTTTCGCTTATTCTTCGGCCGCGGTCCAGGCTTGAGTCCCCTTTTTCCGATTCGGTCTGGAGTAGGCTCCAGTGCTGGTCGGCGAACCGAAATGTCTTGTTCGAGGGTGGTAGTGGTGGGCCACGGCAAAAATTTCATGCTGTAAGTTTTGTGAAAATGTCCGACTGACATGCGATCAGCATTGTAAAACCCGTCAATTCTGCGCCCATCTTGCCTAGCTGCGCAAATTGCGTGAACACAAGGAAACTCTTCGTCCTGCCAATTTCCACAGGTACATTCCGACGCGGGAAGGTCAACTACGCGGTGCGGGTGGATATATCCAGGGATAATTACTGGTCCTAGATGTTGCACGGAGAAAGCGCCGTCCATTAAAGGCGTGAAATCGCACATTGTAGCAGCCTTGGAGCGCTCGGTAAGTTGAATTTCAGTCTGGGCACAAGAGCCGATGTGCCGCTAGTGTGCATCCAATTGGCGGATGTTTGACGCTTGTCGGACATCAGTTTGGCCAATTTCAGGAAATACAAATGAAAGCCGTCCAAGGGCTTGGCGCTTCTAAGTTCTGAACCCATCCAGTTGTTTGACTGCTCCGAGAGGTTCGAGGTGATCTCGTTGAACGTGGGCAACTTAAACTCCTCTTGAAATTTGTACTTCACCCAATTTTTGCGGTCAATTCCATCCAAATAGTCCGCGGCACCAGGATTTGACGTAGCTAATTCACTTCTAAATTGCTTGAAGTCATTTTCGCAGTCGCTTCGAGCCATCTGACATATCCACCCACGGTCTTCTTGCGTAAGCTTGTGTTTTTTTCGATTGATGTTGTCTATTATGTGGCGGAGGCAGAATCTGTGTCGAGCCTCGGGGAAAATAGCTGCTACCGAGGGTATCAGTCCTTTTTGGCGATCCGACACGACTGTCACTTTCTCGATTTCGATTGCTTCTTTCACTGCAGAAAGGAACCAGCGCCAGTCATCTGCAGTTTCGTTGGGTACAAGAGCAATACCGAACGGAATTATGTGGTTGTTGTAATCTTTCACGGTAGCTTCCAAATAAGAGCGTTCATCTCTTGTTGCAGGTGGGCACCGTCAAAGCCGATCAAGCGTTTGCACATCTTAGCAATTGGAATTCCAACATTTGGAATGAAACATGCCCGACCAAATGTCACTCCGTTGGAGGCTTTTTCGTATCTCCAGACGGAACCAGGATTTTTATCCGACATCAACCGCAAATACGACTCCAGTTTCTGATAACTTTCCACGAAATCACCATGAAGCTTGTCGTCTATATCCGATTTCATGCGGGACATGGCACTTGCACTTATATCTGCACCCTTCGACGTCAGAAACTTTTTTAGAGCGGCCCCAGTAATTGTTGCGGTGGATCCGTTGTGAGCAGGTAACATTTCAGTCTCTACCATTGCTGAGAGCTTCTGGATCTGCTGATTTGTATTACGAAGGGCCTTCAGAGGACGAGGAATCGACCCTTCCGTACACGGAACTTTTGTTGTTCCTACAAACTTGAGATGGTTGTGGGCAAAATTTGCTTTGGTGATTTTCCACTGACCTTCTTTTCTGTAAACGTTGATGAAAAACGGACACACGAGTTGATCTTGAGGTGTAGAACGATCGAAAAATTGCGTTCCATTAAGTTTCTTGCACGCATACTTGGCATTTCCTGAGTTGTTGCTTTTGACGCTTGACTGCTTCACAAAAATCTGGAACCCACACTGAATCGCAAAATCCTTGCATTTGTCTCTGGCAGCTTGTTGTGACCCAAAAGCCGATTCCGCAATATTCTCTCGCTTTTGGTAAACTAGGCCACACGAGCTTGAGGAGTCACTGGCGTCGACCAAAATGTCCCTGCGGAGAAGTCCCAATGCTCTTGCAGCTTCCAGGTCCACTAAGTCGAGAACAAATCGTGCCAAGCCCACGCTGGATAAAGAACCACTTTCCTTTTCGGTCATTTTATATCTGAACTATTACCAAGAGATTGGCAGGAACAAGGTTATAAACACTTTTATTTTGTTGATGTGAAAATAGCTACAGTGTCGATTTTTTTACTCTTCCAAATATAAACGAGAGTTCTGGGTAGGTACGCATGTAACCCCGATCCGAACTTAAGAGCAAAATACTGAATTGTGGAAATTCAAACTCGATTTTCGGCCGACCTCAGTACTTTTCTACTGTATTATGGAAATTCCTCTACGGAAGTCATAATCACCATCTCCGTCTGGTGTACACTTTCTGGCACAACTTTCGCGAAACACACACTCGGTGTCATTTTCCCGTGTCCGCGTAGCCCACTTGCCCCACACCGAGGTGGACACGGTGAGTCGGTCGGTCATCTGGACGAACAAGTCGCCCTTACCCAACACATCAACGTTCGACTTGCGCGCCACAATTGGGCCTGCAATCAGCTGGCCGGGACCGGAGTGTGAGCGACTCCTTGTCGGCTGATCCTGCTGTGGCAAAGCGAGCAGCACCCCGCGCCATACACCGACGCCTCGAGTTTTTGAGCCTCAAGGTCGCCCGTATCCTTGGGGCTCAGAAACTCGAGGCGTCGTAGTCTTCACGTCGTCAGCCGTTAGTGAGGCCGTGACCAATGCCACAGCTCCGCTACCAGCGACTTCCACGTTGAGGCTGCCTTCCAGAGTCACCGAGGGGATCTCTAGCTGCGCCAGACCGCTGCCAGTCACCTCCACCTCCAGTGTCGCCAGTGTGGCATTGGAGTTAGGCTCAAGGTACAGGTTGGCGCTGACCACGCGCGCGAACTTGACGTCCCCTCGGCATCATCTAGTGTCACCACATCGTCCACATCGCCTGAACGCCGTAGTCACGCGACGCAGCACCAAGTATATACCCTTATAGGGCGGGGGCTGCTATGACGAAAAAACTGGCACGTGTGGTGCGCTGTTGCGTGGTGCGCTCATGCGTCGATGAGTAGGAGACGAGTAGATTGAAAGTAGTGATGCGCGCGGCTCGCTCAGCCGCCACAGCGGCAAGTTTATACCCTTATAGGGCGGGGCTGTCATGACGAAAGAGCTGGTGCGCTGATGCGTGGATGAGTAGGAGACTAGCAGATTGGAAATGTGGGACCATTCCGTTGAAGGCTGGTTTTTCTTCGAGAACTGTGGTCAGTTCCTGTCCTGGAGAGAGAGAAAGTGATTCTAGTGTTGAGCTTCAATACATGTTCACCAAAATATTTACTGTTTAATTAAACCCGCGAACGTTGGCTATTTTCGGGGATACGGCTTGTATTACACGACTTGTGTCCGCACTACCAGCCCAACCCTCTAGTTACTTCTACATGTATTAACACCATTTCTGTACATAACGGTCACATAATTCGGTCGTTTGTTATGGCGCAGTGCAAAAAAGTAATTCCGCAGTTGCATTTCAACCCAAGTAACTGCTACCATTTTATAGTCTTGTATCTTCTTAACACCTTCAGCATGTGCGTTATCGTGGAAACATAGATTGAGGAGTAAATACCCGCCATCAGATGCAGAGGCTCCGCTGTCTTGAGCTCAAGTGGCCGCGACTCGTCTTACCAAAGTTCTATTTATAGTTTGGTGGTTCTGAATTACAGCCTATCAGGATCTTCCTAGAGCTCGTCGTGGTGCAGCATGGAATCACAAGAATACCCAGCTTCGGCCCGATATTGTGGTGTGTGCGTGAACCGTTGAAGCAACGCGCGAGGCCATGCACCAAGATGTGGAACGCAGTGGGCACCACACCAACGTAGCCGACGGGCTATCCCCCCACACACACACACAAGTGGTGAGGCAACCTCGCTGGTGAACCACGCGTGGTCCAACTCGTACGCTCCCAGACTGCCCAAGGAAGCGCCCTTCGGAATACAGACATGATACTCGTACACGTATCGTCAACTGGCCGACGAGGTGGACGGCGTCATGAGGTACTACCTGCACGAATCTTACAACGACATGACCCTGTCGGCGACGGACTTCGGTACCACCAAGCGACTACGAGGTGTACTCATTCAGCGATATGGGCGTTGCGATTCGGACGTGCATGTCCTATAGCACCACCAACTGCATGGACTCAGCGCTCGTGCATGGCATGGCGTTCGTGCCGGCCACGTACACTGGTCTCACCGCCACCATCCAGTCGAACTACGCCATGGCGTTGATGGACGGCTCGACCCCAGGATAGTTCGTCGTGCAGCTTGCGAACGGACAGACGTGGGTGGTCTTCGCCAGCTGCACCAGCGCGTCCTTCTCCAACGACAGCACGGGACGGTGCTGGTGGCTTCGGCCGCCTACAACGGCGCGATTTGAGTGGCGATTCTCCCGGAAAACACTGATCAGGGAATGTACGATAACTACGCATCGTTTGTTGTGCGCGATGGTGACGTGTCGGAGTAACCTCGTACGAGTTACTCGTTAGTATGGTAGACAGAAAGCAGCGAGTAAGATAGTTCGGGGGTTTTGCATTTTGCACTGCCGCACCAAGTGGACGTCATGAGTCACAACGCAGTTGAATGGATCGATCGTGTTGCACTCGAGCATAAACGGCGACATAGTGGGTTAAGTGACGACAACAGGTAGCGGAGGACGAAGCGGAAGATGAGGTGGACTTTATTTCGGTGAATAAGCTGCTGGCGGTCGTGGTCTCGCAGATTGTCCTGCTCACCGCGCTAATGATCGACATCGAAAGTGAACGGACATTGGACACAGGCAGTTGGTACTACAATAGTAAAGCGTACTGGAGTACGCGTCGCTCTGTTCGATGACAGCCGATAGCTCGGTAGATGGAGATAAATTTATTCTGACGAATTGCCTGCCGAAGTTGGAGCACCATGTGGTCTTTTGTCAAGAACTCTCTTAGCGTTGCATTGGTGTACGAGGGTGCTGGCACCATTCACTAGTAATTACGTCAGTTTAGAGTTGAGCAATGGTGTGTACAACGCCCACCACCACTATCACTTCAGATAAGTGATACCTTATCATTCTTATAGATATTGGGTCATAGCGTAGGTCATTCATGAAGCTGGATCCGACGTGGTCGGGCATGGATAAACTCGAAACAGCGGTGTGGACACTGTACGATGATGTGGCCAAACCGTGCCTGTCCAGCAAATAATTACTGGTGCTTGTGTTACTCGTCTCCCATGGAGAGTCCCAGCAACCCGGTTTTCGCGAAAAGCTGATTTTGGGTGGGATCAGTGCTCGAAGACGTCCAGCCGGCCGAAGATAACAAAAGCAAATAACAAAACGAAATGCTGCAAAACAAATTGCTAGTCTAAGTCGAGTACCGCATTTCGCATGTAGAGCGTCACAGCAGCTTAAGGAATACAACTTAGTATCCACCAATCACAAGCCGAGTTGAAAAGTACGCCAAATCGCATGTAGAGAAATACAGCCTAAAATCCGGGGATGGCGACCCAAATTTTGGCAGCTTCGCTGCCACCAGTTCGGCAATGGCTCGGAGGCGCCCACAAGGGAGACCCAGCGTCCGTGACGTAGCAAGACATGTCCAGCAGTACCGCCTAGCAGCGGAGTCTGTCGCCAAGAAACTAGCTATTGTTGATTACCTTAAGCAGTGTAAGAAGGTGCGCCAAACAGTGGAGCACTTCTATCCTAACCTCTCTAGGAGCTCGTACAATAGCAAGCGCACAACAATTCTGCGGTGGGCGCGTACTCGCGATCAGCTTGAAGCTGCTGTCGCTGAGGGCAAGGTGACCACAAGAAGCTGCGCAGTGTTGGGACTGCCACAATTCTCTCCAAAGAGGAGGAGGACGAGATTGCTCTGTGGGTGAACGAGTTAACCCCTCTGTTACCGGAAATTGGATCGCTGAACGCGCTAACTAACGTCGTAAGTTACGACGAAGAATGCCACTAGGATTTTGTATTGCTAGGTCCTTTCCATAGCTAGATACACGTGGACACAGGCGGTGTCATGTATAAATTTTGAGGGTCTTTTGCCGTCACTTACGACGTTCGTGCGCAGTCGATTGAGAGCTATCACCAAACTTACGACTTTGGTTGAGGAGACATCAGGACCAATCGGCAGATGTCGGATCACGAAGATTGGAAAATCACACAAAAAGAACAAGAATCAGGTAAAGTCGTGGTTTTGTTCAGCACATCACTGTGAAATCAGCAAAAACGCAAACATTCCAGCCAATCACTACTCCTAATTGCCGCAAAGAACTTTTTGTGCCAGTTGAGGTCCGTTTTGTGTATGTTCAGAGCATTCTTTGTGCATGTTCTGATTTAACCTCTCGAGCTTATACTTTTTTTCGGCCAGAAATAAGCTTGCTTAAAGTATTGGAACGTTTTTTCCGAGCCATTCCCTGTTTGAAGCAACAAACTACGTCGTAACTTACGACGTAGAAAATCGATTCGTCGTAACTTACGACGTTGGTAACAGAGGGGTTAAGGGACGATGGTATCCCTGTTTCCACTAAAATGCGGGCGAGCGGGCTCCTCCCGAGTGAGAACTGCATCGCATCGGCAGAATTGATCTCTGAACTCGAGAAATTGAAGCTATTGGAGGGAAGTCCCGTGGATATGAGCCAAGATTTTGTACTGGCCGAGAAACAGTAGTGTAGCCAAATAAATGGACACATGTACCCATTTTTGGGGCTTTACAATTTGTTTTAGCTAGATTGAAGTGATAAACCTAAACCTATAACAGTGGTGTGACTCTCTACATGCGAAATGCGGTATGTCGTTTATTATCAACATAATGGCCGCTGGTCAAATTGATCTCCATTCGAAAGTTTTTTCTTCGTCGGCGTTGTAAATCGGCACTGTCGCTTCAGCTTTTGTTTGACGGAGGATACTTTTGTCGTTATCTTGAAACATGTTAGCTCAGAAGTGCTCAAAGGAAAGTGTTACGAAATTGTTGCAGTGCCGTCTTGGGTTTTATAGTCGGATCGCACTTGACAATGTCTTCCAGAAAGGATGCATAGCATGCGTTCATGGGTTTCCCGGCGTACAACTTGATCCACGTCGTCATATGGATGAATTGGCGATACTTTCTCTCGTGGTCGTTTCTTCTTTGAGCGAGTGAGTTTCGACATTTCTGATCGAATTTCATTCTCACTGGGCACGTCATACTTCGTAGGATGATTTTCTATCAACAGTTCAAGCATGCGAGCTGGTCCTAATTTGCAAGCGCTGTTATCTTCACCTTTTCGAAAAAGTTCAGCAACTTCTTCCTCGTATCGCTTGATATAGCGAGCGCCGTACATTTTCCCCCATGGTGGACGTCTTGCCCAGCCTTGCTTCAACGAAGGTATATCTGCTGTTGCGTCCGGAATAGATAGATGCATGTTGCCCATCTCGCAAGAAAGGCTAGATGCCTCAACAACCACAACAGTCCCAGCGTTTTTCATTACAAGGAGCGAGCGCTTTGCATAGGAAGTAATATCACGCTCTAAAGGTAAATTGCTTGATGCAGTCGTTTTGTGGCCTGTTACTTCTGTACGCTTCCACTTTCTAGCTCTTCGTCGGATCTGAGTTGACTTCACAATGCGCACGCCTGTAATAATTCCAAGTTCACATGGTCTAACTTCATGTGAATCACACGAGGTGGGCTCACCCTCGTCTTGTTCTTCAGGCCCGTCGTCGGCACTGTTATCTTCTTCTTCACTTTCAGAGCTGTCATCAGACTGGTACAAATCATTCAAATCAAACCCAAGCTCTAGATCATTCCCTGGTTCACTTTCAAAAATTCTTCACCGCTTACCACAAGTTCTGTGTCCGCGCGCATAAGCGAATCTCCTTCTGTACCCATTTGTGCAGTGCAAGTTTTGTCTACAAAGTTCAAGTGAACTTGTACGCCGTCACCAACTCCAGAGTAGGAGAAAATGACAGCAGAAAACGAGGTAATGCATTGAAAATTGAAGGCTACAGACGTTCCCATGTCCGCCATCCAATTGCTGCTCACAGGAAAATCGTAAACCGCGTCGTTTATCCGTGAACAAAGCGACCCAAGACCCTGCACAAGCTTCTTAGCTGTAACGCTCAATTCCTGTGATGTTTTTCGGTCATACTCGACCAATTCAGCTACACAATCCAAAATCCCACCGTCTGCATTGATAGCTGTCACAAGCTGGCTTGGTGTGACGTAGTTATAACCTTGCTGGACGTATGTTCTTACCTTTTTCATCGCTCTGGCAAAATGTGCATCCAGCATGGACTTGTCATCTTGGGTATCAGTATGGATGTATCGTGCAACATTAATTCCATGAGCTCCTCCAATCACAGGCAACAAGGTCGTGATCAAAGGGTTATGATACAGCTAGCATTGTCAGACTGAACAGTGATTGTTGTGATAGATGGTAATGTTCGTTTGATCGATATCATGAGGGCATCAAAAAGTGCCACAACTGCTTCTTTATCTTGCTTGTTGGCACCATTGGATATGTGGTCAAAGTATATCTTGTTCTCGGTGGCGTCTTCAAGAGATGACTCCTTCGTCCAGAACCACACCATAGCTCCATGCCAGCTCATACCCCTTTTGCCATAATGATCAACTGTTTTTTCTCGGTAGTAAACTGGCTCTGCTTTCATCTTGTAATCGATGACGACTAGTGCTTCAGTTGCTACATTTCCCGCACAACGATCTATCATTTCGTCAAAGAGTTCACGTAACGCTCTTTGTTGATTGAGTACTCGCAGCCTATGTCCTAAGAAAAGTTCTAGCTTCTCATGGCAGTCAGTCACAGCTTCCAGACAGCTAGCATCAGCACCTGCCACCTTTAGCTGACGTTTGATATGCGTGATGAGACTGTAAAATCCGTGACAAGAGTTGCAGAACCTTTTACCCAGTTTCACTGCATTCTTGGCTGGTTCCAAAAGTCCAAACTTAATCAAATGCCGGGCACAAGCATGCCCACTTTCATCATCATCGCCCTCAAACTGGTCAATGGTGCCACATTTAACCAGGCTTTTAGTTTCGCCATTTTTTGCGCGCCAGATCCTCATATTTACCAGGAAGAATATATCGAACTATTCGCTCCAACAACTGGAAGTTGTCATTGAGAAGGAAACCAGTAACGTAGTCAGTCGGCCGCAGACCGAGCTACCATTTCACCATGCGTCAGAATTGATGCAAGCATGTAAAACATCGATTTAGCTAGGCCATTCGGGAAAGCTTTCTGGTACTGCTCATATATTAAACTAATTGATCGTCGTCGCAAAATACTCGGTGCGTCATGGTAAACACCATCGAGTTTAATGCGTTTAGTTCCCCACGATACAAATCCGACGTTCTCTGTTGACAAAATACTCGTAATCGCTGCATCAGCATCAGTCTCGGCAAAATACTTACGTCGCCACTTTGGTTTCTCCAACGTACCAATGCTAGACAAGATATCATAATTGCGCTTTCCTTTCCAATAACTTCTTCTGCAAACGTTAACGCCGGGCACAGCTTCAGCAGCCAGATGTAACTCTCTCCACGAAAAACACTGGCACATAACTGCACGTATAGTACGACGCTCGATACTTCCCCGAATGCTAGCTGTCAATGAAGGGGCAATAATGTTTTGGAGTGTACGACGATCATCTGTGGCAGCGTTATGGGCAGCAGCAACAGCGGTAGGTGTAATTCCCATCCACAAAGCAAACAACTGAAGCGAGGCCTCTGCAGCACCATCTTCACAAACTGATTCTGAAATGCACGTAAGAAGCGTCATATAAAAATTCAATATTACTGTACGCACTCTTGCATCGTCACGACTTGGTGCAGCCAGGTCTCAGAACGATGAAGAGCATCGCTTCTTACGAGCTCCGATATGCTTCCGAATATACTCAATTCGATCACTGGGTTCACCAAAACACTGCATGATGCCTTTATATGCAGGTGCCTCGCGACAAGACGGTGTCGGAGTGAGAATCGGGGGACTTATGAACCAAGTTGGGTCGGAATGCGTTCGTGAGCTCTTGCGGAGCTGTTCAGTCGGAGGTTGAGTTGCCGGGGCCGATAAAGAGCGCGGTGGGCGACCGCGGTGAGAGCTGGCAACCATAGGCAACCGACTCCTACTGCGTGTGACAGCAGGAATAGGTAGTTTAGAGAGGGAGACGACGCTGGCGGAGGCAAATGACCTCGCCCGTGGAGGCAGGAGACGACTTGTGCTTGAGGCACTTGATTTGGAAGTGAGCTCTCGTGAGCTCGACGCCAGCACTGCTGTCTCCGTCTACATGTTTATGTGTATTCAATCTAGGCTGTGATCTGGCTTCGCAGTATCTAGCAGCAGCATCTATACTGCAATCACACACCAATACAAGATACTTGCGGAGAGGTTTTCTCACAAGCAACCGAGGGGTACGACCCGTGTCGTACCCGTGTACCTTGCATCTCGCAGTGCATTTGGGTCAGCACAACCCACTCTACTGATGGCGCCGGCTTCTCCATCTCACACGCCCACTCGAGCGTGAGTGCCAGAGGCAGTCACGATCGCCTGGAGCATGATTGCGTCGGCCCATGGAGCTCCTTGCTCCGTCCTGTTCTCCACTCGTCTGCATCGAGTAGCCTCAGTGGCCACGAGCTGCGTTAGTGAATGCAGGATTATGGAGAGCTGAACTTGGTCAGTCTGCGCAGCTTGTCTTGTCCGCCAAGACAGTAGCTCCCACTCGATGTTGAAGTCCACCAAAGTTGTAGCTCCCACTCGACGCCGAAGTTGGTACAATGTTAGTCACCGGATTAATTAATCGCTGGTCACGTCATCACCGGAAATCACCTCCAACACTTTGAGAACCGTTCGGGTTTCTCCACCAATTCCCAGGTATTGTTTCTCAACAGTTCATTGTACTCCGTGTTCAAAGCCTCCACCCACTTGTCAGAGTCAGGTGCCTCTAAAGCTTCCTTCACTGATGTTGGCTCAAGCACAGCATTCACGGCTTGAATCACTAAGCTTTCAGGGAGTTCAACTTCATAGTCATAGAGTCGTACATTGGGTTGGCGAATGCGCGTTGAGCGACGAAATGATGCTCCTAATCTACGATCTTCTTCATCACCTTCCTCATCAGCACCACTAGCTGACGATGAATCTCCTCCTACTGAGCTAGGACAGCTCGTACCCGTGTCACCAGAAGCGATAACATCAGCTTTCTCCTCGATGGCATCTCCATCTGTATCATCCTCATGCACTTGAAAAACTTCGGGCAACTCCCGAGCGGCAGGTTCGACTCACTCACAACTTCCTGAGGATCACCATTCTCTTCACGCTGATCAACATGCTCCAAGCATTGAACCTCTTGCTGCAGTACACCAGGTGGTGACAGCTGGGCAGTAGCTAAAGCCGCTCCCACCGGAGGCGAACTCGACAGTTCCAGTGCAGGTCCACCCACACTAACCGGAGATTGCTCTACTACAACATTTGGTCCACAACCAGCATGTGCATTAGAAAGACACTGACCTTTAGCCGGAGGTCCAGTCAACTCCTCATGAGTCACTGCTGCCATGACCGGTAGACGCACCAGCGGGACCACGTCTGGAAGCACAAAGCGGCCTCGTCGATATCGATTTTCCAAAAGATGCTCCACGTATGAGCTCTTGACTGTCCACGCTTCGTCAAACTCCACAGAACGCAACTCTTGAACTTTCCCAGTTTTCAAATTCAGAATTCGATATCCTTCAGAACTCTTAGCATAACCAAGAAAGAGACCCAACTTGCCAGGGTTCTCCAACTTGTTAGCTCTTAGCACCTTCGAAGTAAAAGCATGCACTATACAGCCCCAAATTCGTAGCTTCCCGACATCTGGACGCTCCCCAAACCGTCGAGTATACGGGGTTTCTCCATCTAGAGCACTAGACGCACTCACGTTATAAACTTCCAATGCAAATGTGAAAGCTTCACCCCACAAGCTGAGAGGCATATGCGCTGTTGTCAGCAAACTCCGAACACGAGCCACCAACACACCATTCATTTTCTCGACCAAGCCATTTTCCCCCCTCTGGACTGTAAGGATTCGTCCACAGAAACTCTATCCCTCTCCCCCTGAGGAATGCTTTCAACTTGTTATTGATCAATTCTCTTCCTTGGCCTGTCGAGAAAACTTCAATGCGATGGCCTTGTGCCAATAGCCATTCTATATGTGAGCTCACCACACTAGTCGCTTCTTCCTTTGCTTTCATCAAAAATCCCCAGACATAGTGTGTGGCCTCGTCTTGGACGAATTGAAAATGCTCGAAGCCATCCTACGTCCTCACGCCCATGTAACACATGTCCGACATCAGCTTTTGGTATGGCACTGTCGCCCGCCTCGTGAGGGTCTTCTTGTACGACATCCGTTTCAACTTCGATGCTTTGCACGTCCAGCACTTTCCATCATGTCCACTCGTACCACCACACAGTTCCTCTAAACCAACCGCGGCTTCCTGCACAGCCATACGATGCAAAGAAGCATAGGTGAGGTGTGCAAAGCGCATGTGCCAACGCTCAGACAGATTCACTTTGGACACTGCATCTTCAGCTTTAGACACTGCACGAACTTCTCGCACTTCAGCAGGTCTCGCTTGAAGTCGATAGCGGCCCCGAGACTTCTTGAGTAAACTGGATGACCTAATAATGTATTTGGATAATAAAATATAGTTAAAGTTTTTATTAAATTTAAATCATTATTTCCATAAATTATTAAAGCAGAACCCTGTCTTGAGTAAAATTTCTCCCCGTTTTTGTCTAACCAACAGACGCGATCGCCATTCTCCTGCTTGAAGTTCAAATTCCATCCACTCTCCTCGAGCAGATTCGAACTAGTAGATTGTCAGGCCCCGTAGCCGTGTGAACAACACCACTTAGAAACAGCACTTCATCGCGCTGCGAGGTCACATTCATTACTTGGAGATTCACATTTCCTACCAAGCGTTCGCCTTTTGCTTGCCCGTCAAAATCCAAGAAAATATGTTCACGGTCTGGGTGTGCGTTGATCAGCAACTTCGTATATGTATATATATATATATGTTCACGGTCTGCGTGTGCGTTGATCAGCAACTTCGTATATATATATATGTGCAAACATGCACATCCGTAGCTGTATCCAACACCCACTCCACGGCTTTAGGCTTGTGATGACGAGTACCAACCACTGTTGCACCGATCCTTGCGTTGTGCCAGCACGTCAATGCTCTTCTGTACACCTGCAGAATCGCCGGCTCTTTTGTTCTGCCACCGTTTGGCTTCCAAGCCAGCGGATGCCGCCTGATGCCCTTGTGGGTTTTCATCAGACTTTGAATTTGGACAATTCGCCCTAATGTGGCCAGATTGATCACATTTCCAGCAGCCATATTTCTTCTGGCCACTACCACCGCCGGACTTTCCTTCTTGGTCCCTCTTTTTGGATTTGTATCTCCCCTTGCCTCGCTGCATCTTGCCCTACCCAGCATTGCCAGCACCAGTGTTATAGCCACCTTGCCTATTCGGGTTCGCTGGAGCCCTGTTCGTAGAACCAAAGCTGGCCCGAGGCAACTCCTCAGCGACCTTCTCGTCGAGGGCCTCCTCAGCACGGAGAGCATTCATGACTTGAGCAGCCGTTGGTTCGAGCTGATGAGCTCCAGGCAAAGCAAGCACAGCATAGTGTCGTGAAAACTGCCGCACCTCCTCACGATGAGTGCGTGACACATTGCCCATCAAAATTTCAGCAAACTCCTCATCGCTAATCACTTTACCATAATGCTGGAGTTCACGCTTCTGCAACTCCATCCCTCTCAATCAATCACCCAACTTCACATCCTGAGTGTATTTGTTTGAGTAAAGCTGCTCACGGGCGAAAATGTAATTTGCGTACTCGAGATTCGTTTGCTTGTTCTCGAAGTGAGTCCACATATCCCTGGCGGACACCTCATGGCATATCATCTCTGCATCTGCTTCAGGGACACCACGCAGTATTGCATCCCGTGCGGCATTGTCACGAGCATCGAAAGCAGCTTGTGCTTGGGCATGGACCAGAGGTCGTACATCGGCGCCATCCACAACACCCCAAAGATTCAATCGAGTCAAAAAGGTTTTCAACTGAGCAGCGTACAAATCAAAGCTTCCCTTCATGAGTGGTGACTTGCTCGATATATCCTTAATTCCAAGCGAACCACCTCCAACTCCATGAGCACTTGGGTAGCCTGTACCTTGCATAGCACCACCAGGAAGTCCAAATCCACCATAACCAAATCCAAGCGGGACACTTCTCGCGCCAGGAAAGGTACCACCAAAGCTCGTCGGAAGGATGGTGCAGGACTTGCACTTGTTGATGATCCAATTTGTGATGCTCCACAGGTCACCACAGGAGGGAAATTAAAGCCGCCACACATGCCACCGGAAGGCATAACTCCTAGTCCACCAGTAGAACTTGTAGCGCTACTTCCAGTCGCAGCCGCAGCACTTGAGCCACCAGCAGCACCAGAAGTCGGTGCGTTGTTTGTCGGCGTCGTCATCGCCTAACAGGACGGAGGTGCACTTGTTCCAGCCATCTTGGACGAGATGCCGAAGCCTCAGAGGGTTAACTCGAGACTTCGCGCCTTGGGTTGATAACCTGTCACTTTACGCAGTTGACCGGAAGGAAACGCACCACGCGCCCACTCAGCAAGTTTGGGATTGCGGGAGATCTGGCCAAAGGCGCACACTCCTTATTCACTTAGCTACAGTATGCACTACTAAACCCAAGTAACTAACTTGTAGTGAGCACCTTGTTCAAGTGGGGACAAGAAACCAGGGACACGACTAAAACAGGCCCTCTGTTGTTCAATCCTTCTCACCAGCGGCAAGAAGGTGGCGATCTCGCTGTCGCCCAAAAATTCAACCCAGCTGCAGCGTGAACCACAAGGAGGCCAACGGCCCCGCGTCCGTGGTGCCGAGCACGCCATGCACGGCGAACTGCTCTGCACCCCTGGCCAATGTGACCAACGACAAGGTCTCACCCAGCCTGCGGCGCCACTACGGCGGCTCAGCTACCAGTGAACGGAGGGCGGCAAGGAATGGCGCGGTGACCGTCACTGAGGCTACAACATCGACGGGTGTCGCCAAGGTGGTGGGCAAGGTGCAACGGATGTTGAACGGCAAGCTGGCGAGGCTTGCGCGTATAATAATGCTAATACTTATTTTAATATTAAAATAATACGCCTAACGAGTACATTCAAAATTTCAGAGCTTCTTCGCGCGCAGCACGACTTGTTATTTTCGGACGGAAAACTTGGGTAGCAACTATTCTTTGCTACAATTAGCATCCGAAATAAAAAAGAGCATCCAGATATTTTCAAACGGCGTCCAACACACCACAACACGTGTGCTCCACTACGACAAGTACCATTCATACAGTTAGTGCATTCCCTGATTGAAACAATGAGTCCCAACGTCTACTTCTTCGCCGAATTGTGGGAGTCTTTGCAAGTGGAATTGAGAGGGAAATATTCTGCTGAGCGAGTTCTCCAACTCACGACCTACACGAAAGAAACGAGTTGGCTGCGTGTGATTGGAGTTTTATTGGTCACTCCATTACTCTGTTTGCTGGTGACAGTTCTTGTTGATTTCCTACCACTTGCGGAAACCATTGGAAGGAATCCAAGCCAACACAATGTACTTCGTCCGCATTTACTTTACTTACGTAATAAACACATTCCTGGTCATCGAACAATTCCGGATGGGCGTCAAGGTCCTGCCGTATCCCTTTTGGAAGCGCATTTTTAACTCGATGTGGATATATGCGTGTATCACTGGGAATATCTACGCTCTCGCTTTGGTCATTGGGTTTCCGCTGCCCTTCTCGCTGTTGACGATCGTTGCTCCATGGAACACACTCATCGCGCTCACATTGATTTTTGAATGGGCAACAAAGGTCCGAACGACTCCGGAAGCAGTGAAAATGCTACAAAATGCGGTCAAATTGTGGATGTGCGAGGCGCTGTTATTATTCATCTACCCGTCATACTTCTACGTCTTCACGACGTTGTCCAACAAGGCTCAAATGGCATTCGCATTGCTCCTACCAGCCCTCAAAATATTTTTGAGGAACTTGTTTTCAAGGACGATCCTTCACCTCACAGATGAGTTACCAGAGGCTATCATCTTCAACTGCGACGTTTTCAGCGCTCTCTTTGTTTCCTATTGTATGCAGAACTCGCCATCAATGTGGACTACGTTGGAGATCATGGCTGTTGATATCGGGATGATTATGGTTTCCTTGCGTGATCTAGAAGCTGCCAAGAAGAAACTAACGAGTTTGGAACAGCGAGTCGAACAGAAAGACAGTTGGGACAGTAACAGTGACGGTGACATGAAGCATACCCCCACAACACTAGAGCGAGCGACATGCTTCTGCGGTGAGACGGAAAGTAGGAAGTTTTCATCAAGTCTTGAGCTCAAACGTGTAACTCCAAAGGTGGACACAATACCATCGGGACCAACGGTGGTGCTCACCGCAAGGAGAAGAACATCACTCGTGGAATTGATGAAGAGTTTGTCCAGCAGAATTTCATCTGATCGCTTATCCATGAACAGATCTACCAAAAGCAGTGCGACGCTGGACCTTGGCAATGGAGCGCCGAGTCTTCCGGTCACCATGGAGTACAAGCGCATGGTTCAGCGGCTTTTGTACATGACCGAGTTTCTTCTCCTTCTCAACTACGTCGAATCCATCATTCCGCTTGTCTTTTGTAAGTTGTATCTTCGAAAATTGTTTTTTCCTGTCGTCTCTAATGGTTTGCGTTCACAGCAGTCTACCTGTACGCAATGTACCACCTACCCAACCGCGAATATTACTCGCAGCTCCGTGACATGAACGAGGACGAGCTGATTCGCACGCTGAACAATGTGCTGTTCTATTGCTCTCTCCAACTCCTTTCGCTGTTCCTGTTGTTCTTCGCGCTGCAAAAGAAGCTGGGTCTGTCCCCCATCCACCACTTGGCTTTCGTTCTGGATAAGCAATGTCTCGGGGTGCAAGCAAAGCTCGTTTTGTGGGTCTACTACAACGCACAAGCGTCACTTCAGCATGCAGGTAAATATGACTACAGGGCTGCACTATCAACTGTGCTTCCGAGTTGGAAACTAACATTGTACTGACACCACAGGGTACGACTACACTTTTCCAATTCTCTTGTCTACAACCACAATCGCCATCACAGCCTAGCGAGTAAAAGCCATCAACGCCTTACATTTAAAGATCAATATTGAAACAAATTGACTGCAATATACCTCAAACAGTGATGCAATAATCCTGAGTTTAGTTAGAAAGGGGAAGAGATGCACGTTGCGAGTGAGTCTACCCAGGTGCTTTGCAATCTGTTGGTGATGATGCGTAGACTTGTGAAACTCATTCGCAGCTATAATAGAACCAATTGAAATCAATCTACCTAAGACCAGACATACAAATCGAAAGTGTCATGAGATACTATTTGCCATTTCTTGGCTATTCCTTTCGATTTGTTCTCGTGGTGGAACTTCACTGAGAGGAAAGTTGTTAAAAAAGCAGTTCAGTGTCGAAATTCCAAGCGACACCCCAGGTATCGATACCCCCGGACGAGTTGGAGCGACTCTGCCACCTAAAGCTTTTAGCTACGAAAGCTGTGTAGCTTTATTTTGTGTGTTTGTTTGTATTTGTAAGTGATACGAATACTTTTGCGTTGTGGGCTTTTGGGTTATGAAGGAGGATGACAAACTAAAGTTTGCCAATATCGAATGGCGTGCTGACCGCTGAATGCCATTAACCTTTCCGACTCGCCGATATTCTTCAAAACTACTACATGTAACAAATTTCTTTTGCATGTAAATCGTTCCTGCTAAACACGACCACCAACCTCAAATATATTTTCAAACATCAAAAACGTGACCTTGGTAGCAACTATCTTTGCTACATGTATTGTGCGTTCTACTCGAACTTTCCAAGGTCGATTGGTTGAATCGACGGAGCACAAATCGCCGGAAAATCGCCCACAAATGCAAAATTCTCTTGATCTCACTATCTGCTATTCTAAGTGCGATAGCGGACTTATTCGGAGTTCTACAGTACAGTCCGGTCGATTGCAAAATGACTTGAAAATTGTAAAACCCAAGTCGACAAAACCGACCAGAAAAGGCAAACTTGGACGGAATTTACAATAGCACCCGAAATAGAAAAGAGCATCCAGATATTTTCAAACGGCGTCCAACACACCACAACACAAGTGCTCCACTACGACAAGTACCATTCATACAGTTAGTGCATTCCCTGATTGAAACAATGGGCCCCAGCGTCTACTTCTTCGCTGAGTTGTGGGAGTCTTTGCAAGTGGAATTGCGTGGGAAATATTCTGCTGAACGCGTTCTACAACTCACAACTTACACGAAAGAAACGAGTTGGCTGCTCGTGATTGTGGTTTTATTGGCAACTCCATTGCCGTGTCTGCTGGTGACAGTGCTTGTTGACATCCTGCCACTCGCTGAACCATCGGGAGGCGTTCAAGCCAACACAATGTACTTCGTCCGAACTTACTACACTTACATTGTTGTCACATTCCTGGTTATTGAACAATTCCGAATCAGCATCAAAGTCCTGCCGTATCCTTTTGGCGACGCATTTGCAACGATGCTGGTGTCCGCCCTAACAACTGGCCTTCTCTACGGCCACGCTTTGGTCACTGGGTTTCCAGTGCCATTCTCAATGGTGATCATCACAGTTCCATGGTTCACACTACTCGCGATATCAATGGTTTTCGAATGGGCAGCAAAGGTCCGAACGACTCCGGGAGCAGTGAAAATGCTACAAAATTCGATTAAACTAGCCATGTGCGAGGTACTACTAGTATTCAGCTACCCGTCATACTTCTACGTCTTTACGACGCTGTCCAACAAAGCTCAAATGGCATTCGCATTGCTCCTACCAGCCCTCAAAATATTTTTGAGGAACTTGTTTTCAAGGACGATCCTTCACCTCACAGATGAGTTACCAGAGGCTATCATCTTCAACTGCGGCGTTTTCAGCGCTCTCTTTGTTTCCTATTGTATGCAGCAATGGGCAGACCTCGTTTAACGTGGGATTTCCCACGTTTCTGACGTTTTTTTAGTGTGGGTTAATCATGCTATTCAAAGTGGGAAATGTGGGACCTATAATGAATTCAAGTCTGACTACTCTCGCTGGTAAGTAAGTTGAGCCAGGCGTTCCCATTGCTTGCAGTGCATAATTCCTTCCAGGGAGAGGTCGGTCAAGGACGTTCTTTTATCTGTCTTTTCACATCCCAGTACCGAGAATAAATCAGACTCGACTGTGGCTGTGTTCGGAAACAGAGAAGCTAGCCCACCACAGAAGTGAGCCAAGTGTGGAAAACGCGACGATGAGCCGCCGATAGCCCACGCATCATCGAAACTTGCAAGACGATGATCGAACGCTGACATTTCGTCCCGGAACTCTGGCTGATCACTGTAAAAGCCTTTCAGCTGTTTGAACTCGATCCCAATTTTATAAATGCCTTCCTCACCAAAACACTGTAAAAGACGCGGTTTATGGGTGTTGATAACTGCAGAAAGCTCAGGCATGGATAGCGCTACCCACTCCTTTGGTGTGACTGGATATGAAAGACGAGGTGCTTGTGTTAGAGCGTAGATACTGCTGAATGCAACCACACACAGTCTCGCAACTGCAGAAACTAGCGTGTGGTTTATATCGCCATCAAGTTTAGTGATCTCTTCGCACACCCACAAGTCCAGCCCCTCCAGAAACACTACTAAAGCCGCGCTGTGTGAAATTACGAAGTCCCGTTCGTGCTCATAGTTTTGCTTTGCCTTTTTCAGCAACTCCAGCTCTTTTGACAATTCCGTCTCTGTCAAAGGGCCTTTCACGCCAGAGATACTGCACAGCTTGCTCAGCAACCCCTCAAAACGATCTTGCTGCTGTTGGACCAGTGTAGATAATCCTTGAAGAGATACGAATACCGCATTTGCTTCCTTGGCTGCCTCTCTCAATGCAAACAAAAATATCCACCACACCAAACTCGGGCTGCACGTGGCTTTCTTTTATACAAGGTATTCACGAATGGTAAATCCGTGCAGGCAAAGCCAATCCGAAACATTGAACATCGATAGCCAGCGTGTGTCGGAGACCTTTGGGCACGTCGTACGCATTTTGGCAATTAGGGTCTGCTGTCGGCGAAGATAGCCGATGACAGCATACAACCTGGAAAGAAATGGTTCTTGGAGTGCCTGCTCAAATATTATCTGCATCTTCCAATTGGTGCAGTCCGCACCAAATCTTTGTCATTTTATTTTCCACCTCGGCCTCGATGAGCGTGACCAAGCCACTAATGTGTCCCATCATGACTGCGGCACCATCAGTGGCCACACCAATGATTTGACTACGCCAAGTTGGAATGAGAGCGGCGAGAATTCGGATACAACATCGAAGCTGTGTGCCGTTTGTGCAAAGGAATTGCAAGTAGGTGAAAATTGTGTAGCTTGCCGCTCGTGGAAAAGCGGCAGCGAACGTCAACGTAGGGTTTTCCTTGGTGAGTCGCACAGTCCATTGCCAACGACATTGCCCAGGATGCGCTGATGAGACTTGCCAGGCGCTCCAGCGATGTCGCGCAAACTATTCGCGCGTACCGCGCAGCAATCGCATCAGTACAACCAGCCAAACGACCAATTCCAGTCTCGTGCTTAGTGTCGTCCATTAGAAATGCTGCCATCCGAAACGATGCCCCACGACTCATGAACTTGACGCACAGTCGAAAGCGAGAAGGATGTTTCTCTTCTACATGGTACCGATCATTTTGCAGTTTGAACCTAGCGAGGGCACGATCATGCGTTTGACCTTCAATATCGTCTGGATGAAATAGCAAATTGCCAATAATTGTGTCGATAATGGACGCTCGGATAGAGAATGTGATGGACTGTTTACTCTCAAAGACCGCCTTAAGTGTCGCTGCGTGTGGCACGGCCACGCCGTCAAAAAAACTGGTCTTCTCCAATTCAGTTGCCGAGTTGTACTGTGCCCAATGAATCGGATGCTGGCGGATATCGATACTGCTCCGGGCGAAACGATGTGAAGTATTTCATGGTGGAAATTATTGCTCGTGTTTTGTTGTCCTTAGTGACACTCGCCGTCTGAGGTTGACGTCCAAAAACTTTGCAGAATCGGCAGAGGACAGTCTCCACTAGACCGGTCTGTGCATTAGTGGAAGTGACACTGAGAGCGAACTGTCTGGCATGAACATCTTGAAACCTTTCCCCTTGCTTTGGTCGCTTCTTAGCGGGCGTGCCGTCCATGGTAAGTTGCTGCATACCTGCTTCCTTTGGTTCGTTTTTCGCAATGGGCTTGGCGTTGCCAAGTTGGTTGGCCCCACAATGGACTATTATTAGGCGGATTTTAAAATGGGGTACGTGGGTTTCAACTTCAACAATCCCACGTTAAACGAGGTCTGGCAATGGGTCCCCACGTGATATTTTCCATCGAGCGACCCGAGAGGGAAGATAAGTTTTCCAAGACGGGAAGGGAAGGAAGGAAGGAAATTGAGTTGATTAACTGGTTATTCCTGGTTTGCTACACACGTGACTATGCTAATCTGAAGGTTGTTGATGTTGATTCTGAATTTGTTTGAATGAGATATTGGTTTTGAGAATGCTGATCATTTCGTATCATGGAAAAGTCCCGCTCAGCGGGGCTCGAACTCGCATCACGTGCATAGCATTCGTGAGTCTAGCCCACTGGACCACCAGGAGGCCCTCACGGGAAGGGAAGAAGTCACGTTTGTCAAGTATCAAGGACATCCGTCGAGTAAATATTTTTTTTAAAAAATATATTTATTTATTTTAAATTCTGACCTGAATATTCATACTTATAAGCGTATGGTTACACATGGACCAGAAGATATTTTCAATTTTTGGGGTAATATCAAAGATAGTGGTCGTCATGTTTCTTTTACAAATAATTTAAGACCATCAGCTAATGGTTGTAATAATCCAAAAGTACCTACAACATGAAGTCCTCTTCTAATTGACTACAAGTAGAATATGCTACAATTTTTTTAAAATCATTTTGATCTAATCCAACTATTATGTTATACTTCCTCCATATCGTAATAATAGGGACATTCACATGAATACCATACAAAAAGTAATATTATTGCTAAGTACGATTTGCACCAATAGAACGAAACGACTATCAAGCACTGGAGCATGGACGAGAGGACCGACGCGACCACTTGAGCGTGAAGAAAGCCACGGGAGACTTGTGCGTAGTGATAATATCGACCAGCACACTGCTCTGAAAATACAGTGTTCTTGGGGTGTCAGATATACTGTTCAGCAAGCCAGCATACACCAAAATGGCAGCACGACACCTCGAGTCCTTGTGGTCGCTTGCGGCGCTATCACTGGCAACCAGCGGCTCTAGACAATTAATTTGAGCTTGGTATTGTGTAAGCTTTGATATCTCGCAGTTTGTCAGCCGTGCGACGCGTAGACTAGGCGTGGCGGGTCCTCTCCTTACACGTGTACGTGGAGGCCCAGGCACTTTTTTGCGGAGGCCATATCTCCGTCACAACTTCGATTCAAAACAAAACCCGGGTAGCCACGTAAAGCGGAGATTCGGATCTGTTTATTGGTGCAATAAGATCTCAAATCGCGCTCTTATTGGCTGAGAAACGGTGATTTTTGTCCAAATGTCCCTATTTTTACGATATGGTGGAAGTACTGAGATAGGAAGCAACGAAGTTACTGTATAGCACAGCCCAACACAGATTAATTCCGTGGTCCGGTACACCAATTTGGATATCGGTGCCTATCTGCCTCCCCAGGAGGCTTATTCGTGTGGTCCGGTAATACCGGTTTGGGTATCGGTGTCCCCAGAAGGCCTATTCGTGTGGTCCGGTAGTACCGGTTTGGGTATCGGTGCCAATCTGGTCCACCAATCGTCGCGGTTTGTTTTGTAAGTGCAAATATGCCCTAAAACCTTCGACATAGAGAAGGATCAAATATTGATAAAAAGCTTGCGCAGATGCTGCGGCTGCGAAGCAGGCGCAGGAGATGTTCAAGTGTTGTATACATATAAACAAAATGAAATTGATCCGGGTTGCTGCGTTCACAGTTGTTATTGTTGTGTTGTCTTAAAAATGGCTGATGCAATATTTACTCTGTAACACACTGTTGCTCAATGTGATGCGGTTTGTGCGCTATATATTCATGTATGTGTTTTTAACTACCTTTTTACCAACGATTTACCTATCTCAGCCTTCGCGTAGCCCTAGTTAATAATTATTATTTATGTAGGAGCAATCGTCGTCAACTGCGCATGATCGCGACTTCAAGTTCCGCCATCAAATTTGAGGTCTTGTGGTAGTTTCCAGTGCCAACGTTGCCAACGGTTTTGTGCCACAAGACTGTAGTAGTTAGTTACTGTTAGACGTTGCTCTTGGTTCCAGTCTTGAGCCATTCGGCTTTTCGCTTCGTCGGACGAACATCTCCTCAGCAGACAGCGGCCAAGACATCGAACGCGTACGGGCTCGAACGCCAGCGCTCACGTCGTACACCGTTCAGCGACCGCCCACCTTTTTCTTTGGGGGTGGTGTTCTGCCGCCTCACCGAATCAAGTCTACGTGAAGACTTCACAGATAAGTACCGCTTGTCGGTCTTTTGTGACTTGAGTGTTGTACGAATTGGTATGCAGTGTTGACGAGGCCCATGAAGACACCAATCTCTCCCCTCAAGCTACGCCGATCTTGCAGTGGGCCATCGGACGACTTCACACTCGTGGTGAGTCGTGGACGACATTTTGCTTTAATGGTAAGAGTCCCTCCGTTTCCGACAATCGTTCAAGTCGAGGATACCTGTCTCCTCTGGCAGATTGCAGCGCTCGAGGCAACGCATTTCAGCGTCAAGTGGGGGAGAGTGATGGTGTTCTGATGGTGGCAGCCACGTTGTGTGTCGTTTGTATCAATGCAACGGTCACGCCCATGTGGGCAGCACATACACCTTCTATGACAACAACTCACTTTTCGTTCTGTGCCAGTATTGCCCACAGATAGCTAAGACGAAGGCCCATGATCATCTCGGCAATTATTGGGGGTAGCCTCACCTCGACTCACTTCTTGAGACTCGATGAGGCCTTGCCTTCAATAATCAAGAGCAATCGTCTTTGCCCCCAACGTGTCTTCTATTATGCTGGATTGGAAAACTATATTTTAGGTTGGTGGTTGTGTGTAGCAGGAACGTTTTACATGGAAAGGAGGAAAGGTTGATGGCTTTCTGCGGTCAGAACGGCAAACTTTCTTAGAAATGGCTACATGTACGGATCCGCGACAGCCTCACGATTTGAACAGCAATTCGAACGCTTGGACGAACTGTGAAAAGCACAATCGCTGCTCTTCGCTGGTCGATGAACAAATGTCGCTCTCTTCAAGTCGGGCTTTCATGGTCCCGACACTGAGTGTCGGTCGGTCGAGAGGTGCGAGCGCCTGGAAAGCACTCAACGCGGCTGCCAACGAGACGCAACCATCTCGTGAAGTTGGGCCCAGCCGCAAGAAAACACTTCGCAGCAACACTTGCGAGTTTTCGTATCGCTGTAGCTCCGATTGCAGACTACTGAGTCGAGTCTCTAGAGGTGTCAGACGTGCCTTCTCACAGTCAATTTTGAGTTCCCACTGCCGGAGTTCCTGCTTGTAGCGCTCAGCAGTGACTTCTAGACTGGTCAACTCATTCTGAAGTGCAGCCTTCGTGGCACTTTTAGCCTCCACACTGGCCGAATTCTCGTAACTTGCACGTGAAAATGGCAATGGTGATTGAGCTTCGAGCGCGCGCTTCTCCTCGAGCAACCGCGAGATCTCCACATGCAGATCGACAAGAGTACAGAGATGTCGGCGAGGCACACGGTCCAGCTTTGCCTTCATTTCATCTCGACGCGCTTGCTTGCGCTGAAGAGCAAGTTGTTTATCCTGCACAGTCGTCTTTAGCATGAGTAGGTCTTCCGTCAAGCATTGATTCTCGAGCTTCTGGTCGAGTACGCGCTCGCCCCACTGAGCCAATGTCTTCGGCTTTGAACTTCCTTTGAGTGCACCGCTTGGGCTCCGAGTAAGTGATGCAGATCGAGGAACTTGGCGCATGACGTTGGCAAGAGCTGCACTCGTCTTCAGTTGTTGTAGTTCACTTTTGAGTGTGGCTGATACCTGCTCCTTCTCAGCGAGTTGCATTGTCAGTGTGTGCATCTGGTTGGTGAGTGTTTTCTTCTCTTGGATCAATTCTTGCCGCATCTCGCGTAAAGTTTCTTCATCTCGAAAGAAAGCTGCCGATGTACCCATGAAAGCTCTCGCAGGTTTTACAGGAAGCGATTGCTTAGCTGTAGTCGCACATTCCGACTTCTTCACCAACTCCTCTCCCTCTGAAATTGGCCTCACCGATCCCTCGTCTTCTGCTTCAGACGCATCGTCCTCCTCTTCGTGATCGTCTTCGTAGTCGTCTTCATCTTCACCTTCACTAGGAACCAAAACTTCATTGTTGTCTTCTCTAGCCGAAGTCGAAACGCTGTTGTTGTCAGGCTCCGTCAGGAACTGGATTGCGTGTTCACCTGCATCCAACTACAAAACAGACAAGGAATCATCAGACAGCGTCCCAGTACAACTTGATGGCAGAAACTTCACACCTCCCACTGCTCTTCACCGTCGTCGTACTTGACAAAATACCCTTTCTCTGTTGAAAAAGCGTCCACCACACCTTCGAACCATTCGTCTTCACCTTCCCAATACACTTGCACACGACAGCCGATCGCTCGTTCCCCCTTCAGCATCTTCACACAAAATGGCTACAACAACCGCCGCGAAACTACTGCTTTTGAATTCTCTTGTTTTAGGTTTTGAAAAATAACCAGCAGATATAGGATATAGCAACGCAAGCTGCTGATCGGATTTCGCTTGAATATCTGGTAAAGAGCGTATATCTGGTAAGAGCGGAGAAAACTGAAACACGTGCATGAATTTCAGGTTGCTGCCTTCTCATCCGGTTATCGTCTTCTTAGCCAAAGAAGCAGCATTCACGATGTGTTGTATACGGTGGCTTCTCGTTTAGTTCTTGTGGGAAGTAACTGGAACGTTTTGAGCACGGACGCTCTGCTTTGTGAGCTGGTTGGGCACGATATACAGACTGCAGCTCCTTTTGTAGCGTACGTGCCAGGAAGACACGGATTCCAGCGGTAATCGGTCGTAGCGAACGGACAAAAGAACCCAGCAGGACACCATCCACTGCAAGAAGCAGCACTAAGCCCCTCCATATCCCCATAGGTGCCTTCAGGACAACGAATGCGTATGCCTTGACGGCAGTAGAAACCTTTTGGACAAATCTTCATGTCGCTCTGAGTTGCATTGCGCCCGTCATCGGACAGTCCACTTGTCAGAACGCTGTAGTATCCACTCAAGACGAATTTCGGTTCGTTGCCAGTGCCTTCTGGACAGTACACTGTGCTGTCACCACACTCCTTCTGCGTACGCGAAACACTTGGCGGTCCAGGATACGACGGGCAAAAGTACCCCGGAGCACATTTACCAGAGCATGTAGCAGAGCTGAGGCCACTTCTTGCTCCGTACGTCCCAGCGGGGCATTGATACTTGATACCGTCGATGCAGAAGTATCCCGGCTCACACGGTCTCTGGTAAAATCGAGTGGTGTTAGTGACTCCGATGGAGTAGTAGCCCTGTTGAATTGATTGAGGCATTGGTGATCCTGTACGGCAAATTAATCCATCACCACCACACTCAACTTGCGTCGAAGACGTACTTCCTTCGGGGCAGAAGAAACCTCGCGAGCACAGTCCTGTACAGAGCGGTGACGTCTCGCCTTGCTTATCACCGAACCGACCAGCAGGGCACAAGTACTTCTTGCCATCGACGCAAAATGATCCAGGTTCACAAATGCGCTGACCGTCTCTGACAGCCTCGTTTTTCGGTGCCTGCTCACCTGATGAAGCCACGCTGTACTTTTCAAAACCATCGTCAGATACTAAAAGGTTGTTGGCTTCGTAGGGTAGCAGTCGCACAGAGTAATAACCGGACCATACAGGAGTTGGGACGGCGCTTCCAGTTGGGCAGAAGACGTTCGCGTCTCCGCACACGTGAGTTGTGCTGTTTCGGCTGGCAAGAGGACAATAGAACCCAGATGAACACACTCCAGTGCATGTTGATCGGGTCTCCAAGCTTCCGTCGCCGTAATACCCCGCAGGACACGGCGAACGCACGCCATCTTGACAGAAGTACCCTCTTTCACAAGGAAACTGCTCCGAACGCGTGAACACGGAAGCGTTGCTTGCCACGCCATCGCCTAATGTAGCAACAATTACCTTCGGCACGAGTTCACAGCTCAACATCGCCTTGTCGAAGTACAACGCGAATTTTGAGGCGTCAAAACTGTCTCCACCGGCCAAACGGAAGCACGAGCAGGAGCGTCGATCGCTGGTGCTGACCGTTGTGTACTCAGGGCACGGCTGACAAAGTTCGAAAGCATTCCCGGTCCCCGGTTTGAACGTGCCTTCTGGACAAGTCACGCATTGCGCCACTGAAAAAGAGTAGTCCCCATAATTCACATTGATGGGACTTCGACCTGTCACCATATCCATGAAGGTGCTGACGGTAGTGGAGTCGTCTCGATAGCGTCCGGGCTCACATCCAGGTGGTTCTGTAGCATTAGGAGGGATTGCGCGAACTTCCAGAGACGTATAAAAGCCTTCAAAAACATCCCAAGGTTTCGCTGACGCTGCAGGGCAATAAACCGATGCGGAGCCACACTCGTGCTGGGTTGGACTAGTGCTTCCAGGTGGACAGTAGTAACCAGCTGCACAAAGTCCTGAGCAAGTCGGCCGTGTCTCCAGTTCTTCCGAGCCAAAAGTTCCTTCTGGGCATGGATAACACGTGCCACGCCATGAAAACTCTCCAGGTTTTGCCTTTCGTTGACTTGTCCATCTTGCTCCGGCTGGAGAGCCTTCAAAGATGGCACAAAAACCTCTAGTCGTGGCAGTTGGCAACGCAGAGCCTTCCGGACAGAAAGCAGCACTGGTAGCACAAGCCACCGCTTGAGCTACAATGCTACCCTCGGGGCAATAATACCCGGAAGCACACAAACCCGAACATTCTGCCGTCGTGAGACCTGCTTTGTTGCCAAAGGTACCATCAGGACATACATATCGCTCTCCATCGATGCAATAGTGACCTGGCTCGCAGCGACGTTGGGCTCCACGAGTGATCCGATCCTTGTCATGATCGACAGCCAGTGCGTCCACAGTTAGTGAGTCTCTCGCTGCTTTCTGATCGCCCACAGTGTAAAACCCCAAACCAACTGGAGTTGGCAGTGTTGAACCAGGAGGGCAAAAGACATTGACGCTACCACACGGAAGCTGCGTAGCACTAGTACTGCCTCGAGGGCAGTAGTAGCCTGCAGCACAAAGCCCCGAGCACGCAGCACTTGCAAGTCCGGAAACGTTGCCGAAGGTTCCACCTGGGCACAGTCTCGATCCCCCTGGAGCTTCATCGGGACTGCAAAACGAGCCCAGTGGGCATGCCGCTTCCTCCATTGATGTCATTTTGACGACGTGTATGCCTCGACGTGGTGCTCGCGGCTCGGCACTTCCGGCGGGGCAAAAAGTATCGTGTTCACATGGCCAAGTTGTAGGCGACGCAGTGCCTTCAGTACAAGCGTATCCAACAGGACACACGCCGGAACAACTTGCGTCGATGAGTCCTTCAGCAGCACCAAACGTTCCGGCAGGACACGGGATCGGCCGAACACTAGCCTTGGGGCAATAGTGGCCTACAGGACACTGTCCCGAGCATTTCGACGACGAAAGTTTCGCTGCAGCTCCATAAGTCCCTGCAGGACACCGCTTTGATGAGCCAGCCAAGCAAAATGAGCCTGGATTGCACGGGTTGATGCTGCTTCGACGTCGGTGTGTTGGTTCTCCACCTAATGCGTAGAAGCCCTCAGGTACAGGCATTGGTTGCTCCGAGCCCACAGGACAGTAACGATCCGCAGCGCCGCACTCGATTGGAGTGGCGGTTCCTTCTGGACAATAAAAACCTTCAGGACACGGTGCGGAGCACTGCTTCGTACGGAGCCCTTCTTCAGCTCCATAGACACCCGCAGGACATGGTCGTCGGTCACCACCGCTGTATCATCAGCAAAGAAGAGTTAGTGACGCATTTGATGGCATCAACTCAAGGCATCACACGTACGTGCAGTAGGAACCGGGAGGACAGGGCATGGTACCAGGACATGGCTGCGTCGTAGTAGCTCCTGGGACTGGGTAATATCCTTCAAATGTGCACACACGCTGTCCTCGCCGACTGGTACTCCACGACCTGGTAGCTTCACCTGCATACACATCACATGCAACCAACCAGAACGCAGCCACCACAAGCAGGATCCAAACGCCGCCTTGACGCATCCGTTACCACCCAAATTCACAAGTTCCTACACTTGAAACGATTGGCGACGGCCCGGGTCACCGCACACAACCAGAAGCCCAAATCGAATTATTTATTTTTGTGTGGCCTGACAACTGACATTTACCTTCAGAGGTTGCAACTGACGCGAGCACTTGGCAGAACCATGACCGACCGCACCGAACGCGTTGGACGCCGTTCTGGGGGTGCAGGTGCGTCAGATCAGACTACACCAACGCGTCTCCCACATGTACGGCAACGTCGAAGCGTTGGTATAACCTACGTAATTTCATATGAATAATCATGCATCATGATAGAATTTTTTTTTTTTTTTTTTTTTTGAGCTCCGGGTTTTTATGGTGACCCGGGTCGTCGCCAATCGTTTCACTTGCACATAACGATAAACAAGTTAGGCACGATTGAACAGGCTCAAGCAAAATGCAATTTTACGTATGAAATGTCCAGTCACTTGGGAGAAAACGAAGAGGGCGCACGCCTAGGAGCACACCGCTGATTCGCTACATAAGCTACACTAATGCTTCTGCTGCACTCTGCATGTCTCGCCTTCCTGTCTTCTCCTATGTGGCTAGCCACCTGGTTCTTCATGAAAGTCCGATACTCGTCTAAGACGAAGTTGAACCCTCTGTGCCCTGGGCCACCTGGAGGTTGCCCTCGTAGTAGACCTGCCACAGCTGGACGAACACCACGATGTACACCACCAGCAACGAGCCGAACACGTTGGCCGTGAATGTAGCGGCGGTGTGGTCCCAGCCACAGTACTCCGTGATACTCATCTTGACCATGGGGTAGAACTGGCTCATCACGAAGAAGCCAAAGAACATGGCAGACACGTAGTTCCACGGGTTCGTGGCGTTCTCGTACTCGAAGAATCGGATCAGCGCTACCAACTGACTGAACAGCAGCGTGAAGAACATCAGCACGTTCGGGATTTCCGTCCACGACGTCTTCTGACCAGCACCAGTGTTGGCCCACGACTTATCCTTGCCCGTCACACGTGCCTGAATAGCCTCCACAATAGCCATCATCGTGATGAACGAGAAGGAGAACCATGTCTGCTGCGCACGCCACACGTCGTTGTTGTCGACAGCGCGGTTAGCCAGCAAGTTCAGCACCCAACGGCAGAACGTCACGGGCAAGAAAGAGTACAGGAACTTGGTACCACGAGCGTAGATCGGAGCGTCACCCGTGCACAGGTAGTAGATAGCGATACACACGTAACACAGTGCAGGAATCGAACCGAACGGGTACAGCACCGAATCGTAGAAGAACATCTTACGCGGGAACGCGAGGGACGGCTTCGGGTCCGGGGCAGGCACACGCGGCGGACGCCAGTCCGGGTCGACCTCACTCTCATTTTTCATCAGCAGAATTTGCACAGCACCCTTAGCCCAACGCTTCTTCTGGCCCATGGCAGCAGCCACAGTTTCGGGCACAGCACCTTCACACAAACGAATGCGATCCTTGGCGTCACCTTCGAAATCCTTGCGGAAGTATACCGAGTCCCATCCAGACGTATGCAGGATGTTACCAGTAAAGGCATCTTCTGTCTGCGTACCGTACTGAATGCCACCAATGGAGTCGAAGGCCTGGCGACGGAAGACAGCGTTGGTACCGGCAAAAGCTGCAGAGTCGAAACCATCACGACCACACTGCACAGCGTCGAAGAAAATGGTATTCTTGTGTCCACAAGGGTCACCCATGATCGTCAACTGCGGCGTGTCCTCGAAGTACTGAGGAGTCTGCACGTACGACACCTGGTTCCAAGAAATGTCGTCACTGTACTGGCGACCACCACCGTCAACAGCCTCGCCTTCCGAGAAGAAGAACGGAAGCACAGCAAGCAGGAACTTCGGGTGCGGCTTCATATCGTTATCAAGAATCAGCAGGTACTTGCCGTCGGCACCTTCGTTGAACAAGGCGTTGTTGATGTTACCAGCCTTGGAGTGGTGCGTCTCGGGCTTCATACGACCAATGAAAGTAACACGCGGGATACCACGGTCACGGTAGTCGTAGTCGTCAGACAGCGAACCAACAGCACAATCACGACGCTGCACACCCTTGCCACCCTCCTTACGGAGCTCGCGGACAGAGCTGTGCTGACGACGCCAGGACTTCAGACTAGCATCGTCCTGCACGGGGCCGACAACGCGCTCATGCATCAAGCGGGCAAGGTCGCCACGCAGGTCACCAGCAATCTCAATAACCTTCGTGTTCACCGTCACCTTGAAGTGGTTGTTGGCGTCCCACACCGACTTGGTGTAACCATCATCCAGAATGAAGATGTGCAGCAACTCCGGTGGGTACTGCATGGCAAGACAGTTCTTCAGCGTCTGCATGGAGTCCGTAACAGGTTCCATGTAGTGACACAGGAAGATGTCGACAGTCGGCCACTGCTCCTTCGGGATAGGGGGCTTAAAGTCGTTCATGTAACGGGCACCACGACGAATCGGACGCCACATACTGAAGTTGAACAGCAGACCCAGGAAGTAGTTGAGGAACTCACTGAAGATCATCATCGCGTACATGAGCCACGACATAAATGGCACGTCCTGAATGCAGTAACCATCGCCAGAAGCGGAGTCAAAGTTGACGGTTGAACTGTAGCAACCAGACGTCTCACTGGTCGGCAGCTCGCTGCAAGGAAGCGTGGGACGCGCGTGGTCGCAGAAGTACTGCTGCGGGTACATCGTTGTGAGGTAGTACAACCAGAACACACCCGTAGCAGCCGTGCCGAAGTAGAAGAGGTGGAACATTCCACTACCAGACATCTTGTACTTACGGATGTTGGGCGTCTCCACCGGTTCAGCCGCGCGGTTGGCGATCGAGTACGTCGACATGGCGAACGAGCGGAAGGACGGCTCGTAGTAGTTGCGGACACCGGCGATCGAGTCGTTGTACTGGCTCATCTTGCCGTCGGGGCCCTGCACGCCAGAGTCCATGAAACGGATACTGCGGCTGTTGTCCTTCATGCTGACACCTCCAGTCTTGGCGTTCTTGGGGTCAACGAACGACGTCGTGCTGAGGTACGTGCGGTTGGGCACCTGCTGCCAGCGGTCGGGCACTTGGCTCTTGTTGTTCATCGAAACCGACGGCATCTGCGCCTGTGAGATGCTGACGTCCGGGTTGGCGTCGTCTGAAGGCATGGCCTCACCACACTCGGTACAGAAGGCAGTGCCGCTGGGAACCGTAGCAAAGCAGTTCTCGCACACGAGGCGGACACGCTCCGTCATGACCTGGGCAGGCAACGTAGCGCCCGTGGGCAGCTCCGGCATCTGCTCCTCGACGGGCCCAAGCTGGGCGTGTGCACCCACGCGGTTGTAGCACATGAGTCCCCATCGCATGGAGAGCTGGTTAAGGCCGCCGACAACGAAGACGGCGCCCCAGACCAGGAACATGAGAGTCTGCGCACTGGAGTCAATGCCCTGAAGAGCAGCCTTGCCGCCCTCCTGGAACGACGTGTAGGCCACGTCCGAGAGAACGGCCGTCGAGTCCACGAGACGAGAAACACCGTCCGCTGCCATCCAGCCGCCCGTGATGGCCGAGAAGATGATGTACTTGAATCGGTGGTTCTCGAGCTCCGACGTCTTGGAGGACGAGCAGCACACGAGCTCAAAGATGATCATGAAGGCGATGACAAACTCCTGTCGGGCAAGTTGGTTGTCCGACGGGAACACGTTAGCGCCATCGTACGCGTCGATGAGAAGGAGGTAACAGGCGATGATGCCGCCCGTGACAAGGATGAGAATGTACGGTCCGAAGATCGTCATGAAGCCCACGATGAGAGCGATCACGAAGCCGGAGCCGCCGCCCGCTGCGACGGCTATCCACTCGTTCGTGTCGGACAGCGACACGATCGCAGTGTAGGCAACGACGAATCCCCTGTTTCAAATGAATCAAATAAGAAAAAAGAGTCAGTCTAAAAATAGAACAGGTGAAATGGCACTAAACCAATCCGTTACGGTACTCGACTCAAGAGTGATGGTCACGGCACGTACATGGCGAAGGCCGAGAGGAACTGCGTCGTGACGAAGAGCGAGCGCGCGCCGAGCGAGAGGGACGACCATCCGCCGCACGAGAGCGACACGCCGCCCAGGATGCCCACCACGGAGGCGATGATGCCCGCGCCGGTGAGCCCCATGCTGCCGAAGAGCCGCTGCTACTTGCTGGGGGAGTGTGTGTACCGACCGACAGTAAGTGACGAGGGGAGGGGCGGTGTCTTCTGTTCTTGGTCTTCCCTTGGGGGCCAGTCGGTACGTAAGGCGCCAGCCACGAAGGAGTCGAGCGCGCTTGCTTTGGTCTGCTGCCGAGGGAATACAAAACCAGAAATGAGCTCTCGCTGCGGCCGCGCTCGGTTTCCCTCGCCGGCTGTTTTCTCCCTTGGCGTTTCCCCTGGCGTGCGCTCGCGGCGATAAATGACCGTCATTTATCCGAGAATCCATAACGGAAAAAAGACAGGGCGTCAGAGACGGGGCGCACTGGCTCCATCCGTGACGGGAGTTTCAGCATGCAGAGCGGCAGGCAAAAGGTGTTGCCTTCACTATCGTGAGCTGCTACGGTATCCTAGAGCTGCCAAAGGATACTCCTGCCTTTGCTGGCAAAGGCCTGCATCTTGGTGCAGTAGTGTTTTGGTGGATCTTGTTTGCGGGGTACCATAGTCGAAGCCTGTCCACCGAGCATGTCATCAACGACAACACGACTAGCGCAGCGGAAGAGACCGCATCTCGCACGCATGTGGCGGCCGAGACTCGTGTCCATCGTGGCGCGGCAAGGCCCTGATCATCAGGCTGATGGAGCGCAGCCATCGGGTCTGGGTGGCCAGCATGGGGTTCAGCGCTATGCCGACTGCACCCATATGACTCGGTGTGTGATCTCATTCGGATGGGTCTCGGCGCACCCAGCCGATCGCGGGTAGAACGCATCAAGGAGTTCTTGCCAAGGACGGCCAAGCGAGCTCGCCGCAGATGCAGGCGGCCCCGGTGTTCGCAAGCGCGACAGTCGGTCGTCGTGCGCTGCCCGACGCGCGACAGGCCTCCCTTTGCTCGCTCGCGTGGCGGCGACGGCCCCGTTAAAGCAGGGCTGCAAGATCCGGGCGAGCACTTCAACCAGCTCCAATAGCTCGGACTCGGTGAGCGCGGCCAGCCGCAGAGCAGCGCCGTCCAGCCATCTCGACGGCACCACCGAGCCGCCATCGCCTTCCTCGTCAATACGCGCGGCTGAATTCAGCTTGTGCTGATGGGCAATGGATGACATCCATCGTTCCGAAATATTCCAAGCGGAAAAATCCACACTCCAGCTGGAGTCGATAGTTTCCCCTCCACCGAAGCACTGCCGGAGCCGCACTGCTCGGCACTGCTCGGCACCGCCGCAAGTCGCCGTGTGACTTGCCATGCCGATGCAGTGTGCACCACGAAGCAAGGGCAGGCACCGCCAACGCAGCAAACGCGCACCAAGACGAGCAGCAGGCGGCGGTTGCCTGCCTCGATCGTCACGCGAAAATTTGGGTTTCGGGCCCTAGCCCTCGCTCGCTGACTCGTTTCTCGCCAAAACGGAAGAGGTGTAAACTACCGATAAATGACGGCGCTGCAACCGCCGCCGGCCCAGGCGCAGTGCCCACTCTGTATTTTTCTCTTGGCGCGGTCGAAAGGCGAAGGAATCAGAGCGCAGCTACCACCCGAGCCGGCGGTCCCTAGTCCCTACTCCTCCTCATGTTGCGTCGCGTGCTGCTGCTGGCGCCGCTGCTGCTGGCCACGGCGGCCCAGGCCAAGAACTACTTTAACCAGTCGGCAGGCTACGTGATCGAGATCAACACGGACGACTGGAGCAACTACGACTCGAATGGAGGCTGCGTCACGTGTCCGTACACGTGCATCGCCCCCACCGAGAGCTACGACGGCACCACCATCAACTCGAGCAACACGACGCAGACGGCGTCGCTCCCCAGTATCTACACGCAGGTCAAGAGCAACGGCTGCTGCTACGCGTCGTCCGCCACGACGCAGCCGTCGTGCTCCACGGAAGCCAGTCCGTCCACGGCCGAGAACTGCGGCTTCCTGTACGGGCCCACGCTCGAGTGGCGCATCAATAACGCGCTCAAGCCGCTGAGTGACAGTATGACGGCCATTTTGTTCGCGTCTACAGACTGCGAGAGCTTCTGGGCTGTGGGCAAGCAGGACATCCGCTACACGAGCAACACCAAGAGCATCAAGGGCTCCAAGATGATCCAGCACGGCTGCTACGGAGACCCGGACGGTACCCCCATGGTGCTCAGTGGCTGTCTCACCAGCCAACTCACGTACTCCAAGACCAAGACGTACACGTGGAAGAATCTGGCCGAGAAGTGCGAGGGCCTCGCCGGCCGCTGCGTCATCACCAACGCAGTGTGGGAGGAGCATCTCGAGTGCTGCACGTCCCGCACGGGGCTCGCCTCGAACTGGGACACGACCTTCGAGACGTACACCAAGGCAGCCACCAAGACGACGACGCTCAGCGGCGCCGCCATCACGGGCATCGTGATCGGCGGCGTGGCGCTGCTCATGTGCCTCATCCACTTCGGCGCCAAGGTGCGCGAACGCGCTCGCCAGACGGCTCTGATGCGCGAACAGGAGGCCACGGACGACTACGAGGAGATCATGACGCCGCTCACCACAGCGGACAAGCAGCCCGTGGCGCTGCAGCGTCCCATCGGCCCGGCCAGTCTCGAGGTCTCTCTCCACGAAGGAGACCAGATCTACCGCAAGAAAGAGGACGAGCTGCTCTTCGAGGGCGACATGTACTAGGTCTTTCATATCCCCTCAGGACAGTGCAATGTCGTTTGGAATTGCTGCTTGTCTCGCTCCAAATTCATCCCCTATTTTGTTTGTCTAGTCTTGCACCGTTAGATGCTGTCCACGTCGTTCTGGCTCAGTCCTTCGTAGCACGTGAGACCGGCGGCGTTCTGGGTCGTGTCCTTGGCGCCTTTGGCCTTGAGGTACTCGGCCAGCTCCGTGTGTTTGTATGCGAACAAATAGTGCAGCGCAGTGTTCCCGTTCAAGTTCTGCAGGAACAACGAGGTGAGTTCGACCAAGTGTCCAGGATGAAAGGTGATCAAGATGGAGATTGGTATCTACCTGCAAGTTCATGTCGGCGCGTCGACGCAGCAGGAACTTGGCCAGACGCTTGTTGCCTTGTTGACACACGAGGATGAAGAGCGTGTTGCCGTGGTTGTCGCGGGTGTTGACGTCCACGCCTAGGTCCAGAGCCAACTCGAGCTGTTCACAAGTACAAGATGCACAACAATTAAGTGAGACCTTCGGACAACGCAGTTAAGTGCAAACTGCCAAGAGCTTCGTACGCCTTCGAGGTTGTTGTTGCGGGCGCAGAGCAGAGCTTTGTCTTCGCGTTGCTCCTTGGTCTCGTTCGGCTGACTCGGGTCACGCTCGAACATGTCTTCGGATGGATCACTTTCGGTCACTGCTACGGCACCACGTCGAATGACTGAGCTTGGAGTCCCTGACGCCTGTTGTGTCCGCAAGAACGCAGCCCACTGCGTCTTCTTCTCGTGCAAGTCCTCCGATGGACGCGGCACAAAGTGAGCTCGCAATTCGGGGATGAACTCGGGAGGTTCGTACGGTGAACAATCTGCCGGGTCGAGCATTCCGACAGGCGTGGCATGGTTCGTTTGGTTGATGAAGCTCGAGCGAGGACCTTCGGTGTGCGCTTTGTACACGCTCCGAGCAAAGTTTGGAGGCAATCGAGATGTCTTGAGTCGCTTCCAGCCTTCACCTCGGCGATTTGCAGGTTGTACAGCTCTCGCGCGAGCGTGAGGCACAAGTTGAAGCTGTAACTTTGCCATTTTGGCCGCAACGAGCGCCGACTTGGACCGGTCCACGCCTTCCTCCATCAGCGCAGCAATTTCATCGTTGAGATCGATTTGCCGTGCGTCGGTCTCGTCCTCTTCTTCATCCTCGAACATGAGGCTTCGTCTCCCAGTGCGAGTTGTTGCTCGAGACGTTGGTCGAGACCGCGACGACAAGCCCAATTTCGTCTTGAGCTGCCGCAAAAAGTGCTCGTCTTCGAGGAGAGCGTGCACCAACGCGTCTTGAGCTTCTGCATTGGCCCGCTGCTTGAGTGTGATCGAAGAAACTGCAGAGCTTGAGACTTTTGAAGCTGCGGAAAAGGTGGTTCGGTACGTCGAAGGCGCTTTACTGGTGCCTTCCTCCTCTTCGTCGTTCTCCTCAATCGCAGTCTTCTCCCATTCTTCTGGTGGTTCCCATAGGAATCGTCGAGCCACTGGCAGTCCGACATTGAGCGAGTGGTAAAACACAACAGCACTGTCGTCTTCGGTGATTTCTCGCATCTCCCAGAGCCCCTGCTGCTCGAGCACCATCGATCCTGCAAGTCTGTGAGCCCATTCTTGCTCGACCGCTTCTTCCGTAGCGCTGTTGATTCCACCTTTGCTCCGAGTTTCGGCTTGAGCTGCTGCAGCTTCCAGCTCTTGTTCTAACCTCTTCTGCTCTTGTCGCTTAGCTTCGAGTGCCAGTCGACCAGCTTCTAGCTTTTGCTCGATCTCGTGCAGCTTCTTCTCGTACGCTGCACGAGCTTCACGTTCAGCCACCATCGCCAAGTAACCTGACAATCGGGCTCCAAGCACGTCGACCATGCTCTCATGACTCATGGCCACACTGAAGTACATTGGATCATTGGGGCCGCTGGACAAGTGGTTCTGGATCACGTAGAGCAGATCCTTTTCAACTCGACGTCGACACAGCTCCATCTCAACAGGCTTAATTTCATGCCAGCAGTATCGGCCGCAGACACCAGGAGCGTTCGGGTGTGCGATGGTAACACTGCAATACTGCGCGACAACGTCGTAGCGTGGAGGAATTGTCCGGCCTTCTGTGAGCAAAAACCATTGTCGGAAGGTATGTCGATCGGTGAATTCGCTCCAGCCTCGACGATGCCCTACAGGAGCAGAAGGCAGCTCCACGAGGTCTAACCAATGATCTTCTTCTTGAGCTGCATCGTTGAGAAGCGTAATGGTGCGAGGCAACAAGTCGTCCAGGATGGATTCCAAGCGAGTGTTCAACATCGTTCCAAGACAAGGAGAAACGAACGCCATCACCCGACCAAAACCAGCTTCGGCTTCTGCAAGCGTGTAAAATGCAGCCTCGAGTTCGGGAGGTGGCATCTTGGAACCAACATGCCACGCAAACCACAATGGTGATAGTACAGGCGCATCCAGAGCTAGCACGAGCACGACGAGGATGGAGTTTGACGACGACAGCACGCTGTTTCGAGCAAAGAGAGCCACCGCCTTGGTATATTCCGGCGGAGACTCGTCCACTTCCAAAACTTCATGATCAGGCTCGTATCTCCACCAAAGCACGGGCCCATGGCCAACGAAAGTCACTCCTGGCACTCGTTCGAGTGCATTCGGGTGGGTCTCAGGATCCCATCGGCCGCAAACTAGCAAACTCAGCGGACGGAAAGGGGTTCCTCTTCTCGAAGGAACTTTGCGACGTCGAGTACTTGAACTATGCGTTAACGCAGATTGAGTTGGCATTTTACCTTCGTAGGAAGGTCCGCCGCCAATTGAGACTGCTAGTTTCAAAGCTCTAGAGCTTGAAATCGACTGGATCTGCGAGTAGCCTTCTCGAATCGCTTGTTCATCTCGTCGATCACTTAGTGAATGACGTTCAGGGTCGATCTCTTGGCTTTCATCTTCAGGAGCGTGGTCTAATATCCGATGCTTCGTTGGTCGGTGGTTGAAATGGTCGAGGTTCGTGAGCCAGAGGTGGTTCACGTCGAAAATGAACGTCTTGGTGAGGTTGCGCTTTCGAGTCTCCGCTTGCGTTCGCAGGTTCTCAAGGTCTTGCAGCGTGTCAAACAGCGCGCAGATCGGATGTCGCGTCACAATGGGGATGACAGCGAGACTTGCTTGCTCCTTGGCAGTCGACGTCCCACGCGCCTCCATCTCTTGCTGCTGCTTCTTGAGCTCCACGTACGCAAACCACAAGACTTCACGGTCCTTCTCCGACCGGTACTTGACAAATAAATCGCCCGACAGCCAACTCGTAGGCCCCTGCAGCTCCATGCTCGTCAAGAAGGCCAACGCGTCTCCTTCAATGCTCTTGGCACTCTTGCCACTCGGATACACTCGTGCATGGTGTTCACAGCCCGTCATTTTGTCCGGTTTGGCCCAACACGCGTTGCACATTCGCTTGTCCACTGCATGATCGGCTCGGTGTGCTGGAGAACTCGCTCCAAGGTTGTCATGCAGCCCCATCTTACGCAGCAGCAACGCCACATTATCCACTTCATGCAGCGTCTTCTTGAGCTTCTGACCGGGTGGAGTCCCTGCTGGAACTCCAAAGCCTCCAGTGTCTGCACGAAGTTTCGTCAGCGACTTGTACAGCGGCGATTCGAGCAATTTGAGCGCCGAACGTTTGACTGGAGTGTTGTTGGAGCTCTTCCCCTTCCGAGCGATGGCTGGCAATTGCAACGACGAGTAAATGCTCCCAGGCGGGACGGACGCTACTGGAGACCGTGGAGGTGGCAGTCTCGGTAGCGTTCTGTCATCTGCTGCATCACTGGAATCTTCACTGCGACTTGATGAACGAGGAGGTTTGGGCACTTGCTGCTGGTTACTGGGAGTTGGCGCTGCGATGATGAGAGAGCCACCGGATGCGTACGTCACTCGCAGTTCTTCTCGTGTAGGAGTTCCATTGGTCTCCACCGCAGCGGATCCTTTCACGAGCGCCACTCGATCTCTCGCAGCTTGTTGTTGCTGCTTCTTGTTCTGCTGCTTGAGGATCTTGCGAGCGCTGGACTCGACGCTGTTGAGGAACGTGGTGAGATCGTCCATCGTGCCCAAGGACGTCTAGGAAGCGCATGGTAGCAACATGAAGGGACACGCAACCGTTACTGGTCTACCTTCTGGGTTTGCCTCGGATTCTCGACTGCGGTAGTTTGCTACGTCACGTTCATTCATTCAATCAATATCTCTGCATGTCGCCACCACGCTACTGTGAAAAACCTACCTAAAAGCTACCTACGTCCACCACCGGAACGTGTCAATACAATCTTCAGTTCCTGAGCGTCACGCGCGACTTGAACGCGTCGTAGCGGCACTTGCCGTACGCCAGGAAGTCAAAGTCGATCGTGGACTGCGACGCCTGGATGTAGCCCCACAGAGACCAGAACAAGTGCGACGCCAGCGAGTACGTGTTGGCTTCCAGTCGCAGACTCTCCACCTCGTTCTCACTGACGCTGCTCTCGTCTCCGTCTTTGCCCGCCAGATACGCGCGACAGAAGGCGCGCTGCTGCTCCACCGTCGGGTACTTGATAAAGTCGCCCAGATGCGCGTTCACCGTCTTGTGGTAGTCGTACGCCCACTCGCAGAAGTGGTTGCCCAGGTCGTAGCCCCGCGGGTTGTAGCTCGTGTACTCAAAGTCGATGAGCACGGCGTCGCCCGCGTCGTTCTTCATGATGTTGCCGTACTGCAGGTCGTTGTGGCTCAGCACAATGGGGGATGGTACTTGTGCCAGGACCTTCTCCAGCTCGTCCACGTCCTTCTCCATTTGCTTAAGGTCCAGGACGCCCGAGAACTTGTCCCCAGAGCACTTGACACGTGCCACCTCCAGCAGTTTGCGGATACTCGAGAGGTACGTGGGGGTACGATCAATATCAATGTCGAGTTCATGGAAGACGCGCAGCTGCTTGGCAATGATGGAAGACTCCTCCGGGAGACGCATGCGCTTGCTCGTGTACGTGCTGCCGTGGATGAGTTTCTCTGCTCGCCCATTGGCAAATTGGCCCAGCAGCTCCACGCCGATCTTCTGCTCGCTCAGCAACTGGAACAGCCGCGTCTCCTCCACGCGCGAGAAGAACGACTCGGTGCCTTCTCCGTACACGCGCACGAGCACGTCCTGGTCCTTGCCCTCCGGCTTGTGCACGGCGAAGATGAGGTTGGTCATGGCGCCGCCCAAGTGCTCCACGTCCACGCTGTCGGGCTCCACGTCACTCCAGCTGGGGATGCACTTGGTCAGTGTGGACACGATGGACGCCTGGAGCTTGAGCTTGGCCTTGTCCACGACGTGCACAGCTTCCAGGTACGGGGTTACGACCACGGCGGCGTCCGTGACGTTGTCGCTGTGGCTGTGCTCGTTGTTGTTGGAGAACGCCATGATGGAGGCGATGTGTATGCGTTTGGAGAGGTTCTTTCTTCTTGGCTTCTCGGCGACTTGAGCGGCACGAGGCAAATGCGGAAGTGACGGTGCTTTTGATTTTTGGAAAGACAAGGGCTGTCTGAATTGATATGTGAGGTCTCTCTGAATTGATTCGTACTTGAACGGGAGCATACGAAACACGAGTCGATTTCTCATTTTCGAACTAGCGGTGGGCAGAGAGCTCTCCCAGTTGTTGTTGCGCTGAGCTGGGCTTCCTTTCCCCAGCCTTCGAGAAGCGAAAAATGCCTGGCGCGGATAGAGAAGACGGAGTCCAAAGGAAAGCCAGGCGCCCGACGGCGGATCCATTCAATGCACTGCATCAGTTGCACGCAAAAGATTGCAGTGGTAGCTACATACACACACAGCCAACGTGTTGAGTGGGATGGCTTGGTAAACATGTTGATCAGCGTGTTGCAACGGCGAAACCCAAAGCATCGCCCAGTGACCTCCACCGGATCCGCCATCGTCTTTCTGAACGCGAGTAGCGGCCGACACCTTCGTGGAGATCTCGCAATGGAGTGGAAAAGCTTTTGCCTGTCGTCTCGAGCCTTGACGTGAATGCACGCGCGGCCCGACGCTGCCCAAACGGCAGCCACAATGCAGGAAACCTGATGCATCAATGTTCCGTGTCCAAGACCAGCTGGCGTCCATCCCCTCGACACGCGATATGCGTTGCTGCCGGGAATCGGATACTGCAGTGTGTGGAACAGTGCGCGTGTATGCTCCGGAATATCGGATCTACTCACTTCTGCAGGGTACGCAGTCTCAAGTGACCCAGCTTCTCACTGCAATTGGTGACGCGCCGCCCATAAACAAGAGGCACACGTACGTGGAGACAGACTTGGCCGCTACGCTACAGTAAGCTGCAGTCTTATATTGATTCCGGACGGCAACCTACACGCGCTGGAAGGAAACGTTGCGGGCCGAACTCTGCGGTGTGAGCACGGCGTCCACCCGTAGATCCGACCGTCGGCGCTGGCCCTGGCGTTTTTGGCGAGACCACGCGACGGCGACACCCGCGATGACGCCTGCGACCACGACTGCAGCGACGATGCCACCAATGAGAGCGGCACTGGAGCCTCCACTAGAAGTTGTGCTGCTGACATCGGACGTGTCGATGGCGTAGGAAGCGCCGTTGTCTCCGTTGCTGCTGCTCCAGACGCAGCCCCAAGTGCCCGACTCGAGCTTCTGACACATGCCATCGCTCGGAGCCACGCACTTGCCGCTCGAGTAGCTCGGGAGGGAGTCGTGGCAGTCCGAATACAGCTAACACGTTTCGTGTGGGAAAGAGTTTGTCGCGAAACTGCAAGAACGAAGGAGCTGGTGAGGTTCTCGTCGAGAACTTATCAGAAACAAGTCGGACTTCGGAGCAGTGTACTTGCGAACATGCTACCCAGGGATATTGCGAATTCTGCCATATCTATTCAGAGCTAGGAAATGCCTACAAGAAACCGAAGCTCCAGTCGTCCAGCGTCCCACATAAACTGCTTGATTTCTGCCAGAGTTGAAGTCGCTGTTCTAATTGCGAGCGCTTGGGGTATGAAAGTGGGTCGGGGAGGACTCTACAGCGCAGCGATTCTGTGTCGCTTTCCATTCTCCATCGCCTTGAATTCGACTTCCATTTATGAAGGCTTCATCGCTGATCTACGCACTGGTGTTCGCTGCGCTCGCAACTCCGCTGGTGCTGGTCGCTGCTCAGATCGATGAGGGTGACTCGACAACTGCTCCACTCGTCGTTGCTGTTCTTGAGAATCGCACAACGAGTACAACCGACTTCATTGATGAGACCACTACGGTCGTGACTACAGTCCTCCGGACGGAGAAAGAGGTCGACGAGACCGAAGACGGAAACAATTCCCTAAGTGGTGAGCCTGGCGACAGGGTGGATGCGGCTGAAGATGACAATAACACCACATATCTAGTGAACGAGACCACAATTGTCGTCACGACAGTCAAAGGAATTCGCAGCCAGACCCAGACAGTCATTACGACCCTGTTCACAACCGATAGTGTCGCCTCTGACGAGACAAAGGCCAACGAAGACGACGACGATGGTGTCAAGGAGCTACTTGGTACTTCAGCAGTGTCGGTGACGCCAAGTGCCAACTAGCTGTTTACCTGCCCAGGGTTCATGCTGCCACTGCTTAAGAGAAACTAAACCTCCACGGTAATTGCCAACAACTTGAATACTATAGAACTAGTCTTATCGCATTTTGCACTCAAAGTGCACGTTTTGGTCAGAATTTCCAACTGAAGAATGCCGCCAAGGTCATTTCAAGATTGCGCACCGTTCATTGTTCTGGAACAGTTGAAACCATCAACTGCAATATATGTGCGTTGCTCTCTGGAATAGCTTGTCAACTACTACAGATAGACTGCAGGGTACTTCATCTCGTGTGTATTAACGTCTTTTAAGGTTCTGATCCCCAACCTACGATGCCGTTGGCTTACTGACCCACCACTGGTTAGCGTTTATTCTCCGCCTCTGCGAAAGCTCTCGTTGTACAGGTATCTTTGAACTGCACGATCTCAGCCCAAAGCCATCTTGTCTGCTTTTTCTAGGCCAGACAACATGTCGGCACCCACCGCACTCTCCAATTCATTTTTCATTTCTGCGGGTGTACAAATAGTCCCCACTGCAGCACTAACTCCTGGCAAGATGTCGAGTACTGGAAGCTCCGCGGACGGCAGCGACGAAGTGTTCGTACTTGAGGACGATCTTCTACCAGGATCCAACAGCATTGATGGCAGCGGGTGGTATGTGGGCTCGGATTCGGAGTCGAACTCGGGCAACTTGGGTTCTGGGAGCACTGACGAAAGCGAGTCGTTCTCCGGATCTAACTCTGACTCAAACAACTTGGTGTCCGAGAGCACAAGCGAAAGTGATTCGTTCGCAGGATCCGACTCGGACTCGGACTCAGGCAACTTGGAATTCGAGAGCACCAGCAAAAGTGATTCGCTGGCGGGCTTTGACTCGGACTCTGGATACTTGGAGTTCGTGAGCACGGATGAAAGCGGGTCGTTCTTGGGCTCCAACTCGAATTCGGGATATTATAACTGCACGGACATCAGTGTCGGAGGTGACGCTACCTACTGCATTGAGGGACTCATTTGCAGCGGCGACGGCAGCAAGCCAACGGGATACAACTGCCCCCTTAAGCACGATGTCGCTGTAGCCGATTGCCTCGAGAATATGCGCAGCTTCTTGGACGGCGACTGTGTGGCTCCGCGCGACAGCGTTTGCCACAAGATGAAGAAGACGGGTATCTGGAGCTGCGCATGGGACGACGAGGTGTCGAGTTCCAACGAGGAAGACGCCTCAGCGGCGACAGATTCTACTGCCACCAAAGTACCAACGATCGAGGAGTGCACAGGTGTGCGAGTGGATGGCGACGCCACCTACTGCACCACCGGAACCATTTGTAGTGGCAGTGGAGAGAAACCTGTGGGTGCGAGTTGTCCTGGGTCTGGTGACGTGGCTGTAGGGGACTGCCACGACTCCCTCCCGAGCTACTCGAGCGGCAAGTGCGTGGCTCCGAGCGATGGCATGTGTCAGAAGCTCGAGTCGGGCACTTGGGGCTGCGTCTGGAGCAGCAGCAACGGAGACAACGGCGCTTCCTACGCCATCGACACGTCCGATGTCAGCAGCACAACTTCTAGTGGAGGCTCCAGTGCCGCTCTCATTGGTGGCATCGTCGCTGCAGTCGTGGTCGCAGGCGTCATCGCGGGTGTCGCCGTCGCGTGGTCTCGCCAAAAACGCCAGGGCCAGCGCCGACGGTCGGATCTACGGGTGGACGCCGTGCTCACACCGCAGAGTTCGGCCCGCAACGTTTCCTTCCAGCGCGTGTAGGTTGCCGTCCGGAATCAATATAAGACTGCAGCTTACTGTAGCGTAGCGGCCAAGTCTGTCTCCACGTACGTGTGCCTCTTGTTTATGGGCGGCGCGTCACCAATTGCAGTGAGAAGCTGGGTCACTTGAGACTGCGTACCCTGCAGAAGTGAGTAGATCCGATATTCCGGAGCATACACGCGCACTGTTCCACACACTGCAGTATCCGATTCCCGGCAGCAACGCATATCGCGTGTCGAGGGGATGGACGCCAGCTGGTCTTGGACACGGAACATTGATGCATCAGGTTTCTTGCATTGTGGCTGCCGTTTGGGCAGCGTCGGGCCGCGCGTGCATTCACGTCAAGGCTCGAGACGACAGGCAAAAGCTTTTCCACTCCATTGCGAGATCTCCACGAAGGTGTCGGCCGCTACTCGCGTTCAGAAAGACGATGGCGGATCCGGTGGAGGTCACTGGGCGATGCTTTGGGTTTTGTTAGACTTTGCACAGGATAGGAGCAAGTGGTTATATAAACCGAAAGAACGCACTGCTTCCCACTGAGTATGTTTGGGGAAACCTCGAAGGTGCCAACCCCCTGTGTGTTTAGTCTAACGCTTTCTGCCTTACTGCTACGAGACACGACGTCATGAACTGCAACTTCCAACGGGCTGAGCTTGCTGAGCTCGACCCACATGTAGCCATCTCGACACTCCCACTTCGAATCTGTCAAGCTCGCCGTCTTGGCGTTCTTCGAACTAATCGCTTGCACTTCCATCCTCGATGGCAATAGGCACCGGCATCACGTTCAACCGTTGCCGAAACTTCTGAAACAATTGCGGGCCTAGAGGCTTTGTGAAAATGTCTGCTAGCATTTCCCCCGAAGGACAGTAGCGAACTTCGATCACTCCACTCTCGTGGTAATCGCGTACCTTACGGTACTTCAGGTCCACACTTTTTGTCTTGTAGTTGCCCTTAATCTCCGTTATCACAGTAATCGTTGACTGGTTGTCTTGGTACAGCACAGTCGGCAACCGAAACTTGAGCTTCAGCTCTTTGCAGATGTTGTGCGTCCAAATAATCATAGTTGAGCATTCACTAGCCGCAACGAACTCCGCACAACAGGTATCATCGGTCACAATTCTCTGTCTTCTCGATTTGTAGGCATACGTGCAGCCGTTTAGTTGCAACACGTATCCAGATACTGAATATCGACCATCTTTCTCGTTTCCGAGATCCGCATCTGCGTAAGCAACGAACTTCAACTCTGTAGTCTTTGGTTTGTGCCACACGATACCAAAATCCATGGTTCCTTGCAGGTATCTTAATACTCGTTTTGCCATGATCCAATTTTCTTGTGTGTAGTTGTTCAAATACTTCCCCAACGTACGCACCGCGTTCGCAAGCTCAGGACGCGAGCATTGAACTAGGTACTGTAAACATCCTACAAGTTCACAATAGGGAATACTTGGATCATTCACACCTTCATCATCTGTAGAAGCAGGTATTGGCACTTGTCCTAACGTCTGCGGCGTCGCAACAGCGCGGCACTTGTCCATTCCGAACCGCTCCAAAATCTTAGTAATGTAGCCGCGTTGCGAGATCCACACAACTTTGTCTTGGACAGAAGTGATCTCCATCCCGAGTAGATGGTGAACACGACCGAGATCTTTGATCTTGACTTTCTTCTCCAATTCACTAGTCACCAACTTCACATTCTGCTTATTGGCAACAATCAAAACATCGTCCACATACACTGTCAGAAAGATTGGATTTCCTCCCACTGTTCTCCAGTACACTCCGTTGTCCATCTTGGATCGCTTAAAGCCAATCTTCAGCAAGTAAGCATCTAGAGTCTTGTACCAGATCAGCGGCGCTTGCTTTAATCCATACAAACTCCTCAGCAGTCTGCATACTCTACCACTTCCATCGTCGATGTAGTCTGGCATCTCCATGTAGATTTCAGCTTCGCCAATGGGTCCATTCAGAAACGCAATCACAAAATCAATTTGATGACACACGAGTCCAAAGTGTAATGCGAGTAGAAGCACGAGCTTTACAGCGTCAAACGAAACAACAGGTGAATATGTTTCCCAGAAATTCACACCATACTCTTGCTGACAACCTTTTATAGTGACTCGAGCTCGATGGCGCACGACTCGTCCTTGAGGGTCTCGCTTGCGCACAAACACCCACTTGCTGGTTAACACTTTCTTCCCAGCTGGCCGTTCAACGAGCTCCCAAGTGTTGTTTCTCATCAAGTCGCCCCACTCTTTCTCTAATGCTTCTCTCCACTTGTCTGCATCTGGCTGTTGCAAAGCCTCTTGCACACTTTGAGGTTCCGTCAAAACATTCACAGCTTCAATCACCAAGCTAGCTGGAATCTCGACCTCGTAGTCTTGAAGATGTACATTTGGGCGTCTTACCCTAGTTGACCGTCGAAACGATGCTGTAGCTGGCGACCCACTCCACCCATCGCTTTCGGCGTCATCATCTTCTTCATCTGCATTTCCGTCATCACAAGCAGCAAGTCGATCTATCAGATCTGAAGGGTCACAGATTTCACGACAATTACATTGCCATTGATCGTCATCTGTAGCCGCAACTCCTTCATTATCACCTTCCAAATCCACCCTCATAGGCTCAGCTTCATCCCGCGCTGGGATAAACTCCCCATCTGTAGCTCCCACTGAAGGCACGCCTTGTCGATCTGGGGCAGCATCATTGACATCTACACGACTGCTGTTAGGCGAGCCTGAAACATCATGATCTCCACCATCTCGAACCAAAGGACGTAATCGCTGAGCGTTAGCTCTCGATTGAGCTGCACCCGCAGGCACATCTTGAGTGAATGCCTCAGCACCACCCAAAGCTCCACCAACAGTATCCGGAAACTCACAAATATTTCGACCTCCACCAGTACGCTGACGTTTGGCAGAACATTCAGCTCCACCATTTCCGAGCTCTCGTAGATGTTTATGACTTGGATGGCCACTAGTAGTACTAGCCGTACATTGATGCACCACTGGCAGCCGAGTATACGGTATCACTTTCGGCAGCTCCGATCTCCGTCCTTTGCGATATCTACTCGCTAAAAGACGGTCCACGTAGCTCCGCTCCACAGTCCAACCCTCTTCAAACTCTAACGAACGAACTTCTTCAATACTTCCATTCAGCAGGTTTAGGACACGGCAGCTATCGGAATGTTGTGCACACCCCATGAAAAGTCCAGGCTTTCCCGGATTTTCCAACTTGTTTTGTCGAAGCACTTTGGGTGTGAAGAGGAATACCACACATCCCCACGTCCGTAGTGAAGACACATCTGGTCTCTCACCGAATCGACGACGATACGGCGTATCACCATTTAGAGCATTCTTCGCGCTGATGTTCATCACTTCAATCGCAAAACGAAATGTTTCATCCCAAAGATCGTCTGGCAAATTTGCTGTCTCCAACAACGTTCGAACTCTTGCCATCACAACACCATTCATCCTTTCGACTAAGCCGTTCTCTTCAGGACTATAAGCGTTGGTCCACGTGTACTCAACTCCGTGAGCTTGGAGAAATGTCTTCATGGTGTTGTTAAGCAACTCTCGCCCTTGATCAGAATGAAAAATCTCCATTCGATGACCTTGAGCAATGATCCACTTCAAATGTGTCAAAACCACTTGAGTTGCTTCCTCTTTGCGTCTCAAAAGGAATCCCTATAAGTATCTACTTGTTTCGCCTTGCACTAGTTAAAAATGAGCGTATCCATCGTATGTCTCCACTCCAACATAGCACATATCACTCATGAGTTTCTGCATTGGTCGGGTTGCACGTCGCGTCACGGTTCGTTTGTACGACATCCTTGTCAATTTTGCCGCTTTGCAACTCCAACATGGAGAATCACCATCGCTCAATGCAGGTAACTCTGACTCCATACCAGTTGTAACTTTGTCCCTGGCCATTTTCCTAAACGTCACAAAATTTAAGTGCGCAAAACGCAAATGCCATTTTGTCAGCGCTTCGGAGTCACATTTTCGATGCTGCACTGCTGCAAGTTGTTGGTCTTGTACACTACTTCCTAGTGATGCCACACTGTAGGTCTCCATCGCAGTCGCCTTCAAGCGATAGCGTCGGCGCTCTTTCTTCAGCAGTAGCTCAACATCATCTTTGCGTATCCAGCACGCACGCTGAGAATTAACGCAGCCATACTTGACATTCCACCCGTTACTCTCCAACAAATCTTGGCTCAAGACATTCTCAGGAGCTCCAGGCATCAGCAACACGTTCGTAAACGGTAACTTAACGTCTGCATGAGACCGCTTGTTGTTATGCACACACAGGTGAATATCACCAACCAATTCATTTTCTTTCACAGTCCCGTCATAGCTCTCAAAACAATGCGTCATGTCCACTCTGAGATTGGTCAGTATGTCTTGCTGGTTACACACATGTACATCACTTGCATTGTCGAGAATCCACTCCATTTCACCACTTGAAGGAGGATTTCTCTTCGGGACAGGGTTTCCACGTACGTGACAGCAGATTGCACTTGCGTTTTTCCGCTGCACTGCAACATGTCTTGTGGAGTTTCCATCCTGACCCCCGTCACCTTTCTTATTTTGCCACCTTTTGAATTCCGATCCAGTGGGCTTATCAGCAGGAGCAGCACCTTGCAAAGCAAGGGCAATTTACTCGAATATGCCCGACTTCACCACATTCAAAGCATTGTCGACTTTCTTTCTTCTGTTGTCCTTGTTGCTGCTTTCCGCCCTTCTGATTCTGCTGCTTGGCCTTGTATCTGCCCTTCTTCTGCTGCTGTTTACCTTTACCTTGATTCTGACTCTGCTTTCCTTGTTTCTTCTGGTTACAAGCAGAACAGACACTGGTGACATGTTCATCTTTCGCCACCTTTTCATCAAGAACCGACTCCGCTCGCAATGCATTCATGACTTGCGCAGCCGTTGGTACCGGTCGATCTGCTCCACCATCCTGCCTAACCACGTAGTGCTTTGAAAATTGACGAACCACATCTCGATGTGTCCGAGATACATGACCGAGGAGGGTCTCCGCGTAATCCTCATCAGTAACACGTTTGCCGAAGTGAAGCAGTTGTCGTCTCAAATTCTCCATCTCGCGCAGCCACTGATCCATACTCTTGTCTGGTGTGTATCCATTCGAGTAGAACTCGGACCTGGCGAAAATGTAATTAGAGTACTCCCGCTTGGTCTGCTTGTCAACAAACCGTTCCCACATCCCACGTGCGGTTTCTTCTTGGCATATCATCTCTGCATCTTCTTAAAGAACACCAGCCAAAACCGCTTCTCGAGCTATATTATCCTTAGCATCAAACATGACCTGCTAGTTAGGATCAGTCCGATCCAAGGTGCACGATCCATCCACTACATCCCAGCATCTCATCCGCTTCAAGAAGGTTTGCAGCTGGACAGCGTACAGATCAAAACTTCTCCCCTTCATCTTCGGCACTGTATCCATCTTCATTGGCATCAAATTCACTCCAGGCATTGCACCAAAACCGAAACCGGCTTGGAGAGGTGCTTGGAGAGGTGGGAAGTTGAAGCCACCAGCCGTACTTGGCACACCAGCACTTCCACTAGCCGTGCCAGGGCCAGTACTAACACCACTTGTCACAACTCCACCAGAACTCACACTTGTAGCGGTCTGTGGGGTTTGAGACGTCACCGTGCTTGTCGTCACGATTGTTGTCGTTGTCAGGTTCGCTGCCGTAGAGGTAGTCATTGGCGCCGAACTCATCCTCGCTCTTCACGGTCACCATAACCACGAAAGGCTCCACGCGACACTTGGGCTCATAACCTGTTAGACTTTGCACAGGATAGGAACAAGTGGTTATATAGACAACCGAAAGAACGCACTGCTTCCCACTGAGTATGTTTGGGATTGAGGAGGGAAACCTCGAAGGTGCCAACCCCTTGTGTGTTTAGTCTAACGCTTTCTGCCTTACTGCTACGAGACACGACGTCATGAACTGCAACTTCCAACTGGCTGAGCTTGACCCGCATGTAGCCATCTCGACAGTTTTCGCCGTTGCAATACGCTGATCAACATGTTTGCCAAGCCATCCCACTCAACACGTTGGCTGTGTGTGTATGTAGCTACCACTGCAATCTTTTGCGTGTAAATCCGCCGTGCTGCAGACTTTGCTGCCGTTCTTGTCCGGCAAGAGCGGTCTGCTAACAAGCCAAGAAGGCGGCGACAACGGCTCGCAGTTAAATGGCGTGCGAAATACCGACTTTTTTAGTTTTAATGGGCGTTTAGTTATAATGGGTAGCCAATGAGAGCGCACCATTCAACAATGTCATAAAGGATTCCCGCGTTTTAGTTATAATGGGTTGAAGTATCGGACGGTATTTTTACAGCCAACAAATCTTAAGATATGTAACGACTTGCACACCACTTACATTAGCAGTGCTCCTCTTCAAGCGAGCCGCACTGATCCCAACGTGGCTGCAATACGCAGAGCGCCGCACATTCTAAATAGTACGACATGACTGTGTATATTGGTGTGCTGATAGAGGCGAATGGCCTGATTAACTTTCTAATTGAATTCGCTACTGCCTCTACCTCGTTGTGTAGCGAAACTATTGGTATTTTATGTGGTGAACATGAATTTAGAAGTAATTTACGGGAAGCGCTAAAATGTTGAACTTGACCTGTCTGCTGCGGGAATCACTCACCTCAAAAGGTGCATGCCCATTATAGCAAAAAAAGTCGGTACATTCCTTGGACGCTCTTGGTCAAACTGAGACCAAGTGTATAAAGTTGCTTGCATGACGTATTTCCTATCACGTGACAATCCCATTGGTGAGCAATATGTAGGAAATGATGTTCAACTGCAGTCTGCAGTACAAGAATAATGATGCATGTGTTTGTATACTGTTAGCTTGAGAACTATTTGTTGTCAATCCAGATCGACGACGATGGCCCAGCTTTCCTTATCGACTGGCAAGAGAACAATGTGAAGTCTTTTGTGGCCGCGACCAACGTTTTGAACGCGGGTCAAGCGCCTCAAGGGCTGCAAGCGCGTCCAGCCTTTGTAGACGATGTCATCCACAGACTCCAGTCACAACTGGCAGGAGGTCGCTTTGGGCATACACGTACATACATGTATCCGGATACAATTCGTAATCTTGATACCAGTGCCTATCTTTGCTGGCATCACGAAAAATTGCAGTATTTTCAGACATGCTTCGTGCATGTCAACCATTATCATTTGATTTATCAAGCGCGCAAATGCCGACCAGCGCTTTCTCCTTCGCCAACTTATGGGAGTCGATGCAAGTGGAGTTGCGTGGGAAATATTCTGCTGAACGCGTTCTACAACTCACATCTTACACGAAAGAAACGAGCTGGCTGCGTGTAACGGGGTCCCACGAAGAGTGCCCTGTCACTAAGTGGAGATCCTGTGGTGTGGACACACCACAGCCACGTCACTCACATCATGGCTACATGCCCTCAAAACCAACCAATAGGATAAATCTAGGAAACTCTATAGGTGACTTGCATTTTGTATGTAGATGGATTTAGAAACACCTATAAATATAGTCAGTCTTAAATCTACCCTCTTATCGGCCCCTTTGGCCAGGGACCCGTGAACTGCCGTTCAGAGAGAGTTTGTATACTCTCGGAAGTCAAGCTTCCTCTAGCGCAAGGTGCCGTGACCCGTCACACTTGGTAGCGCTTTTAGTCAATCCACGCTTACGAGGGTAGGCTACCTGAACCTCAAGCGTTCTGTTCAACATGGACCGGAATGAGTTTCCTCATTTGAACGACTCGCAGTTCGAGTCCGTTCGAAAGATGGCAGGCATCTTCGGTATGGAAGCTCTGCAGAGCTTGGTGGCGTCAACGCCAGCCGAGCAGGTCGAACGCGTGAAACGCGTTTGACATGTATGAGCGAGGACTCATTGAGCATGTCCGAGGAACCTTTCAGGCTCCCGCGGTTGAGTCCAAGCCGACCCAACCTAAGCCGCTGCGGCTTAAGGTGAACCCATACGAGGGGAAGGAAGGAGAGAACCTGCACTTCTGGGTTCGGGAGGTAGAGCTCTCCATGGACGCAGCTCTAATCTCGAGCGAACGGCTCAGAGTGGCGATCGCACTCTCCAACCTTAGCGGTCGTGCTAAGAGTTGGGCGTACACGCACGAAGCGACTACGCCGGGATGTTTTGCATCCTGGGCTCAGCTGTGTGAACAGCTTCGAGCGGCGTTCCTCCCGGCGAACTATGAGTATCGCCAGCGCTCACGCTTTCTCTCGTGTAAACAAGGGAAGCGTGAGCTGCACGAGTACATCCAGGAGATGCGTGAGCTTACCGCATCTCTAGTGGGAAAACCCACTCCATGAACACATCAAGGTGACGGTGTTCATGGACGGCCTCCGGGTGGGGCCCGCTCGCACGCAGCTGTTCCGGGTGCAATGTGGCACCCTTGAGGAGGCGATTCAGATCGCGCTCCAGGAAGAGTACAGCCATCGCCAGGCTCGTACGCCGGCCTCAGCATGGCCAGGGAACTCCGCACCGGGTACGAACCGGGCGAGTCCTAGCCAACTAGTTCCAATGGAACTCGGGTCCGCGGAGCAGCAGGACATCCGCTGCTACGGCTGTAGCAGGCTGGGTCACATGAAACGTGCCTGCCCCGCCGGAGTACAACCCAGCCGGTTTCCTCCTAGACCTCTAGCGCTCAAGGGTCGCTGGCAAAAGCCGCGATCCCGAGACCAGGGGAACGCAGGCAACCAGTAGGGGCGGGGCACCCTACTGGGGAAGATCTAAGTCTTCATGAGCGGTGCGCGGGTGGCGCGCACCATGGAGACTTAGCCCCTGAGAGTCTGTGCACTCTCGAATCGGCGAAGGGCAGCGGAGGGCTGCTTGTAGTACACGCAGGTGTACGAGGATACGGATTTCCGTTCCGTATCCTGATTGACTCTGGGGCGTCAAAGAACTTTGCACGCCGCCAGACAGTTGCTCGCAACGGCAACAAGTTGGCCGATGCTCTGAGAGAGAGCAAAGGCAACGGGACAGTGTCAGTCAGACTGGCCGACGGGAAGGTGATAACCATCCCTAAGATCCACATGGATCTTGCTGTGAAGTTCGAGGACTTCGACAGCACGGAACAGTTCACTGTTCTTGAGATGGAGTCGTACGACTTGATCCTGGGCATGCCCTGGCTCGAGAAGCACGAGCCCTGGATAGACTGGCGCGGCAAAGTGATTGGCGCTAGCCGGCCTGCAGTGTCCGACAGATCATTGGTGAGTCATGTTCCCACCTCTGTCAGGACCTGGGCCACCCGAAAGGGGCGCCGGGATGCCGAAGCATCCAGGGAGTACTTGGGAGTCGTCGATGTCTTGGACGACTCCATGAAAATGGTTGCAGCAGGAGCTGCACCGGACCGAGCGCGGCAGTCCATTGCGGACAGCCCTCGATCGCCACCGGAGCCAAGACCGGTGGCCGAAGCTTCGACAGTGTCGACGCTGACGAGCGTCGACCAAGTGGGTAACATAGTTCCACACACGGTCGCCCAGACCATAACTGAAGAGGAAGACGCGGAAGACGCTTCCTGTGTGGGTAACACAGTTCCACACACGGTCGCCCAGACCTTACCTGAAGAGGAAGGCGCGGAAGGAACTTCCTGTGTGGGTAACAAAGTTCCACACGGAGTTGTGAATGCTCTCGATGTCCCTAGTGAGACATCACACGACGTCGGTAACGAAGTTCCACGTCGCGGTCGCCGTCGACGACACCGTCGCCGCCGCAAGTCGAGTCTGAACGTTGTTCAGACTGAAGTCGCTCTTAGCGACTCGGAGCCCAGGGCCCGGGCTCCTCAGACGCGGCCGGTCGAAGAGTGTTATCACATCTTCGACAGCGTGACCGGTATGCCAGTCAAGGCAACTGGCATCCACTTGGAGCCGCTGCCTGAGGTGTCAGAATTGCTGAACCTCGAAGAGATGGCGGCAGAAGATTTTCTGGCCGATCTCAAGGCTTGCGAGATCGCTGAATTGGTTCTTCTTAAGCCGGAGACCGCTCTCGAGAAGATGAACTCCTCCTCTGTCCTGGACGAAGATGTCCTGGAAGAGATGAGGAAGCGACGCGAAGCGCGCTTGGGTTCTGAGATTCTCAAGAACCCCAAGGATCCGGTGTATCCCTTGGTGAAGGAGTACGAGGACGTGGCCAGCTTGTGTCCAGCGTGGAGATGAATAACCCACGTTCCCGCATATGATACCAAGTGGTATGGCTAATCGCGGACAGCACGGTTTTCGTGGACAGTGTTGCTCCTGACGAGGCTGTGGCTGAATACCAATAGTGGACTGCGAATAGCGCGAGCTGGAGGGAGTTATGTTGTACTTCTGCTGGTAGCCATACGTCGTACCCGTGCCTCGAGCACCACGTGGCCCATTTTCTCCAGGTGGCGTTGTACTTCGGTTTTGATCCAGAGGCCAATGCGTAAAACTGAAGTTGGATGAGAAGCTCATGTAGATCTTGCGTAGCGTCGGAGGGACCGGTATCTGGTGCCACGCAGAGGATAGGTTAGACCAAACCGTACTGTGAGGTGGTGTCCACGCGCGTGAGCCAGCGTCGGCCATTGTGTTGATGGCACCCGGGAAATGTTCACACCCTCAACGCGAAATTCAAATACAGCTTCAGCGAGACCAATTGCTCGGTTTATATAAACATATATATATATCTTGTACCATCGGGTTTGAGATTGATAGCCGGTTCGTCCATGATACTGCCGATATGTTATCTGACCATGCTTTGATCAGGACAAACGGGGTTGGGTGATTTGAAGTCCACGCCGGCCCGAACACCCACACTGCTAAAGCCACACGAGTTGCTCGCGGACGTTGACGTTAAAGCCTTCACTGCCGGTGGCCGTGCGAATCAAGTCTCGCTCGTCCTTGTCGAATCGAATCTGGATGTACTGCTCCATCGCTGGGTCCAGCACTGCGAGGCCGCTGTTGCTGGCGTCCATGTACAGGTGAATTTCTGCTGGCTGCGATTTTGTGTACATGCTGAGTGGTAGCTTTTCAAGTCGACCTTTCCCAAGTATTAACTCGAACCACTGAAGGTCCTGCAGAATTTGATCGTTGACTGCGACTTCGCCGTACCGTGGTGCCCGTACGCACGCTGGGTGGATACGTTGGTAGAAAAAATTTAAAAAAAAATCCTACGGCCTTGCAGCTCGCAGACAAGAGCAGACATGGCGCAGGCTGTCCAGAAGTTGAGTTCGAGTGGTATGTCGTTGATTTCTTAGTGACTGAACCCGACCAAGCGCCTTCTCGATTTTGTCTCTTGGCATCGAGATGGTTGATTCGCCGGTGTCGAATTCGAGGCCAAGAACTTGAAGCTGTGTCTGCCAAGTTGATTTTTTTCTTCGTTGATCGCTCCAGGTCCCAATACCGCGGTCATGGCCAACCGTAGTGATTCGTTGGCGAGATCTAGCCTGTTGCCGGCGTCGGGTTCAACCATCACGTGGTCGTCCACCCACTCGTACGCGAAGAAAGGTTCACGGTCAGTGGAACGTGGGTCCATGGACATCGGGCTTTCGCGACCGACTAGCCATGTGATAGCTCCCCCGAATGCACCGTAAAACGCTGGAGAGCTTGTCCAGCCGAAGGGGACCGACATGTCAATTATAAGAACTCCCAGTTCCGTTATTGTGGCCGCCATCCACTGGACGTGTCCGCTTGCCAGCATGAGGTGCCTGAAAGCTCCTTTCACGTCACCTTTCATGATTTTGATAATCTCACCTTTGAAACGTGATCGGCAGGACACAATTCTGCGGGCAATGGCTGCAACATATTTGTACTCGATGTCGGGAGATAGATCAATGTTGGACATGTCATTGGTCGAATTTCCTCGTGAGAATGAGAGATCGTATATGACTCGGATATCTTCTTCTGGATCACAATCCTTTTTCGTCATTGCACCAAGTGGACTTATTTGGATGTTCTTCCAGGTCTAGAGTACTTCACTTTCCAGAACCAAGTACTGCCCAGCATCTTGATCTTTCCGAATCGCTGTGAGTACTCCGTTCAAGTGGCGATAAGCAGACGCGTGGTTTTTCATCGGCTTGGTTTGCGTGGGGCTTGCCTGTTTCCACGATGGTGTGATTCCCTCGCGCGCGATCTGTACCAAAAGCTCCTTGTGTTTGTACCCATCGAGCAAGCGCGCGAACCTGGCCGGATGCATTACCTTGTTGGGGCGAAAGTCAGTGAGTGTCTGGCCTCGTACCGCCTCCACGATGGCTTGCAAGCTCATGCCATGGTCGAATGCTATAGCTGTGACCACGCGCTGTTTTTCAGAGTTTATTTGCCATTGCTGAGCACCGTTTCGTAAAGGGCAAACTTTGGGGAGATCAATTCCGAGCGGTGTGCACAGTTTTTCGAATGAATTTGACTGGCGAGTTGTGCAGTCGATTACGCGCTTGGCCAGATTTCGTAAGACACGGTTTGAATCTGGGCATGCTGCATTGTATACACTCGCGGCAAGTGGATCAGGTAGTAGACTGCTACCTGAATTGGCTTGAGCTGTTGCTGGCGAGGTTCACACGCGTTGTAAGGGTGTCGAACCCGTGATGGCGACTGGACCCACGTGACTCGAGAGCGTTTTGGCTCGCCGGTTGTTTGATTGTCGAGACTTGACTGCCTCTTGTTGCCAGCCCTGCTGTGCGAGGTGCGTTTTGGCTTGCTCGGGGTTGGGCCAGCCGAACTGGCGGGACTTGTGTGTTGATGGTGGTGCTACCGACTGAACAGTGACTCAAACGGAGTCGTTTCGGCCGAACTGGCGCGACCTGCGTCGGGCTGCGAGGACACCGGATTATGCTGCAACTCAAACGGAGTCCTGTGGGCCGAGCCGGCGCGACCTGCGAGTTTATGTTGTTGCAAACGACTGAACAGTGACTCGAACTGAGCCTCGTCGGCCGAACTGGCGCGACCTGCGTCGAATTGCGAATGTACCTGGTTGTACAGCGACTTGATCGGATTCTTGTCGGCCGAACTGTCGCGGCCTGCATCAATTTACCGGTGTTTCTGTAGTTGTGACCCATCAACGTCTGGAATGTTGATGATGACTCCCAAGGTGTGCGGAGCTGCAATGTCCGCATCGTAACGTGAAGATGATTCTATTGATTCATCTAGGTCTTAATGACCCGAATTACCTTGTCCAAGGCCCGCCGGACCAGCGTTCCCTGGACCCCATCATTTGCTGTCGTATTTCCTGTTGACACCCCCGAGAGTACGTCGAATGTAGCTGCGGAGCTGAGTGGAGAGTGCTGCTGGGTAAAAGTGTACTCGGCTGTCAAATGTGCACACATTTGGGTCCTCCGACGGACAACCTCGTCTGGACAGGAATTTCAGACACACATCCTTTCCGTCCTGTTGCGGCAGTGGTTGGTACGTTTCGCTCGACTCCTTTCGGGCGCTGTTGCTGCCGTGTCGGTATCTCCGTGGCTGGCGCTGTGGCTTCGTATCACTTGCTGTGTGAATGGCGGACGACAACTGCATAGCTTCCACTTGATTACGCTGGGCCGTGAGCAGAAGGCCGTGAAGTTCGATGTGGTTTGGAGTGAATATAACGGGTATCAAGTGCCTGGTCATTGTCGCGTTTTCGATGTCAGCGACCACCGCATTTCGATACTTTTCAAGTTGCGAATCAATCCATAGTGCCAGCGTGGGCACCATGTCTTGTGGCCATAATTTTCGCCCCTTGAGTTCGACCACAAAGTTGTAAAACGTTGTCGCGAGGTGTTGCATGCCCGAATCGCATCGAGTGACGCAATATTGCTGGAAACCGTTGGCAGCGGCTAGAACATGTTCCCACGATGTTGGATATGGAGCTGACAGGAACTTCGCCGACACTGAGAAGTCGTTCATGTTGATGAAGCTCTCGCGTTGGCGCTTGAGACGCGTCATCTCATCGACCGGGGTAAAGTGAAGAAATGAAAGTCCGCGACTTCCGAATTCAATGTCATACGCACGTGTGGCGACACCTGGATACGCTCACGCGGACACCAGCGCTTCCACAAACTCAATAGGGGACTTACCTCGTTGCGCTTCGGATGTGACCGCATCGTGAACTCGACGTTGTTCTGCCGTTGGCGTAAAACTGAACTTGCTTCGTTTGGAGGGTGTACTCTCATCTGAGATGGCCGCCGGCCGTTTCTCATTCAGAATTGCATGTCGCCGTGCTTCCAAGTGATAAGGCAGCAGGTGGGGTTTGTGTGCACGGATCAAGTCAAGGATCTCGACCTCTTCTGACGTATCTTCAGGGAGTTGTGCTGGTACTGCCGTGCTAACGTTGCTGGTGGTAGCAGACGCTACATGCAGCGGAGGCGGCTGCACACGTTCCACGGAGCGACACGGGTGGTTGAGCCGGTTCAATGGCGCTGATTGGCACCGGTTATCTCGTCTCTCGTCGGATCCTGCTAGCACCGTCCTGGCGATTGTCGCCTCGTCCTCTGCGGCTTCGTCACCATCGTCAACATCCAGCATGTCAAAGAAACTGGAGTTGCTGGTGGATGGATTGATTTGGCGGGGAGTCAATTGAGTTGCTGAATTCTCATGGAATCGCGAGGGCTGCGATACCATCGCTTCGCAGAACGATGCCCCGAAAGAGCCTTCCATATTGGCTGGGATTCGTTTTCCTCCATCCACATAGAAGACATGGTTGACTACATGCTGCACGGAGACGCGGTTGAGCTTGCCCGTGCGAGGGTCGACCCATGAGCAGACTCGGTCAAATCCAGGGTTCACGGAAGGGAGAAGACCCTGAATGAGCTCCGCCACCGACAACGGTTGGCATGCGCTGTCGGATGCCGCAGGGGCCAGCAGCCGGCCCATGACCGCGTCGTGAATGTGATCAAGCTGTTCAAAGTCCCAATTGTCCTCGGAAAGTTCGTGACAGCCCATTATCATGGGTACAACCGGAAAGACAGAGTCGCATATGCTTGCTCGATTCGTCTCGATGGGTCCTTCGAGCGTACTGACAATGAGCCCCGCCTCGGAGTAACCAGTGACTTGGCCATAACAGTAACGACCATCGTGCTTCACGCACACTGCCTGTCGAATCCACGTTCCCAGTTGCAATCCTTCGGCATCGCTGCTGTCTACCTTACGCGCCAGTGCTGTCACTCTCAGAAGCTTCACGGTCATTCCTTTGTTGTCTCCCTCGGTTTCAACAGTAGCTGTCGCGGATGCCCCTCTGGAACTTTTTATCTTGGCGTAGATTGGTGCCGCAATTACGCCGTCGACGTCCTTCGGGAAGGCGAGAAGGAACGAACCTCGGGGAAGCGTAGGAGCTGGCATCTTTCAACGTCGGGGGCGGCGTGGGAACGTTGCTTTGGCTTGAATGGTAGTTGTTACCTGCTTAACTGTTGCTTGGCTCGTAGAAAAACCAAAAATGACTGCACTACTCTACGTTTCAGTCGAGAGTCGTCAAGATGAGACTTGGAGGGCGCCTGTCGTCCTCGCTTCCTGATCCCGGAAAAATAGCCTTCCCTTGGTAACCTTCGGGAAACCGACTAATTCCTACGCTGTCATCGCTTACCTGGTAATTGAACAATTCCGGATGAGTGTTAAAGTCCTGCCGTATCCTTTTTGGAAACGCATTTGTAACTCGATGTGGATATCCGCACTTTGCACTGGGTTTCTCTACGGTCTCGCTTTGGTCATTGGGTTTCCACTGCCCTTCTCGATGTTGACTCTCGTTGCTCCAATGAACGGGCTTATCGCGCTCACAATGGTTTTTGAATGGGCTACAACGATCCGAACAACTCCAGGAGCCCTGAAAAATCTTCAAAATACGATCAAATTATGGTGTTGCGCAGCGCTACTAATATTCATCTACCCGCCATTCTTTTACATCTTCACCATGCTGTCCAACAAGGCTCAAATGGCGTTTGCATTGCTTCTACCAGCTATCAAAATATTTTTGAGGAACTTGTTTTCAAGGACGATTCTTCACCCCACGGATGAGTTACCAGAGGCTATCATTTTCAACTGCGACGTCTTCAGTGCTCTCTTTGTTTCCTATTGCATGCAAAACTCGCCGTCAGTGTGGACTACGTTGGAGATCATGGCTGTTGATATTATAATGATGGCGATATCGTTGCGTGATGCAGAAGCAACCAAGGAAAAACTAACGAGCTTGGAACAGCGCATCGAACAGCAAAACCATGGGGATAGTAGCAGTGGCGCCAACAAGGGGCATCGACTTACGACGCTAGAGAAAGCGATTGTGATTTTACAGCGAGACGTAAAACCTGATACGAGATTTCCAGCACGTCTTGAACTCAAACGTGTAGCTCCAATGGTGGACACAATACCACCGAGTCAGACTGTGATGCCCACCAAAAAGAGGAGAACATTGCTTGTGGAATCAGCGAAGAGTTTCTTCGCCCGCAGAATTCGATTGGGCCGCTTCTCGAAACAAATTCTCAGCACGAGCAGTATTTACCCAACGATCACAGGTGTTGGAAGTGGAGTGCCAAGTCTCCCAGTCACCATTCAGTATACACACATGGTTCGACAACTTCTGTATATGACCGAGTTTCTTCTCCTTCTCAACTACGTCGAGGTCATCATTCCGCTCGTCTTTTGTAAGTTGTATCTTCAAAAAAAAAAATGGTTGATGTGTCTTCTCTAATGGTCTGTATGTTTCTTGGGCTTTCACAGCAGTCTACTTGTACGCAATGTACCACCTGCCCAACCGCGAATATTACTCGCAGCTCCGTGGGATGAATGAGGACGAGCTGGTCGACACACTCAAGAACGTGCTGTTCTATTGCTCTCTCCAGCTTCTTTCGTTGTTCCTACTGTTCTTTGCGCTGCAAAAGAGGTTGGGTCTGTCCCCAATCCACCACTTGGCTTTCATGCTGGATAAACAATGTCTCGGGATGCAAGTGAAGCTCGTTTTGTGGGTGTTCTACAACGCACAAGCGTCACTCCAGCATTCAGGTAAACTTCAATACTAGGAGGCTCAAAGAGATATTTGTCTGAAGGCTAACCTAACAACTATACTGATGCCGCAGGTTATGACTACACTTTCCAGTTTTCTTGGCTACAACCACAATCGGCATCAGCGCCTAGCGAGTAAAAGTCATCAACGCCTTAAATTTAAAGATTAATAGCGAAACAAAGTAAGGTTAACTGCAAGATACCTCAAACAGTGATGCAAAAAAGTATTAGGTTTAAAGACGGTGAATGCACATTGCGACCATGGTGGGGCTTTGCTATCTGTTGGGGAACGATTCCTAGGTTTGTGCAGCAATTATGCCCCATGCTGAAATAAATGACCACTACGTACCAACCAACGCGCAGCAGTGTCTTACTTTACACGGTTCTTCTGAGTGTTCGAGTGGCTGTTTAGAGCGTTAGTCTGACGCGATATTTGATCCAAGACAACGTAGAGAGAAAATTCATCGTTCGCATGCTAATTGAAAGCAATTGGGAGACTTTTGCCGCAAAGACCATTTCTTTGCCAAAATGATTATTCACTGGGTAGATTATCCGTGTGGACGCTTTGGTCAAAGTCCGTGCATGATTATTCGTGTGCGTTGACCCAACTTGTGAGTTTGTGCCTGTATTCATACAGTAAAGTATTGTACACGTAGCTCGGGGTATGATATTGTTGTTTGCGGTCAATTTTCCAGACCGAACGTTCCGCCCACGTTGTCTGTGGACTTGATGGCCATAGTCTGGGCATGATTATTCAATGTCTTGTTTACCACAATCACAAATACTCGTAGATGTAGATGAAAAGTGTTAGCCCGAGCAGAGCTACGTATCTTCAATGGATCTTAACTATATCTGCGTTTCTTGATGATATTTCACTGAGAGGAGGTTGGCAAAGCAGCGAAGGGTACCAAATTCATTGTCGAATTTCCACTCCAGACACTAGGTACCAACACTTTCGAATACACTTTGCCACTTGAAGCTGCTGGCTACGATTGCAGTGCGTGTGTATGTGTTTTGCGTGTTTGTATCTGCTACCATCTTTGCTCGAACGAGTGGCGTTTTAATCGAAGGAGAATGACGAACTGAAGTTGCCGACATCGTCTGACGCGCTGAGCGCAGAATGACGTTAAACCTTTTCAACTTACCGATATCCTTCACAATAGTTCTTATGGATACAAGTAGATAGTTACAGTCTTTCACAACCTCTACCCGAAATATAGTTTGCCAATTACCCGACTATTTGTTTGTTACGCGTCTCCTCAACACTCGCCGATCCTGTTGTTGTGATGGAAGACCAAACGATTGAGAGTGAAGACACCGACGCTATGAATGCCGATATCTCTCCGATACCGAGTACAATCGGCCAACCGCTCGTTTTGAGTCGAACCCACGTGGATCCCCCTCCGTTCTTGGATGTTTTGTCATTCCATTCCAGTCGACTGCTCTCAGTCTCACGAAAGGAGATCGAGGAACGGGAAGTGCAATTCAAGAAGAAAAACGGTATGACGTCGTACTTGAGCCCCTCCAAGAAAAACGGTAGTGGACACTCAATGACTTTGACACCGGAAGAGGAGGCAGCTCGACTCGATGAGTTGTTGTCTTCGGTTCATCTTCTGCTAGAACCTATTCAACTCCCTGATTTAAGACACACGCGAGTGTTCGATCCTGCTACGTCACTTCTTCGGCCGGTGACACCAACTGCAACAGTGGGCAAACCTGTGGATGAGCCCATTACCAAGCTCAAACTCACCAAAGTTGACAAAAGTGACGAAATCAAGCTCTTTTACCCCACAGGTGCCAAGAACTCCAACATGCGAGACTACATCAAGGAGACGATACAGAAACATTTCTCCACTGCTGATCTAGAGCAACCACTGCACGATAAAACACTCGGTGCATCTGCATCTGCACCAATCTTCCGTTCACCAGGGAAGATGTCGGAGCCGAATGGCCAACTACGTTCAACATCTCCATCAAAGACTCGACCATTTGGCAAGAGCGTCAGGAAGAAAAAGCAAACTCAACGCTATCAAGTCGCCAGTGCAGAATTCTATGGCGCCGAGTGCTCTCCTGGACCCGCAACTTACACGACAAGCGAAAGAGATAATTGCTGCCGTTCGTGCGAATTCTTCCAAGATCAACGACCTCATTTCCAAATAGAAACTACTGCTCTTACGTCCCTACTTTTGCTGAATTTCGCTTGCCTAGCCTCTTGATTTTGGTCGCAGGGACTGTGGGGAAGTCGACTTAAGACGTCGAATTGTGGCGTCCAGGTCGGTGCACACTGTGCGAAGTACTTCGTTTGTTTCTTTCGATTGGTCGATCCTGAAGAAACCCATTTCCATGAGCTCGTCGATTGTTGGTCTCTTGCGAGGGTCTCGTTGAAGACAGGCACGGACAAAGGTCTTGAGATTTTTAGAAGCTGCCTCGGAAAGTGAAGGAAAGCGAGGTCCTCCCAGGGATTCAGGCGATTCAGGCCCTCGTTTCTTCATTGGCGATCGACTGGCATTGCTCGGTTGAAAACGAGTGTGACGAAGTGAAGGATTTCGGTCTGCGGGGTTCTCTGATGATTGCTGGGATGGATATTTCACGAGCCCATTTGCCATTTGCAGAGTCAGCATTCCAACGCACCACACATCAGTCTTTTCACCCCACAAGCGACAATCTCGAAGGACTTCAGGCGCCTACAAGTAAAAGATATGCATCGTCTCAGTATCGAAATTAAGGTAGCATATCAACAGGAGCTTTAGTAGATTTCGCGTACCAAGTTCTTGCGTGCCAAGTCATCGTCGATGGGTTTTGTCGACGACAATAGAGGAAGTAGACAGCGCCGAAGCCCAAAATCTGTCAGTTTGAGGAGACCGTAGGTATCGATGTGTACCGCTTGCATCGTTAAGTTTCTGAGAGCACGGTAGCAATTCAGTATTAGTCAAACCTGATGTCTGGGGCATACTAACCGACACGTACCCATGATGCACTCCATGTTCGTGCAAGAAGCTCAAACCCTGGAGAATTTGCAAGAGGTATCGACGAATTGTCGACTCCTTCATGGGCCCAAACGACTCTAGAATTGTTCGGAGGCTGCAGATTTGATGTTGTTCCTGGATAACGTACTAGGAGGTTCCATTCTGCAATGTGGTTTGAAAACCAGCCAAGTTCGGGTGTGTGAGTAGCCGCAATTCATTCACTCGATGCCGCAGTTGCGTCACAAACGCCTCCGTTCCACCACAACAAGTCAGCTTCTCTGCTTCATAGGTGAATTTCTTCAAGTCGAGTTGCTTTAGGATAATTGGACAACTCGTTCGTTCGTCAGCTTCTTCTGGTCCAAGTGACGTCGGAAGCAACTTGCCCTCGTGAATAATGAAGATTTCATCCACTGTAATTTGCTTCTTCAGTTTGAATCGAGGTGGGTGCTGGTTCACTGGGAAGAAGAGGTAGTCCAGAAACAATTGATAGTCGAAGTTCTGCTCACTGTCCTCGCCTCGAAAGAAGAAGGCGCAGAATTGAGAGACTTCGTTCGCAGACCACTCGTGAATCCGAAACAACGTGAGCTCAGCGACGACATTGAGCACTGCGTCACACGAGACAAAGCCGGATCCGTTCTGAGACGACAACAAACCAAAGCTTAGCGTTGATGCTAGTAACATTTTGTCTTCCTCGTCCAACGCACCTCATCGTATCGTTGGAAACACGCACTCAGCCACGATCGAGCCGATTGACCAGAAACATTTTGGTTCCCACTGAAATGGCATCCAAGCGCCACTAGAATTCCCTCTCGTACTCGACTCGCACTGGCAATCGAGACACAGTGGGAAGCCACACTTCCCATTGCTACAACTAGCAGAAACCGTTATACCTCAAGTTGAAGTTGAGGGGCTACTATTCGGTACATTTATGTCGTCCACATTACCGCCACTTCATATCGCAACTTAAACGTCACTTCAATAGACTACTTCAGATCCATTTCGCCATTCCGCAAAACAAAATGCCGCGCAGCGTCAAGATGTCGGCGGACGCGCCGGGCGTGAGCGTGACGTCCTTGGACGGGCGCGAGCTGACGCTGCGGCGCGGCCTGACGTTCCTGGACCGCCCGTCGGCCACCGCCTTCTTCCAGGACTTCGCCAAGGCGCAGGGCAAGCGGCTCGTGATCAACAAGAAGAAGTCGGGGGGCGCGCAGTACGAATACGTGTGCGCCTGTCGCTCGTCGTGCAACTTCCGCATTAAGTTGCTCAAGAGTCGCAGTGCGCAGAGTGCGCACTTCTTCGTCAGTTCCTTCGTGGCGCAGCACTCTACTGACTGCGAAGTGACCCCCAAACTGACGGTGCGGCAAGCAGCTGCCACGTTGCTGGGAGACACCGCCAGCCCCGCAGTCGCCAGCATCGCCAGCGTCAAAGAGCTGCAGGAGAAACTGCGACAAGCCAGCGGTGAAGCCATTTCCGCGCGGAAAGCGTACCGCGTGCGGGACCGAATCTTACGCCTAGCCGCGGGCCAATTCACCAAAGGATTTCAGAAACTCGAGAGTCTACTGACCGGTTTCCAGCGCAAAAATCACGGAACGCACGTGAATTTCGAGTCGGACGCGGTTACCGGTATGTTTCGACGAGCGTTTTTGGCGCATCCTTTTGCGGCCGGTTACCAGCAATCGAGGGGGTTGCAACCGGTTTTCGGACTGCATACCGCGCCGCTGGTGAGTATGAATTACCGCGGACAAGTATTCGTACTGCAGGGGAAAGACGGGAACAATGACGTGGTGCCGCTCTGTGTGGCCGTGGTACCGCAAGCGGATACCGACAATTGGAACTGGTTTCTGAACCATTGCCAACAGGCCCAAGTGGATTTCTCCAGAGTGGTGGTGGTAGCGGACAGGACGAGAGCACTTTTGTCCGCTGCTGAGAGCATGAGGATATTGCTGAGGCAGTGCACGCAGCATATTATCGACAACTTGAAGGTCATGGTGAAGAACTTGGCTACTGTGCAGGTGGAGGACTTGGTGAAGCGCGCGCAGGCGGCGGACAGTGAGGCCGAGTTCAACTCGTGTCTGAGCATGATCGGACTTACGTGTCCAGCAGCAGAAAATTATTTGCGGGGGCTGGACCCAAGCACGTGGACGCTCTTTTGTGTCGCGCAGCAGGTGAAACTGTACGGGTGGAACACCACGTTGTTCTCTACAGAGGAAGATAAGGCGCTTTTGTGTCTTGCACCGTACGACTTGATGCAGCACTATATGGAGACATTCATGACGCTCGCGTATAACCAGAGTGTCCACGCTAAAAAGTGGGTGAAAGAAGAAAAACTATTTACAGCTTACGCGGACAGCTTGCTGGCAGAGCAGCGGGATGCTGCGAACTTCCAGGTCGTGCAGCCGTCCGACGATGGAGTGATTTTTGTGACTGAGTCTCGCTCGTTCCCGCCTCGGCGCTATCGTGTGGACTTAAACCAGCGTGTGTGCTCATGCGCCTACGTGTTCCAGATGGGCATACCTTGTCGTCACTTTCTTGCTGGGTTGGGATTTTTCAAGAGGTCAAATGAAGAGGCAGATTTTGTGGATTCTTGCTACAGTGTCAGCACATTTGCAAATCAGTACGACCCCCAACGCACGGGCAGTATCGAGTTGCTGCTAGACTCCGAGTTGGAAGAAAACCATTCAGTGAGAGCTCCTATTGTCGCCCGCAAGCGAGGTCGCCCCAGATCAAAGCCGGCGCCTACAAGTACAGATTCACTGATAACTCCAGCGGTTGCAAGTGCCAATTTCAGTGGTGACACCAGTTTGTTGCTGGATGATGAAACGAGCAGAAAGCGGCGGTGTTCGTCTTGCGGGCAGGTTGGTCACAGCAAGCGTAAATGTGACCAGTTCCCACCGCCGACGAGTGAAGTTCCACCCGATATGATGGTGTAGATGTTTTAATTGTTGTCGGAGGAAGTGTATGATCCCCGAAGAATGAAGTACTATATGAAGAGTTGATGAACCTTGCAATGCGTTTTTGGTGTCGAAGACGCATGTGGAAGCAGTGGAGATGGATACCAACGATGAAAAAAAACTGCTCTCGTAACTTTCTGTGGAGAAGTACGTGATCTTCAGGTTTAGTTGTCATTGCATGCATGACTACTATTTACTTTAACAACATATTATAGGACTTGCCCATGCCCACATCGAACATTAGTTTAGAGGAAGCCAGAGATACCTTCTCGCGTGGGAAATCATTGATTGTCGAGGAAAGTGCCTTTCCTATGCGGAACATCCGTTGGGTTAAACCGAAGCAGCAAGGATAACATGGCGGGCATGAATCTTGGTGGTCTCTCTGTCATATCGAATCGATATTATCGAGGCACTTGCAGAGGAATTGATGGTGCTTGCCCGCACCAAGTAAATAAACGATGTCCTGCTCTTACTAATGCTGCATGGACTGAACGATTTGGACCGAACGTCAAGAACGCTTGGGGCTGTCCACTTCCTCGTGGGCGACAAGACCATTTCTCTTCTTTCTCTACGTCGCTCAAACGCCCAGTCTGGACAAAAGATGAACGCCGTCATTGCATTGATATGCAGCGCCACCTCGCTGGTTGTTGCATTTGCAGACCCACGGGTGATGATCGAGTCTACATACACCGACACAAAGGGGCTGAACGACTTGGCCCAGAAAGCCATGGGGATCAAGTACATGGGCACAGCCACTGGCGTTAAACAGTTGAGGGACGAACATTACCGACAGGAACTCAACAACACTCACGACTTCGGTGCCATCACCCCGATCAATGCCATGCAGGTGTGTACCTTACCACTTTTGGCTGTTCGTAGTTACTGACGAAGTTTCGGTGCGTAGTGGGATGCCACTGAACCTGAGCAGGGTGTCTTTACGTTTAGCGAAGCCGATAAAATTGTCTCCTTTCGCCAACAGCACAGGGTCTATGGTTCGATGTTCCCCTCTCGTCTCGGTACGTAACTCATTTCTGTGGTTTGCTTGGTATGGCACGAAGTGCTGATTGTATTCACTTTCATTGCAGCACAAACAAATTCCGGCGTGGGTGAAAGTTCTCGAGATGGCCGACATGTTGAAAGCAATGTCCAACCACATCACCAAACTCATGACGCACTTCGGGAACACTTGTATAGCCTGGGACGTGGTGAACGAGGCCATTGAAGAAGACGGCTCATATCGCCAGTCCTTCTGGTACAAGAAGACGGGCGAGGACTACATTTTGAAAGCCTACGAGACGGCGAACGCTGTCAGAGCTGAGCACGGTCTGAAAGCGAGACTATTCTACAACGACTTTGACATTAACGTAGTCAACAACAAGTCGGACGCAGTGCTGGCAATGGCTCAGAAATTGAGACGCAAGAAGCTTTGGGTCGAAGGCATCGGGTTCCAGTCTCATTTCACCAACACCGACGCGGTGGCGGGCGCCGACATTTTCTGGAACTTCCGGCGATTTACCACTATCCACATGGATGTTGCAGTCACGGAGCTCGACGTGAAGACAAACACAACTAACCCAACCGTGAGCGAGCAGCAGCAGCAGGTGGGTATCTACACAAACGTAGTTTCTGCGTGCAAAAAGACGAAGCGATGTGTTGGTGTGTCGATCTGGGACTTTGTCGACACGTACTCGACCATCAATGGATCAGCGCCATTGCCTTTTTACCAGCCCGACGGACCGAACACGCCGCTTGTACGGAAAGCAACGTACGACGCCATCACGGCAGGGTGGATTTATTGAGATGACAGACGAAAGCATGCCCGAAATCATCGGAGAATATGTCTATCTGTAAAATTATCATCGTGATGAAGAATGAAATGAGCAAACTGTCCTTGATCAAGTTCCACCACAGATTAATATCGAAACAAAGCCTTGAACCAAAGCTGACAGCTTTGCGGTTGTTTCTTTTGCTTGTTTGCTTTGCGAACTATACAAACGACCTTGCTGGGAGGCAAGAACAAGTCTTGACAACTACTTCACATTCCTAAAGTTCACGTTGAAGATATCCGCTACAACACAAGCATGACAGTGCGAGTTAGTTAAACAGCTTGGACCCGAACGGGTATTCTGAAACGTACGAATGCTCGCTACGCAGCTATGCTCAACGGGTAGAGTTTACTGCACTCTTATAAACTTCATTCATGTTGAGTAAATAGCATCTTCTGCATCTGGGAGGGCCAGAGCAGACCCGTTGGGGGACATCCGGAAGAGCGACTGAGGAAATCATGGAGCAGCAGGTCGATATAAATTATGCAACAGTTCGTGCCTATGGCATCTTGTGCACCTTACCGGGGCTGGTACATCAGAATGCGACGTATGGTAAGTGGCAACAACACGCGAGGAGGTAAACAGCATGCGTAGAGAGTAAATTTTAGAGCAGCCCCACATGTCCTAGGCACTAGCGGGCAGGTGAGCTCTGGTCGAACAGCAATGGAGTTGCTCATTCTCCAATCTGTTGAGTTTCAAGCAGATTATCCAGCACTTCGCCTCGAGTCGACGTTGTTGACAACCGTTTGTCACCATGATCTTCTCGCCCAACACCTACTTGGTCTCGGCTGCCGTGGCCTTGTTGGCGCTGCAAGTTCATCAAACGACCGCGTCGTCCCTCGACTACGCTCCTGTGACGACCTCCAACACGACGGAAGAAATCTGCTCCGGTTTTCCTGGTTACGGAGCGAACGTCGCTGACAAGGACTGCACCGTTGAGGTGAAGAAAGACCCGACCCTGCCCAACATCACTACGATCCTCACGGTCCCCGTTGAGTACCCAGAGCTGCTTGCCAACATGACTTCGACTCCACCGGTCAACTTGATCATGGAGTTGGGCACTGTCGTTCTGTCAGAGGAGGTCCCCGACTCGGAAGACGAGCAAGACAACTATATCATCTCGGCGCCGTCGACCACCGACGGTGGAAAGCAGGGCAAACCTGCTCAGAAGGACGATCCCAACTGCGCAACCGGTTGGGAGGAGATGGAAGCGACGCGAAAGCTGCAAGTCCAGCGAAAGCTCGAAACGAGCGCCAACACCGACATCGCCAAGCTCGAAACTTTCTTCAACACGAAGATGGAGATGACGTTGCAGAACCTCCCAACCGTGGGCGTCTTCGCACAGGCCCCGTGGTCCGGTCCGTACTGGCCGACGTTCCAGGACAGCATCAATGTGAAATGGAATGGCGACGAGCCTAGCGCTGCTGAAAAGTATGCGAGCGCTTTCAACAAGGACGTCACGGCGTTCATGGACAAGGTGTCCAAGGTGAACGGCATCGATTCCCAGAGTCGTCGCACGAAATGTTCGAGTGACACCGACTGCTCTGCTCTTACGGACGGAAGTACCTGCGCCATTCGCGACGGCAAGAGCTCGGGCTACTGCATTCCGACGTGGTTCGGCATTTGCCACGCCTAGTCGCCGGCCGCGCTGCTCGAGGCAGAACCCAATTGCCCCGTGACGTACAATGGGGTCACGTTCCAGCCTATGGACCTCAAGGCTCTCGTGTCTTTGATCTACGATGGTGCCGGCGTCTCCACTGTTTTCACTGGCGGTCGCTACAATGGAGGCACCGACTCAACGGATGCGTACGGGCGTCACTCGAACGGCGCGTACCGTGACCTGAACCCTGCGTTCTTCCACATTGCTGCTGCGAACCTCCTTGGCAAGCTAAACACTTCGTTCGTTGTCGATGTGACTGCCGGCTCCCAGGTTTGGAACCAGCCCGTGCGAGGATTCAAGGTGAACCTTCAAGCTTCGTACACTCCTCGAAATGCAGCCAAGTCTTTCTACGGCTTGCGAACTTACCCGTGGAATGCTGCTGCCACGAGCATCATGTACGTCGAGACGCGTCCCTCGTGGATTGTCGAGACGTACACGGACGGTGGTTTAGTGGCCTCGGGTCAGATCGACAGCTACACTACGGGAGAAACATACAAGTATCTGCTTGAGCTAGATGACGCTGGTGTTATCATTGGAGGCGAATGGCTGTACGAGTCGCGCGACAGCCACCCGGACTTCCTCTGGCTGCCCAAGGCCAGGCCTGCTGCCGACAAGGTCACCGCGGTCGGTCTCAGTTACGCTGATGTGAGCATGCTGCTGAAAAAGGCGGTAGACTGCACCGAGTAAGCTGTTGATAAGCAAGTCCGGCCACTGTGGCTTGGACTTTTGTGTCGTACCAGGTTAAGTGATGTCTAGTGAGAGGCCTTCCTAGAAGCCACTTTTGGTTAACCTAATTTGAGTTGCTTTCATGACACTACTGCCTATGATAGCGAGTATGTAGACAACGAAATCCCCGTTTCACGATTGACGCCACAAGTTTTCACGGTAGTGGACTTGCAGCTACGAATGTTACTTTGGGTAAACCAATTCCTGTTTTTGTATTTTGATACTAAGTGAAAGTTTTGGCGCCTCTAAAGATCGCCGTTGCCAGCCTCTTCATCGTTCACTCTCTAGCAAAATGGCTACCTGTAACCTTCCTGTAGATACATCGAAACTGTAAGCTTATGGTACGGTGCCTACGCTCCCGAGTGACTTCAGAGGTTTCAAATCCTCGAGAGTGCAAATGCCAGTTCCCTTCAAAGTTATCGGCCAGCCCCTACCGATGGGCCATTGCCCTGCCCTTACTTATTGGGGAAATGCCTTTGGGTAATGCACTAACGCGAACGAGTATCGCACAACCGATTCCGACGATCGGTTCATTCTTCGTTCCTCGTTCATTCGCGCTCACTCAACTCGATAACGATGAAACTTGTCGCCGCATTGGCGATCGGCGTCTCTTCGCTCGGTGTCACCCTCGCAGACCCGCGAGTGATGATCGAGTCCACATACACGGACACCAAAGGGTTGAACGACCTGGCAGTGCCAATGCTGGGAGGGAAATACATGGGCACGGCCACCGACACGAAGCAGCTGGGAGACAAATACTACAAGGAGGAGCTCAACAACACGCACGACTTCAGTGTCATCACTCCGACGAACGCGATGCAGGTACGTGCTGTACCAGGTGCCTGCTTTTAGCTGTTAGTTCGTTGCTAATGGATGCCTTGTAGTGGGATGTCACGGAGCCCAAGCAGGATGCCTTTACGTTCGACGAAGCCGATGCAATTGTCGCGTTCGCCAACTCCACTGGGTTCCAAGTGCGCTGCTCCGCGCTGGTGTCCGTAAGTCTTCCTCTGGCCAAGCTGCGTGGCCGAACGAAGTACTAACACCAGTTCAAATGTCCGTCTTCTTAACTTACAGCACAAACAGGTTCCAGCGTGGGTAGAAGTCCTCGAGAAGGCCGACTTGCTGACGGCAATGTCCAACCACATCACCAAACTCATGACCCACTTTGGGAACTCGTGCATCGCTTGGGATGTGGTGAACGAGGCCATTGAAGAAGACGGCTCGTATCGCCAGTCCTTCTGGTACAAGAAGACGGGCGAGGACTACATTTTGAAAGCCTACGAGACGGCGAATGAAGTCAAAGCGAATCTCAGTCTCACGTCCAGACTGTTTTACAACGACTTCGACATCAACGTGGTCAATAACAAGTCGGATGCGGTGCTGGCGATGGCTCAGAAATTGAGACGCAAGAAGCTCTGGGTGGAAGGCATCGGGTTCCAGTCTCACTACAGCAACAACGATACTGTCGCTGGCGCCGACATCTACAACAACTTCAGACGATTCACGACGATTAACGTCGATGTCGCCGTCACGGAACTTGACGTGAAGACGAGCACGGCCAACCCGACCGTGAGTGAGCAGCAACAGCAGGTGGGCATCTACACAAACGTCGTGTCGGCCTGCAAGAAAACGAGGCGTTGTGTCGGTGTGTCGATCTGGGACTTTGTCGATGGCTACTCGACGATCAGCGGATCAGCTCCGCTATCATTTTACCAGCCTGACGGACCGAACACGCCCCTTGTACGGAAAGCAACGTACGACGCCATCACGGCAGGTTGGATTTTGTAGGAGCGTCGTCTGGGACTTTTCCCGTTGTGACGAAAGCATGTATGTTCATGATTCATGCCTCTAAGACTTTCACAGTAGCGTAATGGACAATTGTAGTCTCCATTATTGGTGTCCTCGGATCGCTCAACAGTTTTGATACCTAAACATGTGTCCTTATTTCTCGAGTTCTGCGGAATCTGCATATTTTTTCGTGTTGCAAGCTTCCAGAGAGCAGCTCCATGGTAGCAACTTGCCACTGGGCAAGTCGACGTTCCGTGTGGTGTGTTATCACTTGCCGACAAGGTCCAAAGTTTGGATGACATCTGTGAGATCTCAGTCTCCACCAACACCCTCCATGTATTAATGCGCGTACCACAAACCTTAATCACTCGTCGAATACTATGTGTAAAGAAACAATACTCGTCATGAGCTCGAAGCGTGTCAATTCGATTAAAAAAAGATTCAAAATAGGCGAAGAAGGCGAAATACGAAAATGGCGACACTACAGCTCGACCCGCCCAGGAGCTCCTCCATCCACAACCTTCTTCTTTCAAGACGCGTCCAAGCGTACCAGACCCACGTGTCCATAGTCATAGACTTGAGGTCTCCACTCCACTGTAGGCGGCATACCGCCTTATGCTTCAACCAACCAAACCCTGCAACTTCTTACGGCGTCACGACGTCCACGAACGTCTGACTGTAGGCGCGTTCCGCCGCCTCGGCCGAGTTCTTCTGGTGCTGTTTGTACAGTGCGAAGCCTGCGACGGCGGCCACCGCTGCAGCAGCCGCCGCAATGGCGGCCACAGCGCCAGCCGAGATAACTGTGGCCGAAGTCGCACCCTCCGCGGCCAGTACCGTAGCGTCAATAGAGGCACTGCCACTGTCGCTTCCGGTCTGTCCTTGTCCGGCGTCGGTGCCGTTCTCACCGGCGCTGCTGCTGCTGCTGGACGAGAGGACGCAACCCCACGCTCCGGTCTTGATGACTTGGCACGTGGCGTCCACGGGCAGAACACAACTGCCCTCTCCGCTGTAACTGGGCAGGTAGTCGTGACAGTCGGCAGTGGCCACGTCGCCCTTGACGGGACACAACGAACCCGTGGGTTCGAGACCGGAGCCGCTGCAGATGGGGCCTTCGATGCAGTAGGTGGCGTCGTGCTCCACACTCACGTCCCAGCAGCCGGAAGTCGTGGGGCTGACGGTGGTGGTCGTGCCGTTCGTCGTGCTGTTGGCGGCCGAAGCGGAGCTGGCGAGGAGCGCCGTGGCCACAGTCGCGATGGCTGAAAGCTTCATGGGGATGTACTTGGCTGTCTGTTGTGCTGTACGCTGCAGAATCGAGAATGGGCGGCGACAAACGGAGACCGGCTAGCTAGCTGTAGGCTGATCGATCGCAGCCAGCAGCGAGAAGGAAAAAGATGTGGTGCAAAGGAGCGAGATGGGGCGAGAGCGCCAAGATAGGCCGTGAACGTCGAGGTGACACGCTCGATGGAGCGATGGAGCGATCGAGCGATCGAGCGAGTGCTCGCGTCGCTTGCTGAGATACTGGCACCCAGCGCCTTGAGCAACTCGACTTGAACCTTCACCTCGCCGTCTTCAGCTTCAGGGAGCTGCTGCATCTTCAGCCTGCACTTGGGCAGTGAGTGGAGGTGGTGGATGCTTGCGATGATCATCCCCTTTGATCGTGCCCTCGGGAGTGATGATGATGGCTTCGTCGTGTCCTTGAAGATTTGGCGAATTGATGCCAAACTGAAGCCAGCGGTCGGGCTGCTCAGCACCTACGCCGCGAGTCTGCTGCATTGATACATGTATGCACTGTACATCCATCGGCAGGAACTCCATCGAGCGTCGTGCAGCGGAGCTCCTCGTACACTCGGAGCACTGAAGTTGTAGAATCATCATCCGTAGGTCTCACCATGTCGCTACACAATCTCTACGGATTAATAGATCAGGTTGATGCATACACATCCAGTCAACCAATCAGAAGGGGAAACCAAAAAGTGCATTTACCGTTCCCGGAAACTAAAAACTCAAATAAAACTCGAAACTCGCTTCGTCTCGCTGGTCGACCACCGGATTCGGGGATCGGGAACTCTTTGTCGCCCAATTAGGGCGTCACGACGTCCACCATGGTCGTGATCTCCTCCTCCTGCGTCTTCTTGGCGTGCTGGCGGTAGATGGCCACGCCCGCAATAGCCGCCACCGCCGCAGCCGCAGCAGCAATGGCGCCGATCACTCCCACGGAGACGCCACCGGCCGAAGCCGCCTCCGTACCCGGCACTGACAAGGAAACACCGACCTCACTGCCGTCAGCAATCCACGACGCACTGCTGTCATTGCCAGGGTTGCCTCCGTTTCCTCCATTTCCTCCATTTCCTCCGTGGCCGCCGTTGCCTCCATTGTTGCCGTTGCCACCGTTTCCTCCATTGCCTCCGTGGCCGCCGTTGCCTCCATTGTTGCCGTTGTTGCCGGGCTTGGTGGGGGCTGGGGTGGGGTTTCCGTTGCCATATTTGGTGGGGGCGGGCGTGGGGTTGCTGCTGCCGGGGATGACGCAGCCCCACGCGCCCGTGTGGATCACTTGGCACGTGGCGTCCACGGGCAGCACGCAGCTCTCTCCGCCCGTGAAGCTGGCCAGGTACGAGTGGCAGTCGGCGATGGCTGCGTCGCCCTTGACGGGGCACAAGGAGCCGGCGGGTGACGGGCCCGAACCGCTGCAGATAGGGCCGTCGATGCAGTACGTGGCGTCGTGCTCGACGCTCACGGGCCAGCAGCCCAGCTCTTCGTCGTAGTACGGGGCGGTGGTGGTCGGGGCCGGCGTGGCCTCGTTGGCGGCCGCTGACGCGAGCAGGAGCGCGAAGAAGGAGGAGAACGTGATGACTTTCATGGTCGTAGTTGGTTAAGTGTCTGTTGGTCTGGGGACTCGACCTGTCGAGTGTCTGTCGCCTGGATCGCAAAAAGCAGAATGAAGAAGGCTTCAAAGGGTTTTGTCGCCAGCAAAAGAAGCTGCTGCATCCAGATGAGACCGAGAGGATGCGCCCTCAAACGTTAACTACACGTTGCGGCAATGGCACGCGAGTCAAGTGTGGGCTTGGAAGGCAAAGTTGGCCTTTGTGAGTATGTTGCCTTTCATCTGCAGAGGACGGACTTGGAAGTGGTATCCTCGGTATAGTACGAGTGGATGCACAATATTGCGGAAAGCATACGGGAAATGACAATCAAGGTTGCCAGAATATTCGGAAACCTTCCCAAGATTTAGACTTGGTTTCAGTATGAGACTGTCCGCAAATGTGATTTTTTGTTAAGAGAGAAATGAGAAGTTCCAAGCTGGTAGACGCGGTGAAGCTTAGATGCAGCGGACAGTCCTCGTTGTTCGTACCTCCGGCGGTAGTTGCGTGTCGTCTTCCTTGTGGAGGAAGAAGAGCTCGCTGTGCGCTTACGGAGTGATGACGCTGACTCGGTACTCCTCGACGGCCTCCTGGTCGAGTTTCTTGGTGTACTGCTTGTAGATGGCCGCACCGGCGACCACCGCAACCACAGCAGCGGCCGCAGCGATAGCACCGATCACACCTGCCGAAACGCCGCTAGACGTCGAAGTCTCTGAGGCATCGAGCGTTGAAATGGTGTGGTTGCCCACGTCGGTCCCGTTGCCGCCGAACGAGCCACTGCCGGTTGAGCAGTTGCCCTTGCACTCCTTGGTCGGCGTTGGCGTTGGGGTGAACGGAGTCTTGGTCGGAGCAGCAGTGCAGCCTGGGCACGGCGTCGTGGTTGGGGCCGCCGTCTTGGTCGGCACTGGGGCGCAACCCGGGCATGGAGTCGTGGTTGGAGCCGCCGTCTTGGTCGGCACCGGAGCGGCCGTCTTGGTTGTGCCGGTCGGGCACGGGGTCGTCGTGGTCAGCGGCGTGGGCGTTGTAGTTTTCGTGGCGCTAGGCGTCGGCTTCGGGGTCTTCGCGCACTCACCGTCACAAGTGGTGGTGGGCGCCGGCGTGGCTGAGCCCGAGAGCACGCAGCCCCACGCTCCAGTCTTGATCACTTGGCACGTTGCGTCCACCGGCAGCACGCAGCTGTCGCCGGCGTAGCTCGCAAGGTACGAGTGGCAGTCGGCGATGGCGACGTCTCCCTTGACGGGGCAGAGCGTGCCTGCGGGCGTCGCGCCCGAGCCACTGCAGATGGGTCCGTCGATGCAGTAGGTGGCGTCGTGCTCCACGCTGATGGCCCAACAGCCGAGGTCCTCGTCGTACACGGGTTCCGTCGACGTTGTGGTGGGGCACGGCGTGACACTCGCTTCCTCTGCAGCTGCCGTGGCTAGCAGCACTGCCAGACTGAACGTCGCGATAGCCGAGACCTTCATCGTCGCTGTAAAAAGTGTTTCGTTGGGGTGGGGACTCGAGTTATCGAGTGGATGGATGTCGTTCGAAGCACGCAAAATGCAGAATGGACTCGACCGCTGCCGCCTTTGAGACGCGGGCGCATAGCGGCGATCCATGGCGTACGGCGAGCACTATGTCCCATAGTAAAAACCACAGTCCTTGGCATTGGCGTTTGCCGTACATGGTCCCGTCACAAAGTCGACAAACAAAATCCCGCATACTGGATGCGAGACAAAGGGGGATGCGCCAATTACAGTACCCGGAAATTTGGAGCTTTCTCACGGGTCGTGTGACCCGCGTCAAAAGGCCCTTCACTATGGGAATTGCTGCCGACGTTGCTGTCGGCCTCGTGGAGCAGCCGCATCCTAGTGGGTGAAGTGGCGGCAACGCTGGCGGTGGTACAGCGGCATACTGAGCTCCATACAAGCGGCGAGCTTCCGTTTTGAGCTCGAGCCACGTTGAAGTTGGCTGCATCCATTTGCGTGCAGGGACGGGGCAATCCTTGCTGTTCGAAAAATGGGTGCAATTTTCGATCGCGCCGGCGCCGGTCTCCTCTTCTACGCTGGATTTTGCGGTGCGGTGGTCGGCACCGCCACCTTCGCCAAGGCGAGCAACTCGCGATGCCAGCGAAGACGTCGGAGATAGAGAGAGCGCTTTTGGCAGCGACGGCTGCAGCGCTTTGCGGATTCGTCGCCAACGGTCGCGCAACTGCGTACCGTACGTTAAAATCCAGCGCTTCAGAAGCAGTCCCACAGTCGTCACGCGGCGGACAATTCGAGTCTCGCGTTGCCTTCAGTCTGAGTCAGCCCGCACTCGTTGCCAGCGGAAGTCGAGGCTCTAGGAGCTTCCGAATCGGGGGGACAGTGTAGGCCGCAGTCTTCGTCATGTCCGCATTGCACGCTGCGAGGCGCTGCCGAACAGAACTCGTCTTTCATGTGGATGCACGAGCGCAAAGACGCAGGGCGGAATCGTCACTTCAAGGTGCTGACAGGCACGGTACTCTCACCTCATCCGACTAGTCACAGCCGGCGATATACACTGACGGATCGAGTGGCTGTGCTTGGCTTACGCCGTTGGAATGAATGCACGCAGCCTCTATTCACCTCCACTCGCTTGAACGCCGGTGGCTCCAGCGTGTGGGTCGAGAAGCAACCAGCGACCAAGGACAGCAGTGTGTGCTTCTACTATTGTCTCAGTCCCACGAAGAGCAATACATGTAGCTGCCTCTGCTTTCATGTAGCTGCCTCTGCTTTCATGTAGCTGCCTCTGCTTTGAAGCAAACCCTACCGAGGAGCTCTGCACTAGGGCTCGATCCACTTTCACCACTATGGACACAGCTTTGTGAGACTTGTTGTCACTGATTGGAGGATTCACTTCAATGTAGCCATCGCAGGATTGGTGTGTGCCGTCAACAACGGTGCTCTCAATTGGTTTGGCAGTCTCAAAAAAACTTAGCAGGACGCACGGCGGTACCCCGCAAGGAGCAAGGTTACTACGCAGAGAAACAATCCTGACTACACGGTTTGTGCGACTGTTTTACCGGCACCGAGAGCTCTTTAGCATCTCGCCCCTCGTGGGAAGCTGAACGCCGCTGGGCTAAGTGTCGCTAGAATGCGTCGACGCTGCAGGGTCCGTAGGATCCGATGAGAAAGAGGGAGTGATTAGCAAACACTTCCTCAAGAGCGTATCCTTCCCTCGTATCCGGACTGAACATCAATTTACCAAGTGAACAGGTACCGCTATATACAACATCCAACTCCGTTATCCGGATCAAGGTCGACCACCTGAACGGCGCGATCTTCTTGTCTTTGAGCCCGGTCCTGCGTGTCCACGACAAGCAGCCGCAGGTATCTGGCTCCTGCACACGAACATTTTGCAGCTTTACCTACAAGGACATTGCTCTCTGTAGACCCAAGCACCTCTGCCCTCGATGCCATCGCTGCGGTCGAATCTCCGCTCGTCGGAAGATCTCCACAGCCGGAAGTTTGGTCCGCTCGGTCCCCGTGGACAGTGCAGGGATCCGCTCAGCCGCGAGGGAAGTTGAGGCAGGCTGCAACCACTTGAGCGCCCCGCCTTTGACTTGACGCTGGAGGCGCTTCTCCGAAGCAAAGCGCAGCATTGCAGCTGCACCCAGGCCCGCAGCGCCCCGCTTTTGTTGTCTTCCGCCGTCGGCAAGCGACGGGCACAACACAACACTCGGGCCGGATCCCCAATTCCGGGCCACGCGTGTTTCTCCCAGAGTTTACAACTGAAGGGGTCTCTCCTAAGACGAACGCGTCAGCTTGCTCTATGGAGCTCAAACTACGTGGATCGCGTTGAAGTGCCTCGTAGAAAGCTTTGGGCGCTCGCAGCTCGCCATGCGTGAAGCTGACGCACGCAACTCCCCCGTATTCATCAGTCAAACCTGCAGAAGCTGGGCGGAAAAGCTAACGTATTTCAGTAATCCGCAAATTATGGGGCAGCTCTGCTCCATACTGGCGGGCAGTTGATCTGATTTGCATGGGAAGAACGTTCCTGGACACGATGGCCCAATTGATGTGAACGAGGTGCAGAAAGGAGCGGCGAGGCCGATTGCCCAGGTCATTCTGCATTTCTTCGCTCTGCAAGCCAAGCCTCCATCCTCTTCTTCAAGCATGTCCTCGCTCTCCTTCTTCGTCGCGTTCTTCTCGCTGCTCATCACAGTCTCCGCCATTGACACCCGAACGGAAAGTGTTCGGACGCTGGGCGATGCCACCGCCAGCAGCAACGGAGTTCCCATTGCGGCAGTCGCGGGCGTTGCAGCCGCAGCCGCAGCCGCCGTCGCGGTCGTGATCTTGGTCGCCGTCAAAGTCCGAAAGCGACCGGAGACCGGCCGTCGAGCTGCACGAGGTCGTGATTTCGCCCAGTCAACCGGCAGCGCAACCTCTGTCCACCAAGAAACACTTTGTCTACACGGCGCACATCTAACTTCAGAGCCCAGCCACTCGCTCGCTATTGAAAACCTACCGGGAGCCGCAACCCCTTACGCAAAACCACCACCTGACTGAACAAGCGGTACTCCCTCTCAAAAACACTTCAAGCTATTTATTCGAGACGAGAAGCAACGAGAAGAACGAAATTCGAGTTTTCCTAGGACCTAACATGACAATTTTGAACGTCCTCCATGCATTTGGTTTAAAATGACGATAGACAAATTGTTTCGAGTCGTCTTGTTCGCTTTGGAGGAATTTGATCTTCTAAAGGAGCGACAGCCAAGCAAAAGTGCAAAATGAAATGCAACTTGTGCGAGACTTGCGTTCACCCCACTTTCATGAGCCGTCTGCTCATTATTATGATGGCAACCAATTGTCTTTTTGACGGATTCGGTGGAGCTACTACGCCGGGCTGACAACGACTTGAACACAATATTTCTGCTGCATTTTTCGTTCATGACCGATTTGATACACGTCGCACGTTCGGTAGTGGGGCTACATGGTGTCCAGCAATTGCCGTCTGTGTGTTTGCTTTCGAAAAAGATGTACCAACCGAAGGTGGTTTCTCTACTTGCGAAGCCATTCGAAGCGAAGACTGAAATCCATGCCTGCATTGCAAGGTCACCTTAGCATCAACATCGGATAACTTAATACTGAAAACAGTAACTTACTAAAGTGTTTGAGCTCGCACGGCAAAAAAACTACGGTTGCGATGAACAAGTCATTTTGCACGAGTTCAATCTGCGTTTCCAGAACGTACGCTAACTGGTGCAGTGGAGATAACGCGAATTTGCGTCGTAACACTGCATTCAGAGCAAGAAACGAGAGAATCTCCAGCACTGAAAAGAGTAGAATGTTCCCGATGGTACCAATATGCCAGACTGCAGAGCCTCCCGGAGAATAAATCACGTTCGGCAGCAGTTGAAGCACGGATTTGTACGCCAGAAATACAAGAGGAACGACGCACTCGATGTACTCGACAAGCGTGATGTACTCGCAATGGAAGAGCAACTGCAATCCTTGAACGACCAATTGCTTTGATGCTTCGGCACTTTTCAAGCTATGGGAGGTGAAAGCTGTTTGATCCGTAGCTGGGATTCTCTCCAAAGATTCTACCACTGGACCACTAGTAGACGGAGCAACGAAAACATGTCGTGCTTGCCGTTTGTGTCGTCTTTCTTCGGGTGTTATGAGTGCAGAAGGTCTTTCATGAGTTGATGATACGGATCTAGTGCTGTACACGTCCAGCGTCTCTAAACTTTTCAGTCCTTCAAGTCGCTCTCTTGACATCGGGTGGGGTTCACAAGCCCATAATCGCACCTCTGGTAAAGCTGTCAATCCATGAGCTACCGGGTTGCGCGCTACCGTAAGCATCAGGTCAAGCAGATTTTTTATTCCGTGAGTGCATGATTGCTCGTTACTTTGCTGATTCTGAAGCAAGTGATAGACGGCATCTGCGTTTGTACGAAGCTCCCGAAACTCGAGTATTGACAGAAAGACATCCGTAAGAATGGTCAACGCCGACACTAAGCTTGATTGTGAGTTGAACATGCACACGGACACGAAAAAGTGTGCTGAAGTAGTCGATGCTGAATGCCACAATCTCGGGTATGTAGTCCTCAAGCTCGTGAACTTTATGGCTGACGTATTTTTTGGCTCCAAATTTCCACAACGGCAGCAGCAGCATCGTGAATCCGTGATAGTTTTCTGGTACTAGTTCATAGAGCACTTTACAAAGAGGATAAATTGTGGCGAGTGTTTGGTGGGCATTAAAAAAACTATGAAATTTGAGCAAATGCCGTCGACATGGCGAAGAATGTCGGAACGGCGCTGAGCCAAGCGTTAAAACGACCATGAGCCCAATTACCGTAATAGTCGGAATGCCGCAAAGCAGCATGACAAAAGGCACTGGAAAGCCGATGAGAATTCCGAACAGAATGGAAAACCCTGCAAACCCAGTAGCGATTCCACCCGCCATGGTGAACACTTTTTTAAACGTAAGGTGAAGACCAAGTACCAGTCGTTTCAAGGTCAACATCCCAGTTGCAGTAGCCATGAACGACATGGCAGTGATTCGTATCCAGAAAACCCAATTGGCTGCCCAACCCTCCGAAAGTGGTTGCAGTGGCAGTAGTTCTAGTAGTAGAGTTATTGCTAATGCGGGCAGAGGGGTCAGAACGCACACTAAAATCACACGTGTTGTTGACATTGTCTTGCAGTATTGGTCGAGACTTTCCAGACGTTCGATGGAGTATTTTCCCTGGCGAGCAACTTGAATGTCACTCCATTTGGTTTCCACTAGAGACACCAACGAAGACACTCGACGAGTCAATGACTCTGTTCGGCCTCCATCTTGTTCATTCCATGCGAGGACGGGCGTTGAAGTGGGCGTCACTTGACGAAGGGAGGGCATTTCAGCGCAATCGACAACTGAGTTCTCAAGTCTGATGTGTCAACGTACGTGATCTCGGCTTCGAACCTCGACGTCTTATCGCCCGAGCAAATAGTAGTTTGTACGATGTTGTACTTGGAAATAGCACCGATAGCGTTACCACTCGATTTCCAAACCACACGTAGCAAGTTCAGATGCAGTTTTTGTGATTGGGTCCCTACCTTTTTCACGTATCAACAGATACTTACATTGCCTAATCTGGGGCCCAGCACTCGTCAGAATGAGAGAAAGGTGAAATCACGCTGGTTTGCTGCTCTTTCGTAGAGTACAGGACTATCCTTGAAGTACAAACAAGCTATTTGTGCTACTTTGCATCATTTTGAGTCAAAACTCCTGAGAAATGACAAAAATGTAGCCTAAACTGAAGCTCGGGCTTGAGTTTGCTCCATTCGAGATGAAATTGAGTACGAAGTGAAGCTCAGGCATAGTGAAGTAAAACTGAAGCCTGGTCCACAGCAATGAATCTCACTTTCTGGCATTCGGACACTATGTACCAACCGAAAGTGGTTGCTTCTACTTGCGAAGCCAATCGAAGTGGAGACTGAAATCCATGCCTGCAGTGCAAGTTTATCTTAGTATCACCAATAGGAAAGAAATGCCGAAATCAATAACTTACCGAAGTGCTCCTGCTCGAACGGCAGAAAAATTACGGTTGCAATGAACAAGTCACTTTGCACGAGTTCAATCTGCGTTTCCAGAACGTACGCTAACTGGTGCAGTGGAGATAACGCGAATTTGCGTCGTAACACTGCATTCAGAGCAAGAAACGAGAGAATCTCCAGCACTGAAAAGAGTAGAATGTTCCCGATGGTACCAATATGCCAGACTGCAGAGCCTCCCGGAGAATAAATCACGTTCGGCAGCAGTTGAAGCACGGATTTGTACGCCAGAAATACAAGAGGAACGACGCACTCGATGTACTCGACAAGCGTGATGTACTCGCAATGGAAGAGCAACTGCAATCCTTGAACGACCAATTGCTTTGATGCTTCGGCACTTTTCAAGCTATGGGAGGTGAAAGCTGTTTGATCCGTAGCTGGGATTCTCTCCAAAGATTCTACCACTGGACCACTAGTAGACGGAGCAACGAAAACATGTCGTGCTTGCCGTTTGTGTCGTCTTTCTTCGGGTGTTATGAGTGCAGAAGGTCTTTCATGAGTTGATGATACGGATCTAGTGCTGTACACGTCCAGCGTCTCTAAACTTTTCAGTCCTTCAAGTCGCTCTCTTGACATCGGGTGGGGTTCACAAGCCCATAATCGCACCTCTGGTAAAGCTGTCAATCCATGAGCTACCGGGTTGCGCGCTACCGTAAGCATCAGGTCCAGCAGATTTTTTATTCCGTGAGTGCATGATTGCTCGTTACTTTGCTGATTCTGAAGCAAGTGATAGACGGCATTTGCATTGGTACGAAGCTCTCGAAACTCGAGTATTGACAGAAATACGTCCGTAAGAATGGCCAACGCCGACACTAAGCTTGATTGTGAGCTGAACATGCACACGGACACGAAAATTGTGCTGAAGTAATCGATGCTGAAAGCCACAGTCCCGGGTATGTAGTCCTCAAGCTCGTGAACTTTATGGCTGACAATTTTTTTGGCTCCAAATTTCCACAACGGCATCAGTAACATCGTGAATCCGTGATAGTTTGCTGGTACTTGTTCATAGAGAACTTTACAAAGTGGATAAATTGTGACAATTGCTTCGTGGGCAGTAGAAAAACTATGATATCTGAGCAAGTGTGGTCGGCACGGCGAAGACTGTCGGAATGGCGCTGTGCCCAGCATTAGAACAATCATGAGCGCAATTACAATCGTATTCGGAATGCCACAAAGAAACATGACAAAGGGCACTGGAAAGCCGATGAGAACCGCGAAAAGGATGAAAAACCCTGCAAACCCAGTAGCGATCCCAGTCGCGATGATCAGTACTTTTTTAAACGTAAGATGGAGACCAGGTATCAGTCGTCTCATGGTCAACAAGCCGGTAACACCAACCGTGAAATCAATCGCAGTGATACGAATCCAGAAAACCCAATTGGCTGCCCACCCTTCCGAAGGTGGTTGAAGTGGCAGTAGTTCTAGTAGTAGAGTTGTTGCTAATGCGGGCAGAGGGGTCAGAACACACACTAAAATCGCGCGTGTTGTTGACGTTTTCTTGCAGTATTGGTCGAGACTTTCCAGACGTTCGATGGAGTATTTTCCCTGGCGAGCAACTTGAATGTCACTCCATTTGGTTTCCACTAGAGACACCAACGAAGACACTCGACGAGCCAATGACTCTGTTCGGCCTCCATCTTGTTCATTCCACGCGTGGACGGGCGTTGAAGTGGGCGTCACTTGGTGAAGGGATGGCATTCCAGCGCAATTGACAACTGAGTTGTCTGGTGCGTCAACTAACGCGATGTACTTCGACTTCTTATCGCCCAACCAAACTGTTCTGATGTAAGTTTCTGTATTGTTAGCATAAACGAATTGGGCCCTACCTTCTCGTGTTTAACGGATACTTTTTCTGGGCTGCAGAGAAAGTGGCAAGGTACGAAAATTCGCAATGACGGCGCTGCGTGCTGCAGACTTTTCTTTTGTAAAATGTTATCCTAAGTACTCGAAGTACTGAGCTATTTGGGCTACTGTTGAAGGTCCTGAAAGTCCAAACTTTTGAGCAATGTCACGTGCACGCTTAGAGTGAACAAGGTGAAGTCCAAACTGAATCTCGGCGTTGGTTGGGACGAATATCGACGCTTTTATCCCAACTCGAGAAGAAACTGAGTGCTTTGCAAGTGGCTCAGCACGGAAAGTACTCAATCGAGCGACTTGAAAGTCTGGATCACTACTGCAAGACAACCTCGAAATCTCGAGTATTTCTCGTGTGTTTGCTCACACCGGTGCCTGCATTGGCAATTATTGTAGCTCTGGAGTTGCTACCACTTCGACCGCCATCCGAAGGGTGGGCTGCTAACTGGGTGTTCTGGATTCGATTGACTATTATTTCGTTCGTTTTCTCGGTGAAGGGAATCCGTCAGTTTGTATTATACGTACCTGGCCTCCGAGTTACCGTCGTAAAATTATTGACTATAGCGACAATTGTCGCTGCTTGTTTCACAGGGTTCACTACAGTTTTGGCGATCGTTATCGGCTTTCCTGTGCCATTCCTGTGGTTGATAAGCGCACTTCCAAATGGAATTGTGGTTGCTTGCGTACTCCGATTAACGTTGGGGAGCGAGCTCTTCAGTCCGGCGTCACCCTTGCGTACGCTTGTGCAACGATTTTACTGCTTTCTCTTGGCCCATGAGATCTTGATAACAATTTACCCGTTCATCAAAGTGATCTATGGACTGGTGCCAGACAGGTATCAGTTCTATGCCATCTTTCTGTTGCCTCTTTGGAAGTTTGGAGCCAAGAAGTGTATGGGGAGTGTCATGCGCGATATGAAAGACTTGTTGCCACAGGCTGTCGCGTTCGTTGTGGAGTTTTACGGTAGTCTTTTTGCTGCGGTGTGTATGTAACACTCGACATCAGTCAGCATTTGCGTGTTGGTGATAGCGATTGATGTTCTGCAATTAATGGTAAAGTTTCACAGCATCCTCAAGAATTCCAAGGCACTTGACGAGCAACTACGAACACAACGCCCTCGCAGCATTAAAAATGACGAAGAAATGAATCTCTTGGCGCTGCTTCTTTCATTCACTCGCCATCCTAAATCACATGGCATCATTATGATGCGAGATGTGCGTCTATGGGCATGCATCCCTCAATTACTCCCGGACGAACGAGTAGAAATTTTGAAGAGACTAGAAAAACTAGACGTCTTCGACAGTAGTGATATCCGCCCAATTGTTGCAAGCGCATCAATTCCTCAAAGTGAAGTCAGATGCATTGGAACCGTTTTACCTCAGCCAAGACAGCAACTAGAAACAATCAAAGCTGACCCCTCTTTTCAAGAGATACCCAAGGCTTTCGTTGCAGCAAGTGACGCCGATAGAGCTAAAAGACTCACCGTATAGGGTTTGGAGTCATTGTTTCACTGTGGGTACTTGCCATTAGTCGAGTACGTTGAATGCGTTGTTCCGATACTGTTTGTGGTATACAAATCCGTGATTCAACTGCTACAAAACGCTGCATATTTTACTGCAGGAGAAGCGAGCTTGAGTAATAGCGCAATGGGATACATTCTCCTGCTCTCGCCTTTGGAAGTTGTCTCTTTCGTAGGGTTAAACTTGGTGCTACAGTGGAAATTCTCGTTTTCCTCGGTGTATCAACTCGCGTACGTGCTTGAAACTCAGTATGACTCGGTTCAGCTGAATATACTCCTCGGAGTACTCTGTATACTTCCGTATGAGCTCGAACACTTCGGTACGCATGCAACTAACTGTAGGCATGGATTTCACTCTTCAATTCGAGTGGCTGCGTACGAACCATGGATGAGTATCGTGAGTTCACGATTAGAGCTTGCTTTACTTGTTAGAGAAGCCGACATCTCCTTGTATCAAAGTGTTGACAGCAACGGTATACGCCGACACCGTCATGCTGGCGTTTGCTGCATGGTACGTCTCGGTGCCGCACTGCACCTTTGTCAGATACTGTTTGGCGTCGGGAGCCACGTCCTGGGGAAGGTTGTCGATGAACTCTACGAGATCACCGGAGAAGTTCTCGGTGATCTCTGAAGCTACATATGAAAAGACCGTCATGTTGCCGTTGATGCCGTGGTTGAGCATGAACTCGACGCCACTGACCGTGATGTTCTTGATATTTTTGCCTTCACTCGACAGCGGCCATGCAGTTCCAATCGCCGCGAGCCACACCATGATCTCAAACTCGAACTCACCCTCGGGTGTCGAACTGGTAAAGAGGTCGTACGCCACATTAGCAGTAGTCGTCGGCTCGTACTCGTACGTGTAGTTGATGGTGGTTGGGATCGACTCGATATTCGCGAGCTCGATGGGTTTGAATTTCAGACCCACGTTCGGGTATCCCTTGACATTCCACGTGATGCCTCCCCACTTGTAGTTGGTGGTCCAACCAAGAGTGCTGTTGTCAGCGGTGCTATTGATGAGAGTCGTGCATTGGTGACCGGTCCCTGGGTCGTTGGCCTTGCCCCAGAGGTTGTTGTACAGCGTATAGTCACCAACTTCAGCGGTATCCCAGTCTCCACACATTTTCTTGTCAGCAAAAGCAGAAGCTGCAATGGCTGCGACGGTAGTGATAGCAAGCAGAAACTTCATTTCGGAAAGCCTAGAGACTGCAATTGGCGCGGAGGTCTGTGGTTCCAAGTAAATCGTCGAGTGTTGACATGTTTACAGTCGAAAGTGATCCCAAAGACCCGCTTATTAATACATGTACCATCAGTGATTCAGAATTGTACATCCAGTCCGCAGTCCCATCCCGAGAGCTTTGGATGTTTACTATGCGTCTGTGGAATCGCTATCAGCAAAGGAACCGAGGAATCCGGCTCGATGGAACGCCATTCAGAACTGCTGTGCATAATGAGGTCGTTGTCTGTTCGGCGGGGCAACCAATACTGCTGTTCTTCAACACAGCAATACTGTATACATCTACGATACACGTCATGCATTGTACTTACAGTATTCAGTTGGCGAAGTTCACCAAAGTGTAGTATGGAATGTTTCTGGTCTGTCGCTGTAGTATTTAGACTGTAGTGGTAGGTAACTGATTGAAGCTGTTCTTGCCTTGTATCAATCTTAAACCGTGTGGACTGCAGCCGAGTACTTGGACACGGTCAGTGTCCCATTCCCAACGAAGGGCTCCGTACCAGCCTGCACATTGATCAGATACTGGGTCGGCGCTGATTGTGTTGTTGGCTGGGAGCTCGTCAAAGAACTGCTTCAAGTCGGCGGAAAAGCTGTTTGTCGTGTTGGCGGCCACGTACGAGTACACTGTCATGTTGCCGTTCTTGCCGTGATACAGACTGAAGTCGACGCCACCCACCGTTACGTGCTTGATTGCCGATCCGGTGTTTGATAGGGGCCCTGCACCACCGAAAGCGGCCAGCCAAACCATAACTTCGTACTCAGCATTGGAGCCCAGCTCAGACGTCGTGAAGAGATCGTACGCTACGTTGGCGACGACCTTCCCTTCGTAGTCGAAGTCGAACTCTATGGTCGAAGGGATCGACGTGACGTTTGCAATGGGGACATGGTCGAACTTGAGTGCAGCGTTGGCGAACGATTTGACTTGCCACGCAGTTCCGTTCCAGTTGAAGCTCGTGTGCCAAGCGATGGTGGAGCCGTCGACGCTGTCGAGACCCGTGCACTGACTGCCTTTAGGGTCATCGAACGCACCCCAGAGGTTGTTGTACAGGATGTAGTCATCCGTCTGCGTCGAGTTCTCCCTACCACAAAACTCCTTGTCAGCGACGGAGAGTGAGGCCGCAAGAGCGACAGCAGCGAGGGCGAGGAAGGTCTTCATCCTTTGTTCTGAGGGTCTTGGGGAACATTGAGGAATAAAGCCATTGTACACCTGTATTTTGAAGTATGTACATGCACTACTCTTGAAAAGAAAAAATATCTGGCTGAATGAGGCATCTAAGCTGCGTTCACCGCGGCTGAGTACTTGGAGACTGTGAGAGTTGCGTTTTGGCCTTGGAACGGTTCCGTACCAGCTTGCAGGTGGGTCAGGAACTGGGTGGAGGCGATCGTGTTGTCCTCCGGGAGCTCGTCAAAGAACTGTTTGAAATCAGCAGAAAAGCTGGTTGTCGTGTTCACCGCGACATACGAGAACACGGTGGTGTTGCCGTTCTTGCCCTGGTACAAGTTGAAATCGACGTTGCCCACGTTCACTTCCTTGATCGGCCTGCCGCTGGTCGTGAGGGGCCAAGCACCGCCTAAAGCCGCGAGCCAAACCATGAGTTCGTACTCGACGGTGCCGTTGGCCGTGGCGCTAGTGAACAGATCGTACGCTACGTTGGTGATGATCTTGCCGTCGTACTTGTAGTCATACTCGATGGTCGACGGGATCGACTTGACGTCTGATAGCTGCACCGGGTCGAACTTGAGCGCAGCGTTGGCGAAAGACTTGACCTGCCAGAAGCTCCCGTTCCAGTTGAAACTCGTGTGCCAGGCAACAGTGGAGCCGTCAACACTGTCGAGACCCGTGCACTGGCCACCCTTCGGGTCGTCGTGCGCGCCCCACAGGTTGTTGAAGATGGTGTAGTCGTCCGTCTGTGCCGAGTCCCATAGACCGCAGAACTCTTTCTCGGCGGAGACAGAGGAGGCTGCAACAGCAGCAGCAGCGGCGATGCCAACGGAGAACTTCATGATGTGTGAATGCAGTTGCGGGGCAGATTTGACACTGGCAGAAGCTCATTCCACTGCTGATAGGCAACGTCATTGCCAGCCGCAGCTCTTTTCCATGGGGAGTTCCCCTAGACAGCGGCGATTTGAGAACATATTGACGATCCCCATCTCGGATGGCAGCTTGACTCCACTACTCACTTACTAGTATTATAATACTGTACTACGTAGCACTGTATGATGGCGTTCTGGAGCTTGCAGCTCCGTGCAAGCAACCGTTGCGTCAGTCTTCAGTACAAACACACGAACCATTTTCTTGTCTGGCACATTTGCAGTGCAAAATTCATGGCGCAGCGGAGCCGGAAGGGATCACAGGATGTATTTGTCCATCCGGCTACTGTACACCTGGAACATCCATCTACATCTACAGCAGCGATGATGAATGGAAAGGAAAGTCTATTTCTCAATGTCCAGTAAGTAGTGTCCATGGCAAACTTGTATGCTTGAAACTTGAACTAGTTGGTGTTCACGGCCGCCGAGTACTTGGTCACCGTCAGCGTGGCGTTCTTGCCCTGGAAAGGCTCCGTGCCAGCCTGCACTTGCGTTAAATACTGCGTGGTCTCGATCGTGTTGTCGGCCGGCAGCTCGGTGAAGAACTGCCTCCAGGTCAGCCGTGAACGTGTTGGCCGTCTGCTTGGCCACGTACGTGAACACTTTGGTCTTGTTGTTCCAACCCTGGTACAGGTTGAAGTCCACACCGCCCAAGGTGACAGACTTGATGGGCTGGCCGGTGGACGTCAGAGGCCAGGCACCGCCCAGAGCTGCGAGCCACACCATCAACTCGTACTGAATCTCACCGCCAACAGTAGCGCTCGTGAACAGGTCGTAGGCCACGTTGGTGATGATGTTCCCGTCGTACTTGTACGTGTACTCCATCGTGGTAGGGATGGACTTGATATTGAAGATCTGCACGGGGTTAAACTTGAGAGCGGCATTGGCGTACGACTTGACCTGCCAGTTGTCGCCGGCCCAGTTGAAACTCGTGTGCCACGCAACCTCCAAGCCGCTGCTGCTGTCAACAGTAGTGCACTGGCCACCCTTGGGGTCGTTGTCCTGGCCCCACAGGTTGTTGTAGATGGTGTAGTCTCCCACAACCTTCAGGTCGTTACGGCCGCAGAACTCCTGGGCGTTGGAAGTGGAAGCCGCAGCGGCAAGGGCGAGGGCAGCGATCGAGAGCTTCATGATGTGGGCGAAGGCGGTGTGGGTCTTGGAGAAAGATGGCGAATGGTACTTGTATTAGCGAGGATAGTTAGGCTTGAGACGAGCAGCAACCAGTTGGTACTGTATCCAGTCCCCATCCCGAAATCGAGCCTCCCCCACGCTCGCAGCCACGGATCACGCCGTAAGCTTATAGTAAGCCAAACCATCAGGTCCTGACTCACGGGTGCTGCGTCGGTGTCGCACAGGCTTCTTGTTCCAACAAGATGAAAATACGAGGAATCGAGTCAATACTGTAGGGCTTGTGTCGTCGGGAGACGTATCCCTCTCTTCTTACACGTTTCGGCGAGGATCTGTGGTTTGTTTTTGATTGAATCCTTCGCCAGGCCTCCTCGATGCAACGAAATCGTTGGCCGTGAAGCTTGAAGTTGCTGTGTGTTTGCATTCTCGCAGCCTTTTGTCCTAAGGCTCATTCTTTTCGGCCGCATGCGGCTGCAGGAGGACAAATCGAGTCTTCTGATTGGCTTACGGGGTAGGTGGTCGCATGCGGCCAAATTCATAAAAAGACGCTCATGCGGCAATTTACATGTACCCGCATGCGCTATAATAAACTTGCCGCACAGCAGAGGTTAGGGGTCGCATGGAGAACAACCAATCAGAATGATTTGGTGTGTCGTGACTCACGTTCTTATGGGGGAGATCGCTTCAACCTTAAAAAGATCACTTCCTCTTACGTTCTCGAGATGCACATCCGTTCACTACCATGTCTAACGTGCAACTACTGCGTCAAGCTGAAGAAAACGAGTTTTTCACTTTGGTTCTACCTGTTCTCGCATCGTTTTTGGTCAGCAACGAGAAAAGAAGTGGTGAGGTGCACATAATTCGTGATCGTATCAACTGGAATTTGCATGCTGAGCGATTAGTTTTGGAAGGCGAGTTCAAACAGTACTACAGAATGAGTTCCGCGGCTTTTGAACGCTTGCTCTTGGTCGTAGGTGGTTCATTGGTCATGACCCCTTGCAGTCGGCGCGATGGGCCCGTGGGAGGCCTCCTGTATCGCCTGCTGGCATGCTACAAGCTTGTATTTCGTGGCTCGCTGGAGGTAGCTACCATCATATTCGGGTAATTACAGGGACTAGTCGTGCTGGTTTCTATAGAATAGTACACGCTGTCCTGCGCGCAATCAATTCCAGCCAAAAGTTAGCTAATAAGTTTCCTACTACTGACGAGGATATGGAGGTTGCAGCAGCTGGATTTCGTTCTGTCAGCTCTCGTGGCGTTATGCCTGGTTGCATCGCGGCAATCGATGGTTGGCTTTGCCCTGTACGTGTTCCCCTTGCTAGTGAATGTGGACGGGTAGTTTCTTTTTTTCGGACACTATCAAAGATATGGTCTTAACGTTCAAGCTTGTGCAGACCACATGTGTCGATTCACGGCCATGGCTTGCTGCTCACCGGGCGGTCATAATGATTCTGTGGCTTTCTTACAGTGGTCCATCAGTCGAGTTCTTTCGAGGATACAAGGTCCTTACTTTGTTGTCGCCGACAATGCATATTCTCAAACTAGAGTGGTCATGACACCTCTCACCCAAGCACAATTAAAGGGCCACCCTGAGCGAGACAGCTACAATTTTTATTTGAGCCAATGCAGAATTCGGATAGAGATGGCCTTTGGGTTACTAGTCAACAAGTGGAGAATTTGAAGAGGCCACTTTGTGTACACACTGCTGCGTGATAGACTGAAAGTTGGCGTCCGTCTGATCATACGCGCAGTTCCAGATCGCGAAGGCGGCGTACGGCAGTACGCGCACAAGTTTCTTGTAACCTTCAACCCGTTCGTCTTCGAAAGTTCCACCCATACTGCATCCAGGAATGACTGTCCCTGACCGACGTAGACGCAGCCCACAATACCAGCGAGCACCAACACGGCAGCCATGTACGAAAGGATACTGCCAGCATTTCCCTTGTCGACAGTGAACGCCGAGATGACGTTGACAATCAAAGTAGCCAGGAAACTCAGAGTACTCGACACCAGGATAAGTCCGCCACGGGTTTGATTTGCGTTCGTTCAGTCCAGACGACACATCATGGAAATGGAGCGGTCGTTCGGCGGCATGACACACAGCATCACAATGGCGAACAGCATGACCACGACACAGTTCATGTCCACGGCGAAGTAGCCATGATCAGCAGGATTCTGAGCCGAGCCATCCACACAGAGCATCGAGAGATAACCGTACGAGAAGCAGCGCACACGTTGATGCAGAAGTCGAAGCACGAGAAGTACGTTTCATTCTGGCGGACCTCACTGGGGTCGTGCGGGTCGAACTGATTAGTGCCGAGCGTGATCACAATGGACTTGATGTAGCCAGTACCGACACCAATTCTCACGAAGAGACCGATGACGAAGGTGGGGTTCACCAACACTGAGTTGGTTATGACTCTGGCCGTCTCGGACACGAACGCCTTGGCTGGGGCTTCCGTGGCAGGCGGCGCCATCTAGAGTTGGAGGAGATTCTTGTCGGCGTGTAGGCATGAGCATGTCGAACAGCGGAAGCTTACAGACGTAGTCCGACTGGAGCACTCGAGCGCCGGGTCGAAAGTAAGTAGCGCAAGAGACACAATAGTGTTGGGTAACATTGTAGTGGGTCTTGAACTACAGGGGGTTGCGCCATTAGTAAAGGGTATACCGAATAAAGTACTGAAGGTGTATACATAAACCTAGATAAATCAAATCTTGCAGAGCCTCGAAACCACTGATTTAGATTTAATAAAATGATTCACTAAGTACGGTTACTGGCCCGGGTTCCGATCTTCATTCTGCGTCATGCCTCCAATGGCTTTGATGTCTTCATCTGGCATGTCTGTCCTCGCGTCGCAAGCCCACCAAGTGCCTCCGAAGGCAAACTGTTGTAGGGGTCCGAGTCTCCATCGAGGACTCGTAGCACAGCCTCGCGAGTGCGCGCTGCTTAAGCCAGGCGATCACTCCCTCATTCATGGGCTGTATAGCTGCCGTCGTGTTTGTGGGCAAGGCTTTCACCGCGACGTTCGTGAGTGCTGCGTCTAGGTCTTGCTAGGTCGGATTGGTGCCGGGGCAGACGCAGAGCATGGGGGCGAGATTGGACTTGGACGTCTTTGTGTGGCGAGCCTGGTACTGGTAGGCGGGAAATTTGAAAGGCGTCGTTTTGATTGGCTCAGTACTTATATCCAGGTCCTACCAGATAACATATTTATGTGATTTCAGAATTATTAGTTATTGACCCTTTACTATTGACGCAACCCCTGTATTGCTAGCCCGTGATTCGTTCATATCGGTAAATTTTACAGTACCAAAACAAGGTGCAACGTAATCAATTTACTGTGGCCTGTGATTTCTTTATGTATGCTTAACCCCTCTGTTACCGGAAATTGGATCGCTGAACGCGCTAACTAACGTCGTAAGTTACGACGAAGAATGTCACTAGGATTTTGTATTTTCCATAACTAGATACACGTGGACACAGGCGGTGTTATGTATAAATTTTGAGGGTCTTTTGCCATCACTTACGACGTTCGTGCGCAGTCGATTGAGAGCTATCACCAAACTTACGACTTTGGTTGAGGAGACACCAGGACCAATCGGCAGATGTCGGATCACGAAGATTGGAAAATCACACAAAAAGAACAAGAATCAGGTAAAGTCGTGGCTTTGTTCAGCACATCACTATGAAATCAGCAAAAACGCAAACATTCCAGCCAATCACTACTCCTAATTGCCGCAGAGAACTTTTTGTGCCAGTTGAGGTCCGTTTTGTGTATGTTCAGAGCATTCTTCGTGCATGTCCTGATTTAACCTCTCGAGCTTATACTTTTTTCGGCCAGAAATAAGCTTGCTTAAAGTATTGGAACGTTTTTTCCGAGCCATTCCCTGTTTGAAGCAACAAACTACGTCGTAACTTACGACGTTGGTAACAGAGGGGTTAAGGGAACGAAAGGGTTAAGGGTCTGGGTCCCAGACCGTGATTCCAGTATTAACCCACTTGCTATTGGTCTTACTTAACGAGGTATTGGTTGCCGGTGAGGGGGCCAGCGAATTACATGTAACATCGAGAAGTGGCAAGCTAGAATTCAATAGAATGCAGGAAAATGGCACGATCTACACGTACTTAGCCTCGTTTGCCAACGTCTCTTTGATTGATAAAAGGTTTTGCCGTGGGCATAGCGTTCGTTATCAACACCCGGCCGAAAGTGTGAGTTCATGGTTGTCGAAGTTTCGTGATTGTCTCCAGGGTCTCGACTTTCATGTCCGTGCATCTATCCAGCTAGCTTTAATCTCGCTAAAACAAAAGTGAACGATCCTTTAGTAGATCTGCTCAAATTGACTTGGATGAAGTACATACAGTGCTTGTCCTAAGCCATCTTGCTACCATAGTGAACCAACTCTGTTGACATTTACAACCAAAGGAAACTGTAAGCGTGGGTCGAGGACATTTCAAACTGTGTTGGTCGTTCTTTACTTTTTGGGTGTTAATCGAGGTTGTACAGCGATGCGTGTGTTTGAGCGTTGCTGTAGTTCTTCAGTACATGTAACGTGATGTCTGAAGTAAATGGGATGTGCTACTTAGATGACCTTCGCCGAGTAGTTGGTCACGACCATTTTGGCGTTCTTACCCTGGAAGGGCTCCGTGCCGGCCTCGACCTTCTGCAGGAACTGCGTGGACGGGATCGTGTTGTCCGACGGGAGTTGGTCGAAGAACTGCTTCAGGTCCGCCGTGAAGCTGGTAGCGCTCTTCTTGGCCACGTACGAGTACACCTTGACCTTCTTGTTCCAGCCCTGGTACAGGTCGAAGTCAACGCCTCCCAGCTTGACCGACTTAATGGGCTTGCCAGAGTCCGTCAGAGGCCAAGCTCCACCCAGCGCCGACAGCCACACCATGAGCTCGTACTCAACATCGCCGGTTTCAGACGAGCTCGTGAACAGGTCGTACGCAACGTTGGCGATGATGTTGCCGTCGTACGTGTACGCATACTTGATGCTCGTAGGGATCGACGTAATGGCCGAAACCTGCTTGGGGCTGAACGTGAGCGCCGCATTGGCGAACGACTTGACCTGCCAGCTATCGCCGGCCCAGTTGAAGCTCGTCTGCCACGACACGGACGAGCTTGTGCTGCTGGTCACCTGAGTGCACTGTTTGCCATTGGGGTCGTTGTCCTCGGCCCAGAGATTGTTGTAGACGGTGTAAGGACCCACAACCTTCTTGTCGTCGCGACCGCAGTACTCCTGGGCGGTGGCACTCGAAGCCACAGCAGCGAGGGCGAGAGTAGCAGGAACCAGGAACTTCATGGTGCTTGGCGGTTGGTCTCGGGGTTGTTGGCGCGAGGCAAAATGGAGAATGAAAAGAGATTTCAACTGTCTACGCTTAGGTCGCAGCAGCGATCATCAGTGGTGAGGGCTGCCGATCTTGCTCGGTGCCGGGGCACCCCATCCCGAAAACGCTTCATCCGCACGTTTGGACAGATTGCCTTGCATGGGCGAACCAAGTGGATCGTAACGCAGTCTAAGCTTACCAGGCTATCGCTTGGTGTCGCAGCTACGGTATTAATTCATGTAGTGACAGCATAAGATTCATCCTCAGTCAAGCATGTGTGTACTGTACGGTAGCTTCAAAGTACATGTAGGCGTTCCACGAGTTGATGGCCCTGTCCAGCAACATGGTCGAGGAGTTGAACTGTAAACACTACAACAACAACCAACTCTCTTGGATGGGTTTGCAACTAGGCAACGTATAGTACGCACGAACAGACAATTGAAGCAATGTAACGCAGTACTATCCGCGTCCTGTATTTTTTCAAACTCTGGCTCGAGGCGGCGCTATGATGGCACGCTCTGCTCCGGTGCCGAGTGATATGAAACAACCACGCCCTAATGCATGCAAAACCGAGCTCGCTAGACGTATTTCCAACGGAGACAGCACTCTCTTGCCCCCAGTCTCTAGTAGCTCACACTTACTTACCCGAAGATGGAGTGGTTGGGCGTCTCGACGTACACCCAAATACACAGGATGATGAGCACGAAGGCCAACGAGAAGCTGCCCACGATGTTGCCCTGGTCCGTCATACTCTTGTGACTCCAGCCGAAATACGTTTGCACGCTCATACGCACCATTGGGCCAAGCTGACTAGCCAAGAAACCACCCAGGAACAACGACGCGAAGTACAGCGGCGTACCGTGAGTCGTAGCCGCATTGTTGTAGCCCGCGAAGTAGCGCACCGTATCCCACATCATGCCGAAGATCATGGCCATGAATACAAGTAGGTTGGGTAGCTCCATGATGCTGTTACCACCCAGAGCACCGGTGTTGGCCCACGACGCCTCCTTGCCCGTGATCTTCCAGTAGAACGTCTCGAACACAGCCATAACGTGCACGAAAGCGTACGAGAACCAGGTCTGCTGACTACGCAGCACATCGTCGTTGTCGACCGTACGGTTGGACAGAGCAGACAGGATACTCTGGGCAACAATCTTGGGCACGAGAGCCATCAGCAAACGCAGACCAGACGTGTAGATCGGAGCCTGACCGGTGTACAGGAAGTAGCCCGTGATGTAGAAGAAGAAGATAGCCGGGAACGAACCAATCGGGTACACCGTCAGGTTCATGAAGAAGACCCAGCGCATGAACTTGTTGATCTTGCGCTTCGGTGGTAATTCGACCTGCGGCGGCGTCCACTCCGGATCCACGAGACTCTTCTTGTTGCGCAGGAAAATCTGGAAATTACCCTTGGCCCAACGCTTACGCTGCGCCAGCGCAGCAGCAACAGACTCGGGCACAGCACCCTCAGCCAGACGAATACGATCAGCCTCTTCACCTTCCAGGTCCTTACGGAAGTAGTAACCCTTCCATCCCTTGTCAACCATCATCTTGCCCGTGTAGGCATCCTCAGTCAGGGAGCCGTATTGAATACCGCACACCGAATCCAAAGCCTCGCGACGGAAGATAGCATTGGTACCAGCGAACGAAGCGCAGTCGTAACCATCCATGCCTGTCTGAGCGGAATCGAAGAACGTCGAGTTACGGTGACCGCACGGGTCACCAAGACGAAGCTGCAGGCAGTCCTCAAAGTACTGCGGCGTCTGCACGTAGCCCACCTGGTTCACCGAGACGTGGTCCGAGTAGTCATCAGCGGACACGCCCACAAACTGGTTGCTGTTGCGCTGGCTCACAGCACGGTTGCACTTACGACACAGACCCTTCTGCTGGTTGATTTTGCTGCCACAGCTAGCGCACATCATGCGTTCTGACATGGTGTTTTGCGTCTGGCGACGGTGAACGCTCGACTTGACGTGTCCTGAAGCATTGTAGCAATCCTTGGAGCAGTACATGATCTGGGCCTCCGGCACACCGGCAGCCTGGCACAGAGCACAACAGATCTTACCGATGTCACCACAGCCAGGAGCACAACAGCGCGTGATCTTGGAGTTCTGCGGCGCGTCGAAGAAGAACGGCAACGTCGCCTGAATGAACATCTCGTGGGGCTTCATGTCGTTATCCAAGATGATGGCGTAGCGGCCACAAGCGCCCTCGTTGTACAGCACGTTGTTGATGTTACCAGCCTTACTGTGGTGCACAGGCGGCTTGATACGTCCCACGAAGGTCAGCTTGGGCAGACCGTGGTAGTGGTAGTCGTCACGAACAGAACCCACAGCGCAGTCCGTGCGGCTCACGATACGCGGGTTCGCGTTCGTGGGCATCTTGACCGTCGTGTGCTCCTTGCGCCACTCGTCCACTTCCAGCTCGTACGACTCGCACACGCGGTCGTACATGAACTGCGCGACCTCGTGACGCACGTCTCCAGCCTCCTCGATCACGCCGTAGTTGACGCTGACCTTGGGCACCTGAGCTCCAGCTTCCCACTTGGACTTGCAGTAGCCATCGTCACAGATCCAGACGTGGAACAGATGCGGCGGGTAGTCCAAGTTCATGATCTTCTCGAGCGTGGCGATCGTGTCCTCCGCCGGCTCGGCGTAGTGACACAGCAAGATATCCACCGTCGGCCACTACAATAGAAACAACAGCCAAAAGCATCAGAAAATCTGGACGACACGCCCAAATAAAGCACCAAAATCGTTTCTACCTTCTCCGGAGGGAAGTGTGGCTCGAAATCCCTCAAGTATCGCGCACCACGACGCACAGGTTTCCACATGCCCAAGTAGTACAAGAATCCGAGCGAGATGCTGATGAATTCGGCCAGGTAGAAGAGGAAGTACGAGACCCAGTCTCCGATATGGGGCTCTTTAAAGCACTGCACCGTCTCAATGCCCGCCGACCAATGGTACCAGTGCGGAGGGTCCCACACGCCATTGAAAGGTTTGTCTCCACACTGGAGCGTGTCTGCATAGAGCAACTGGATCTCGGCGCACGTGTCCGTCTTGTACTTGACGTCGCAAGGCTCAATCCCCAGTGGGAACCAGAGCACAATTCCTGCCAGTTCAATCAACGCCGTGATGACGAAGATGACGTACCAGAAGCGGTAACTGAATCGTCCCTTCATCTCGTACACTCGCACATTGGGGAGGTCCCTCTTGACGACATTTCCCGACCCGGCCGACATGACGGTGAACTCCAAGGCGTCGAACCACATGGTAAAGTCCTGATCGGTCTCAGGACACACGAGCCACGCGCGATGACGCGTGTGGATGACGATGCCCCTCGCAGGCAAGTCGAGACGTTCACTCTGCTCGAGCTTGAAGGCGTCGCGCAGGTCCACGGCCCCCACCACGAGCTCGCCATTGCGCGAGTTAAAGTACTTGCGGCAGTCCACGTCGCTGTGGAAGTAGTACATCTTGGCGCCTTCCAAGGCGAAGTAGCGCTTGCGCCAGCTCTTGGCCACGGGCCCCTTGAACTTGCGGCTGCCCTGCTTGTGCATCCATCCGTGCACCGTGATCTTGCCCAGGTCCTCGTGCTCCTTGGCCTTGGTGAGCTCGCTGATGGCCGACTGCGCGTCCATGGTGGCCTGCGACAGCAGCTTCTTGCCTGGGGCGGCGGCCGACGAGAGCTGCGACTGGTACTGCGCGCCCGCGAGAGGCGTCTGGTCGTATGAGTACTGCGCGTCTTCGGGCAACGCGCCGAGCTCGGGAGGTTGCCGATTGGCCATGAAGTGAGTGCGGAACTTCGGTCCGAAGGGAGTGCGCAACGACTTTCTTTGTGTCGGCGCAGCAAATCCAGTCAGCCGCGCGATGATCGAGCGGAAGCGGCTGTGCTGACCTCCGCACGAGACGAACTGGCGGCACTCGCGAGACTCGCGCGCGCACCCCCCAGCTGCTGCGGAATTGTATGGCGAGCTGTATGCATGGCTACGGCCAGTCGCGACCGCACGATGCGAGTGCACGCCATTATTTTTCTCCCGCCCGCGACGCGACGACGGATCGCGAACCCATATCGGATCCAGAGGGGAAATTGAAGGTGGAAGGTGAAACGGAGTGCTTCAAGCGAGCCAACTGGCGGTAGAAATCAGGGAAGGCAGTGTGATCGACTTGAACGGGGATGTGTTCTGGCAGGAATCGGGCCGTGGGACAAGGGCAAGGGGAAAGTGACGTGTGCGCGGTAGAGACCGGGTGGAATGTGTAGACGACACCATAAACCTCGCATACGGCATGTGCCGAACGCTTCGTGCGCCACGCGACGCCGGCGCTGCCTGCCTGGAAGCGCGGCTCGCCCTCGTTCGCCTCCATCTGCCTCGCTGTCACAGCGGTTCTAGCGTCCTGGAATCCGCTGACGAAGTGTGTGTTCCGGAGGCTGCTTTGCGGCGCATTTCGATGGCGGCACATGCGATAGATTCGCCGTAAGAGGAGGTCAGAAAGTTAGGATTCAAGTTACATGCACGACGAGACGAGACTCCGAATGTAGCCATCTTGGCTGTGTCGTCGTCGAGCTCCGTTATCTCTCGTTGCTCTTGCCTTGATGCTACAGTACAAGCTGAGAGGCTCTCAGTGAGAGCTAGCGTCCGTCAGTGGTGGGCTCACTTGCTGGCGCCTCTCACTTGACGCAGCGTCGCCCGTCACATTTGGTTCCGGTAGTCGGTCACCTCCGCTGGCGTTGCGCCCAGTTCTCTATGCTCCGTCTTGACTGTAAGCATCGTGGGTGAAGGCACTGCAAATGCACTGAGAGTTATCGAGATTCCGTGCGAGAAACGAGGTAGTTCGATCTTGTTCCGAGCTGAGTATGCCTCCGTGCAGTCTCCGTTGTTGCCCTCTAATGGAGTAGACTACTTGGACGTGAGTTCTCTCTGTTAGGGACAAGAACGTCATTTCAAGTTGCAGATCTCGGGCGTCCTCCGCAGCGAGACAGCCAAGAAAATCGAAGCCGCCGGACCTTCAACATGGCTACATGCGACGAGCCCACTCCGGGTCACTCCGAAAGATACTCTGCTTGGCACAAGTCGCACATGACGCCGCTCAACCTCTCGACGGACCTCGTGGCGCTCGTGGCTTCGTTCGCGTGGGATCTGGACTCGGCCTCGGCCGCCGGCCACGTCGAAGTGGTTCGTCTCCTGCTGCACTTGCGTCGCTCCAGTCCCGTACGCTGCACCTTTCGCGCTCTCAACGCCGCTGCACAGAAGGGATTCCTGTCGATTGTGCGTCTCCTGCATGAAAACGCAGTCGCTCCGTGCTCCACTTTCGCCATGAACATGGCGGCGGCCAACGGCCACTTGGACGTGGTCCAGTTCCTGCACTTCCACCGGTCCGAAGGCTGCACGAGCTACGCGATGGACGCGGCGGCGGCCAAAGGTTTCTTCGACGTGGTCAAGTTCCTTCACTTCCATCGCTCAGAAGGCTGCACCACAGCGGCCATGGACTTGGCGGCGGCTCAGGGTCATCTGAAGGTCGTGGAGTTCCTGCATCGGTATCGGACCGAGGGAGCGACGGTCGCTGCCATCGACCGAGCTGCGCAGAACGGACATTTGCAGGTCGTGCAGTTTTGCAGAGAAGAGAGATCCGAAGGGTTCACGCAGTTGGCGATTCTCTGGGCGAGTGCCAATGGACACATGGAAGTTGTACGGTATCTGCAGCCGAATCGCGGACGACGGAATGCCATTGGGACGCTGCTCGGAGACGGACGGTTGCTGGTGTGTTAGGTGGGAGGAAGGACTTGCGTCTACGTGTATGAAGTTTTGATTTGCTTTTTGGCATTAATATATTTGTATTTTGTGTAGTGCACCGGCTCGCGTTAAGCGTACTACATAGACTTGCAGGTGAAGCAATTGCTGGAAGCATTTGCAAAACTCAGTGACATTAGATTTCGCCCTAATGTGTTGCTACTTGTAAGTTTGTGCGTGCTACAGTATACTACGAACGATTCCTAGCAACTCACTAGAAGCTTTGGGCGTTTTTGACAGCAAACATGGTCAATCAAGGCAAAAAAATATGCCGAGGTGCCTCATTTCACTACAGTCTGATGCTTTTCGCTACTTGCTAGATTGCCTACACCACTAGTTACCGCCTTACAACTATTTTACTACAATGTTCGGGCCATTTGAACCTTCTCAAGTATTAACGTTTAGCTGTGATAACAAGACATCTATCAAAACAAGGTTTAACCTTATACTGTAGGCCTTCGAAACTACTTTTCGCACGATATTGGTCACAGTCAGAACTATCATTGTCAGTAGAAATGCGTCGAGGAAACGCACTGGCGACTTTAAACGCACGAAATACTGCATTCAAGTAAATTTGATACCTGAACAGTACCCTCGCAATCTAAGTGTATGCGAGACACGTTTTTGCTTGAAGACACGCTGTTGTCCTCACGATTTTAGGGCCACACCTTGCTGCTTCAAGTTAGTTGCCTCGTTATCTTTACAATGTCGTCCTAGGAAATAAATACTGTGGTAAAACCCTCGCTCGTTCCAGCAAAATCAGCGAATAATGCCGTGACCAATATTGTCGACTTTTTCAGCACGCTGGTAAAATGTAACTTCCGAAAAATTCTTCATAAGACGTTTACATCGGCTGGTGCTGCTGGAATATGGCTAGCAATTGTTCATGTAACAAAATTAGGGGGAACTTGCACAGCAATACTTAACAGGGTTGCCGTTTGGCACTTTGCTTCATGCGTTTCTGTAAGTTTTGCTAAAAAAAAGCTAACGTCGAGTTCTTATCTTGGTCATGGGTGCGATCGTTTCCAAGGAGCCGCAAACACTAAAATTGTATTGATCCAAAGCCTCACTATAAAGATGCCGTTGTGTCACCTGTGGTCTGTTTTCAGTCACTGGATAAGGGTATAAGGGATTGCCCAGGTCAACTCCGCTGCTCCTTTTTTTGGCTGACAGAGCTTGAAAACTAATTTGTTCCTCGATAACCACTGGATGCATGCACTGCATTCTTTAAGTTGTCATCTATCCCTCAAGTTGAGCGCGGAGTCCTCTAGTGTCTTTCCCGTCGGTCGTAGAAAAATGCTAAATTTCTTTTTGCAAGCCCTCTCCGGCCTAGTTACAGCAGTCAGCTTTTCGGGCTACGCCCTCGCGCGTGATGTGGATCGCACGCTGTTCTTGTCGACGTACAGTGATGATTTCGCGTGCTCCAACATTGTGTACGCGAGAATTGACAATGAGCGCTGCACAGAAACTTCCGTTTGCACAATGCACAACGACAGCGATGGCTCGTTCCACGACTCTGAAATGACAGCCTGCATCCTGAGTCGAGATAATTTTTTGAAGTCGGCATTCAACGGTGCTGCGTACCTGACGGTCGAGCTTTATCCAAAAGACTGCCTTGGGAAATCGTACAACACGAGATCCTTCGTGGCCGATGGAAAGTGCCATCCTTACGCCCTCAACAACCACTTCAAGGTCGTTCACAACGAGGCCGGCACCACGTCTGTGCTGAGTGCTGAAGCTGGTTGTGATTCTGACGAGTGGATTGAAGAATGGTCAGCTGTATCAGCTACGGAACTCAATTCAGAAGCGTGCCTAACGGATGGAGTCAGGACCTGGAAATCGTACTTCGATGAAGGTCTAGTCGGGGACAAGCCAACGGACTCGACCGACTCGGTCGTAAACTCGTCCACAACTGCAGCCCCCGTGACGACAACAGCGCCTCCTGTCTCGACTACTGCAGCTCCAGCAATTAATTCGACCACCTTAGCCTCCTCTTCGCAAGAGCGCTCGCACTCTTTTGGGGTATCGGCCATAGCTCTGCTAACCAGCGTAGTTTTGCTAGGCACGATGTTCTTCTAGACGGCCAAGTCTTGTTCCGACAAAGCGTGTCTGCTTAATTATTCCAATACTTCTTCATTAAACTAATTCGTCTGTAGTTTTCAATCACTATACTCAGGAAGGCGAGTTTTTGCGGGCATTCGCAAGCAACTGCACCAAAATCAAATGGTCACGCACGTACATTACTATTATTTGGTTATGCCATTTCCTACGAGCCCAATCCTCACCTTTCTACCCCAAGCCACGAGAACCACCCACTTCAACTTGGTGACAATCACTCATGCCAATCAGAAGGATCGCGACCTTTGGCACGACGACTGGTGGCAAGATCCACTACACCTTTAGATTGTATACCGTGCCTTTCAAACGGCGGATTTTGACAAGCGTGAGCCAGCCTCATGCCAATCAAAGTCGAAGGGACGGCTCGCAGGCCCCCAAGCTAAAGATTTTGACACGCATCGATGCCTTTCATTCCTCAAACGACCTCGTCCAGCTCACATCGACACTTTCCCGAGCCCTCGTGCAAGTCTTTCGTAGCGTCAAGTGTCCTTCCTGTTCATTGTGATGCTCCTGACCCCTGTTCGCCTCGCCATCCTGGCGCTGGCATTGGTGATCGCCTTGTCACCAGCAGTGGAGGCTGAGAACAACACGTTCTTCAACCTCTACGGCTCCTTCCAGTCCATTTGGCAACCTCCACGAGTCGACTGCCAAGTGAGCGACTGGGGCTGCTTCAGCACTTGCACATCCGCTTACTCGACCAAGACTCGACGTCGATGGGTGACCGTGTGGCCGCTGAATGGCGGGGCTGCCTGTCCGTCACTGGAAGATACCCAACCATGCGCCCCTCAAGACTGCCAAGTCAGTGCCTGGTCTGAGTTCTCCCAGTGCGACCCGTTCTGTGGCAGGAAGAAGCGCACCCGAACGGTGACACAATCGGCTCAAGACGGAGGGGCAGCGTGTCCTGCTTTGGTGGAGAGTGTTCCTTGTGACCCCATCAACTGCGTCATGAGTGACTGGACGCCCTACAGCATTTGCCTCCTGGGCAAAAAATCCCGTTATCGGTTCGTGCAGACGTTCCCCAAGTACGGAGGAACTCCTTGTCCCATTGACCTGATTGACATTCAGCCGTGCAAGACCGTGGACTGTGCAGTTGGCTCTTGGAGTCCGTGGAAGATCCTGGGGCTCAAGAAGACGCGGATTCGAGAGATCACCTGCCAACCGGACGGTGGCAATCCCTGTCCCCCTTTGGTGGAAGAAGCGACGTGCAGTCCCATCGACTGCGTCGTGAGTCCGTGGTCCTGGATCGGAGTGTGCGACCCGACCACCAAGCTTCGTTCACGTGTTAGAACGGTCGTCACCCAAGCACAAGACGGCGGCAAAGAGTGTCCGGCACTTCAAGAGACCGTGCCGTGCTCGGACTGCGTCGTGAGCGACTGGAACTCGTTCTCGGTCTGCAACCCGCTGACCGGAACCAAGACCCGATCGAGGTCGGTGGTGACTGCAACTCTCAATGGCGGCGCGGATTGTCCGGCACTTGTGGAGACGAGTCCATGTGATCCCATCTCTTGTGTCGTGGGCGATTGGTCCGACTGGAGCTCGTGCGACTCCAAGACGCTGCAACGCACACGCTCACGCAAAGTGCTGACAAGTTCGTGTTATGGAGGTAAAATCTGCCCTGCTCTAGTGGAAACGCAGTCGTGTACGCCTCAAGACTGCACTGTGAGCGACTGGGGGCTATTCGACTACTTCGTCAAACCTACCGACGGTTTGCGCTACAAGCGGCGGTCGCGATCAATCATTCGTCCTTGCGACGGTGGAGCTACGTGTCCTCCTTTGCAAGAAGAGCAGGTTTGCCAACCGGTAGACTGCAAGGTGAGCAAGTGGGCTTGGGACGACAACGGAGCTGGGTCTTGTCCGCCGAGGACGCAACGTAGACGCACTCGTTCAGTTGTGACACCCGCTCAAGACGGTGGCGCTGCGTGTCCTGTTCTGGAAGAATGGGTGGAGTGTGGTGACTGCCAAGTGAGTGCTTGGAGTTCATTCGGAGCTTGTGACGCTGGAACGATGACTCGCAAACGGACTCGAACCATCACGCAACAGCCCATTGGTGACGGTGCCGCTTGCCCCGTTGTGGAAGATTTTGCGCCGTGCGAACCGGAACCGTGTCAAGTGAGTGATTGGACTGCGTGGGGCCCGTGCACAGCGTCCAAAGTCCGTCAACGTACTCGAACGATCGTGAGTCCTGCCAAGTACGGAGGCACCGAGTGTTCGGCACTGGTCGATTTTCAAAACTGCAACCCCGTTGACTGCCAAGTGAGTCCGTGGAGCTCGTTCGAGCTGCGTGGAGACAAGAAGTGCCGTCGACGCTCCATTCTTCAAAACTGTGACGGTGGTAAGACGTGTCCGCCACTTGAGGAGACCGTGCCATTGAACAAGACGGACTGTGTAGTGGGCGAGTGGGGTCCCTACTCGGCGTGTGATCCTGTAACCAAGCAACGTTCTCGCTCTCGGATCGTCCTCACCTCCCCTCAAGATGGCGGTGCACCATGTCCAGCATTGGTGGAGGCCGTTGCCTGTGCCCCCGTGCCGTGCCAAGTGACCAAGTGGGGGACATGGAGTGACTGCTCCCAAGTCACGTGGAAGCGTACGCGCCGACGCACTGTGACGACGTCCTGTGCCTTTGGAGGTGCAGAATGCCCAGACCTCATTCAAGAAGAAGCCTGTCAACCTGTAGACTGCAAGGTGAGCGACTGGAATTCATGGAGCGGATGCAGTCCGCTCACCAGGAAACGATCCCGTCGTCGTTCCGTTATCACCCCTGCAAGTTTCGGTGGCGCAGCGTGTCCGATTCTCGAGGAAGTGAAGAACTGCGAGCCCTCGGACTGCGTTGTCAGTTCTTGGTCGCCGTTCACGCCGTGCTCCGGCAAAGCTGGCGATGGCAACAACAGCAAAGAGCGTCGATTCCGCGATGTCCTTCAAAAGCCTGATGGTGGACTAGCCTGCCCACCGCTAATGGAAGAGAGACCTATCGTGAAGGTCGACTGTGCTGTAAGTGACTGGAGTGACTGGGGTGCCTGCAGCCCCGACCTCCTTGTACGAGTTCGCAACCGAACGGTAGTCACCGACGCCAAGAACGGTGGTAAGAGCTGTCCAGCCCTCCAATCCTCTCAACCTTGCTGTCCCAAGCGTGTGGACTGCAAAGTGGGGGATTGGTCCGAGTTTTCAATTTGTGACCCAGCGTCGAACACCCAGCGCCGCACTCGGAATGTGACTCAGCCTGCGGGTCCCAGTGGAAAAGCTTGTCCTGATCTCCAGCAGACACGTAGCTGCAAGCCTAGCGTCGACTGTCAAGTGGGTGAGTGGAGTGATTGGGGAATGTGTTCCAAGCGCAAACTCAAACGCACGCGTACGCGTGAAGTCATCACACCTCGGTCGGGTAAAGGTGCAGCGTGTCCCCCACTCAAGGATACGCAGAGCTGTGAACTGGTAGACTGCGAGGTTGGAGATTGGAGCGACTGGAGCGAGTGCGATCCAAACACTTTGACCAAGACCAAGACGCGTCAAGTGCTGCAAGACGCCAACGGTGGCAAGAAATGCCCCAAGTTGACGAAAACTAAGAGCTGCAGTGTGGATTGCCAGGTCTCCGATTGGGGTGACTACTCTGCTTGTGATGAGACCACCGGAACTCGCACCCGTACGCGTGCCATTAATGTCCAGCCGAAGGGCTACGGAAAAGCATGCCCTGCACTCACGAAGACTGAAAGCTGTGCACCACGTGACTGCAAGGTGAGCGGGTGGTCGCAGTACGGCGCCTGTGACGCTAGCGGAAACCGCAAACGCACTCGTGAAATTGTGACGACACGCCGAGGAACAGGCAAAGCGTGTCCGGCACTTCAGGAAGTCAAGAGCTGCACTGCTGTCAACTGCGGTGTTACTGCGTGGGGTTCTTGGAGTGACTGTGACCAGGTTTCCAACGTTCAAGCAAGGAACCGAACCGTTCGGGTGCAACCTGCGAACGGCGGTAGTGCTTGTCCTCCATTGACACAGACCCGAAGCTGCCAGAAGTGCTTGGTTAGTGACTGGAGCGACTGGTCCATTTGCACGGCGGACACCCCAACTCGATCTCGTACACGCGACGTCGTGCAACAACCCCCACCGCCGTCCACCTGCGGTGTTTCGGACACGGATGACATTGCTGCGAGTCTGTTGTGCCCTGCACTCAAAGATGAACAACCGTGCGAGGCGATCAACTGTACGGTGAGTGACTGGGGCGACTGGGGTGACTGTGACTCCGACACGTTTGTCAAGTCTCGCAATCGAACCGTCTTACAGCCCGCCGTTCGTGGTGGCACCGAGTGCCCAGACCTCACCGACACCGAGAGATGCCCCGCAGTGGATTGCTCTGTTGGTGAATGGACGGAATGGTCCACTTGCACTGTTGACACTCCGACGAGTGTTCGGACGCGTGATGTACTGGTCGATCCGGTGTTCGGAGGCTCCGCATGTCCGTGGTTGACTGAGGAAGTGGCTTGTCCACCTATCGACTGTGTCTTGAGCGACTGGAAGGACTGGTCTACATGCACAGACTACACGCCAACACAAACTCGAGAGCGGTCTATTGTTCAGGATGTCGTTCGGGGTGGAAGTGCGTGTGATGTTTTATCACAAACGCGGGCGTGTCCTCCGGTGAACTGTGAGCTAGGAAGCTGGAGCGTATGGCAGAAGTGCGACGACAAGACTGGCACGAAGAAGCGTACGCGAGAAATCACTCGCTCACCGCAGCGCAACGGAACAGCGTGTGACGCTCTTGTAGACATTGCACCGTGCGACCCAGTGGACTGCATCGTCGACCCTAACTGGAGTGACTGGAGTGCATGCGACCACACCTGTGGAAAGCGCTACAAGCGTCGTCAAGCCTTGCAACAACCGCAGTACGGCGGTGCAGCTTGCGATGCGCTCGTGATGGAGGCGACATGTAACCCCGTCAATTGTGCGGTGTCTGCTTGGAGTGACTGGAGCGACTGCAACGCTACTACGGGCAAGCGCACGCAGACTCGCGTGGTAACGCAGGAGCCATTGTACGGCGGTCTAGCGTGTCCTGCACTCACCCAGGAGAAGGATTGTGATCCAGTGTGCTGTAGTGTCGGGGAGTGGTCGACATGGACGTCATGCGATAGTGATGACCCTCAACAGCATCGCTACCGGAACGTGACGCAGCAGCCTCTCTACGGAGGAACAGCCTGCCCCGAGTTGACACAGGATGTCAATTGCCCGCCCGTTAACTGCGAGATGGGCCCTTGGAGCGACTACGGTCTTTGTGATGCCACTACGGGTCTCCGTACACGAACACGTTCGGCTACGCAGACGGCAAGACATGGAGGCACGAAATGTGGTGACCTCACCGAGACCAAGCCGTGCGATCCCATCAATTGCAAGGTTGACGAATGGAGCGACTACGGAACCTGCGACCCTGTCACTTTCAAGAAGACCAAGTCGCGAAACGTGCTTCAGAAGCCGCTGTACGGCGGCACCGAGTGCCCGGACCTGACGAACGACTTGCTGTGTGATCCCGTTCACTGTGTCATGAGTCCGTGGGGCGACTGGGAGAGCTGCAATGCTGGGACTCAAACCAAGACGCGCCGACGCACCATCACCACGCAGCCCCAGTACGGCGGAAAAGCGTGCGAGTCACTGGAGCAAACCGTGGCGTGCGATCCGGTGAACTGCGCCATGGGGCCCTGGTCCAATTGGAGTGTTTGCAGTGACACCGATGCCACCTCAGTTCGCACGCGATCCGTTGTGCAGCCGGCGCTGTACGGCGGCACTGCGTGCACTGCTACGCGTGAAGAAGTGCCGTGCGCCGCTGTAAACTGCCAAGTGGGCAACTGGACGAGCTGGTCGGCGTGCGACTCGAGCTGTGGCAAGAAGCGTCGAACGCGAGACATCACTCAGCGTCCGCTGCGCGGTGGTTCTGCGTGCCCAGCACTGGAGGACATTGCGAGCTGCGATGCAGTGGATTGTGTCGTAGGCAACTGGGACACAACCTGGTCGGCTTGTGACCTGACGTCGGGCAAACGGACCTTGACACGACCGGTCCTCCAGCCAGCGCTCTACGGAGGAAGAGGTTGCGGTATCACCACCCAGTCCAAGTCGTGTGATCCGGTGGACTGCACTGTGAACGACTGGGGTGAATGGAGCGCCTGCGTCCCGGACGCCGGCAAGAAATCGCGCGTGAGAACGGTGAAGCAGCCGGATTTGTACGGTGGATGCAAGTGCCCGGCGCTCACGGAGACGGCAGCGTGCGACCCAGTGCCGTGCGCTGTTGGGCCTTTCGGAGACTGGTCGACGTGCACGGATGCCGATGCCACCAAGTCCCGATCTCGGCAGGTCACTCAGATAGCTCTGTTCGGTGGTGCGGTCTGCCCGTCACTCACCGAGACGGCAGCGTGTCCTCCGGTGGACTGCGCACTCGATGCGTGGGGACCGTGGGGTGACTACGATCCGATCACTGGCATTCGTAAGCGCACTCGAGCCGTTCTTCAGCCGGCGGTGCGTAGTGGTTTGCCTTGTGACGAACAGGAGCAGACCGAGAAAGCAACTCCCGTGAACTGCCAAGTCGGCAACTGGAGCGACTACGGTCCTTGCAATGACGCTGCCGGGGTCAAGGCTCGGTCTCGTCCGATAACGCTGTCCCCATTGTACGGTGGACTTCCGTGTCCCGACACGACGCAGGACGCCAAGTGTGATCCTGTCAACTGCGTGGTGAGCGACTGGGGCGTTTGGGGATCATGTGACGCAACCACGGGACTCAAGACTCGCCGTCGTGACATCCTGCAGAAGGACAAGTACGACGGTGCCTGTTGCCCAGACACCACGGACACTGCTCCATGTGACAAGGTGGACTGTGTCATGAACGACTTTGAGCCCTGGACGACGTGTGACGCCACCACCGGCAGGAAGACACGAACTCGATCTGTACGCGTAACACCGATGTACGGCGGAAGTGCTTGTCCTTCAGCTACGGAGGAGGGGTATTGTGAGCCCATCGACTGCAAGCTCAGCGACTGGAGTTCGTACGGAGCCTGCAACACGACCACGGGACTCAAGACTCGCACTCGTGCAGTGCTCACACAACCGCTTTACGGAGGCACCGCCTGCCAAACCACCACGGACACGGCACCGTGTGACCCGATCAACTGCCAAGTCGGTGGTTTTGGCTCATGGTCTGCGTGCAACAAGGACACACTCACGTCGACGCGTACGAGGAAGATCACGATCAATCCCATGTACGGCGGCATCGAGTGTCCTTGCTTGACCGAGATGTCTACGTGCAAAATGCCGACACTAACCAACTGCACGGTGAGCGCGTGGTCGTCCTGGACCAAGTGCACGAGCACTTCGAGTACTCGTTCCCGCACTCGTAAAGTAGTGACCCCGGCTACCAACGGCGGCACAGCGTGTCCGGCACTAACGGAGACTGCGTCGTGTGCCGGGTTGACGTGCACTATGGGAGCGTGGTCGAACTGGACGAGCGGATGTGACAGCTGCGGCATGCAGACGCGGACGCGAGTCATCCTGGAAGACCCGTACACTGGGAATCCGTCGTGTCCTTCGACGATGGAGTGGCGTGAATGTGTCTACAGCAACACGAGCAACGACTACGTTCCGCCTACTACCGCGTACGTTCTTCTTGATGGTCAAGTTGCTGGACTGGAAGCGGAGGCGTTCACTGAATGAGCTGGTGAAGGCGAATTTGTGTGTTTGACTGCATATTGCACACGAGTGTGTACTGATCGATAGCTTTGTGGGTAACCTGTCCATAAACAGTTTGTTGTTGATATCCAAAGTGCTCAATGTTTAAATTCATGAGACTTACATTGCTTGTGGAGATGTTTCTAGGCTGCCAAAATGCACAGAATCGCAATAACGATCACGAGAATTGGAGATGGCGTCGATTGCAACACTGTAGTTGACGACAACGATTCTGCAGTTGTGTCGGTTGTGCTCCCAGACGAAGTTGAAGCCGAAGCCGACATGTCATTTGTCCCGTCAATTAAAAAGATTTCCCACTTTGCCCCGCCAGTCGTCGGTGTTCACGTTTTCTTTCGGAACAGGATCGATCACGTCACTCCACTCTCGACTTTCACAGGTTTCGTTTCGACTTCTGATAGCCACTCGACCAGAAACGTCAACGTCGACTTGTAAAGCGTAGTGGAGACTGTTGTGACACCGCCCATCGGCTCGAAACACGTCGATCGCCGTACGCGTTTCACAATTTGTGTCTTTGTAGTGCTCCAGCAGCACGTAAAAAGTGTCTCCGTACGCGAACTTGAGGTACTGATCTTGACTGTAGCTACAGAATTCGTACACGGAGCTGTTTTCATCAGGTCCAAACTCTTCGCTGCATGGCGTCTCGGCCATACAAGGAGCCGATATGATGGTGGAAAACATCGCCAACGCTCTTGAGTTGCAATTGGGACTTTCGTTTACTTCGTATACACGCACAGGAGTGTCGGAAGCGAACACAGTTGGTAACATTTCCACAAGTAGAAATTTCAACAACAGAGGCAGCTTCATGAGGTGAAACCCCTGCGGAGGCACACGCACAGCTGATGTCAAGGTTGATGCTCTCCGAGCAGGAATACTGACACGAGAGCGAAAAACTGAGAACATAGATAACCAAAGGGCTCAGCTTCTTACGGGCTGGTTTGCCTTCCCAGATCAAATACCGTTAGCAAGTTGCGATTGTGCCAACAGTAGTTCCGTTAGACCTTGCTGTTCAGACCCCAAAAGTGGTTCCTCTTTTGCTGACTCTGAAAACACTTTTGCGTTCAACCACAAGGCACTCAGCACATTCAGTATTCGCTCGTTTGATATGATGGTTTTCGGTCTTACGCCTTTCAACGTTGGAGCTGTTGCTCTCGTTGTAGCTACTCGAATCGGTGCTGCGGATGGGATCACTGGTGCTAGTGTGTATTACGGAGATAAAGAATGCTCCAAGGCGCTGCTTGTCCATCTCGGAGGCGAATGCGGCAACGATTTCGGCTGTGCTGCCGGCAAAAGCATCGGCATCTCCGAATTTTGCGTCCTTGACCAAGCCGCGTACCTGGAAACCGCTTTCGACGGATCTCCGTATGTGCTTGCGTAATTCTACGTTGACTCGGCTTGCGTAGCGCTCGAGTACTCGAGTGCCTTCTTGGCGGATGGCAGTTGCCATACTTTTGACGACTTTAACGACAAGACGGAGTCCATGAAGACAACGGTGGATGTTAATGGCACTTTGGCAGTCGTTGGCACTCAAGGTAATTGTTCGGCGTCTCAAACTTTCTACCAGCTTCGGCCTGTACCCAAGACAAACATCAACACTGGCACTTGCATATCGATCGAAGTTCCACCTCGAGATGAAGGCAGCAGCACGTTAGGAGCGAAATTCTACTTTGTTGACCCATCAACGAGCGAACCAACGAATTCAAGCTCTCCATCTGCAAACGCAACCAACACAACCACGAGTGATTCGTCAGGTGCAGACGTAACTGGAGTCAGACCGTCACGGTTGCTAGTGTTTGCAACATTGATGGTGTTCTGCTCAAACTACTGGTAAAAAGCTCTCTCTCACTGACTTTGTTGGCCACAAAATACAACAATCTACCACGGTGGTTTGCCGTCACTTTCAACTTGATCTACTACCGACAAAGTTTCAACTGAACTCTCTTCTTGCTCATTTTTACGTGAATTTGTAGGCAACTACATTTAGGACAACGACACAAGAAGTAGAGCCGACATTCGCCTTCCAGTTCCGCACGTCACTTCTCATTTCACTTGAATCGCCAGACAGATAGCCTACCGATTAGTTGGTACCATCATCTTTGACTGTTTTTTCGAGTTTTGACTCGCACACAGCGTTCTCTTATGCAGCCGCGGAAACAGCACCCGCCTTCGGTGACTCCTTCGGGGTGAACTTGACCATAATTTGGCAGGTCACCTCCATCTTGTTCCCTGACGGCGATTCAACTGAAATCGTGATCGGGTAAGGCCTGTCAGTGTTGTCCTGGGTGGGGGGTGGGAGCTTGATTTTGCCTACTCCGAGTTGCTTGTCGTTCCTATGATTCATACTTCTGGTTAGCTAGAGTGAAAGCAGATTGAGCAACAACAAGGAGAATTGCCACCCACGCACCTGAACCAACTGGTACACTGACGAGCTTGGTTTAGCCAAATTGTCAGCGTGCACCGACTCAGCATCGCGATCGTGTCCACGGTCTCCAGCTCCACGAAGTCGGAGGGCCACTCCACTTTCCATTCCGGCGTGCTCACCATTTTCTCGGTTTCTCGATCAACCAGAGGTCGAGCGTCACCGTCGTGAATGAGCTGCCACTTGCAGTATATCGGTTTGCTGAATAGTTTGAGACCGTTCTTGACTAATCCATCCGCACGAACGAAGTCAAGCGAAAAACTTGCACTTAATGAGGTTATTGGTTGTGGGCTTGGAGGTGGTGGGCTTGGAGATGGTGGGCTTGGAGATGGTGGGCTTGGAGATGGTGGGGTTGAAAGAGGTAGGTCTGAAACTGGTGTGAGGTTTCCTCTTTTCCTCAACCTGTCCATCTCTGAACGATGCAACCAAACGTAGGCTCCTTCTTTCGTCATGGCGCAAAGCAAGTTGGACTTTTCACAAACGACATGTGCTTTCAAGCCAAGCTCCTTCAGCAAGTCGAGAAGAAATTCCATCCGTGAATGGGAATCGGAATTCGTAGATGAAGTCGTTGTACCTGGTAAAAGGTTTGCGTTTTCAAGGATGGACTGCGTAGTGCATGTTTCATCCACATATTCTCGCGAGGCTAATACACAACGACTCGGTTAGCGAGCGTGACGCAGACAATCAAACTACCACGAAAACTTACCGTCTAACACCTCCGACACCGCAGCACCAGCTACTGCAAAGGGAATTAAATTGGAGGCAATCGATAGCGCAGAAATACCGACCTGTACACATAAAAAAAGTTAGTCGGCGCCTTGACTCATTCTGCAATACATGTATGATGGACGAAGCTTACCCGGAGAAGCGTTGGATGTTTTGCGACGAACTGTTGGAATTTCGTTGGGGATTCGATTTCCAGCGCTTCATGAAAGCACTTGCCCGAGATATCGCTATGCATTCGCAACTCAATTTTCGACGGGGTTTCCACGTACGAGAGTGTCCATAATGCAGGGAATTCGCGCTTTTCCTTGTATAGCGTAAGTTTCATGAGCGCCGTCAGCTCGCGACTCACGTCCAGCTCATCGATTTTACCGGACACCGCCCACGCTTTCTCGAGAAACCACCTAAAATCCGGAGGAAGCCATGGGTTTAGGCTCCGCACTTGATCCTCCGATTTTCCGATCCCCATGTCAAGACTCAAGTCGTTCCAATTGTCATCAGTGGGGTCATCTTCATCGACGACATGTTTCTCACTAGCGTTGTTACGCGTGACAGCTACACACCGTTTGATCTCGCGATTGTCACTCGACTCCAGACCCGGATAGTCCTTCAGAATTTGCTCCATTGCAATCACGAAGAAGCGCATCTCAGCCCACGCGATATCCTTTGACTGTCCGGCAGCTTCGATCAGAATCTCATCGTAAAGACCCTTTTTGCGAGCAATGAAGATGATTGCCACGACAAACTCGCCAGGAACAAAACACTCGAAGCGATTGTCACTCACTGTGCGGCTAGCGTCCGAGCGATAGGATCGTACCACAAACTTGACGAAAATTGACTCGGAGACACCAACGGGTAAGGTGTACTTCCACTTGGCCACATGTCCACCAGGGATATCGTGCCGCGTTCGGAGTGATTGTTGCCTAGACAACGATCTTCGAAATGCTCCGTTTCTCAACCAGTACGACGGCACTATCATGTCGGCCTTGTCAAGGTTCATTTCGTTGTTTTTTGGGTACGCCAAGTTAAAGCGCTGCAGCAAGAGCTTGAATTCGTGCACCATTCTTCCATCACACGCTTGCATTGCTTTCCATAACGGGAAAGTCATCAACAGCGAGTGGGACAGCGTACCATCATGAAGAAGCGCTTGATACAGCTCACCACTTTTCTTCTCGTACTCGTGATTGACCACTTCGCTGATAATGTCCAGCACAATCGTTGGGTCTAAAATGACTCTGTGATTTTGCTCGTTGCCGCCGTTCTTGTACCACAAAATGTCCCCCAAGTTGTGCAAGACATCCAGGATCCGTCGGCAGTCTTGGTTGGACAAGTCATCGAACTTACTCATTAAATCGAAGAGAATTGTATCGACGGACAGCATCACGTCTTCCAGTTGATCCTCTCGTTTCGAGTTAGCTGCCACCACGGATCGTTGTGAGCTGACAATATACTCGAGAACATCCACATACATCTTCGGCATCTTTTCCCAAAGCTGCTCCTCAGCGACAACCATTTGCTTGAGTTTTTCCTGCGCTTGCAAGGCCAAATCCTTCGTCGCGACGCTGGTCGGCACCAACTTCCGATCGAAGTCTTCACTCAATGCCTTTTTCTCGCTCTCTTCCAATTCCACTTGTCGAGTGTCGCTCGCAAGAAATGACATGAGGCGGGTTCTCACATCGATTTGAACGTGTTTCAATTTTTCTTCGTCAGACTTGAGACGATCCGCTTTCGTGCCGATCACCTTGAATCGGGCGTTAGGTTGACGAAGAAGCACAAGTCGCACCCAGTGGAGCACGTTCTCCTCAAAGAATCTTTGCATTGAACGGTTGCCCTTCTCCGACGAAAGCAGTTTGAACTCTGCCCACTTTTCGTAGTACTTGCCAAGATCAATGCAGAGAATATAAAGCGTCTTCTCCGAAAAGAACATGGGGTGCGAGACTTGATAAATGTCTTGGCCAGCATGATCCCAAAACGTTATGTCGTATCGCTCTCCCTTCGCCGCATTTGCATTGCCATCAGCTGTCACATTCGTCGCTGGAGAATTCAGGAAAAAGGTAAACGAAAAGCGGTCGATGCCAATCGTTCGGTCATCTTCGTTCACCAGCAAGTTAGCCGAATCCGTCACCGAATTCACAAAACTTGTTTTCCCCCACGAGCTTGGGCCAATGACACAGATCTTGCAGCGATTCACACGCTCCGACGTGTTCTCCAAATCACTGAAATACTTGTTAACCTTAGCTTCCCCGCCTTTGATAAAGCTGGACGACACGTTAAGCAGCGGCTTGCCCTTCTTGAAGCATTCATGCCAGTATTGTGCACATGCCAGAAGTCCCGACTGATGATCTTTCAGAGCCGACACCGCTGATTCTAACAGGGTTGGCTTCGAGCCTCGTAAGCACAGTAAGCGTGCAGCAGCAACGCTTTCATTATCGAGTTCATGTTGTTGAGCTGAAATCAAGTGACTGAGCGGATTGTTGCCAGCCTACAAACACACAAACAAACACCGATCTTTAGTTTCCAGCACGAGCAAATGGAGAATTCTCCAAAAACCTTGTCTAGCGCATCGATCTTGGCCTCGTTGCTTAGCAGCATGGACACCATGATTGTGTTGCTAAAACACGCTGCAAAATGCAATGCAGTCTTGCCGGTCTGCAGTATTAACATCAAATGAGAGCAAATCGAGTTAGTACACGCCACCACTGTTGCCAACACGTCTCCTCAGTACCGTGTTTTCAGCAGTCACATCGGCACCTCGATCCAGGAGCACTTTCGCCATTTTCGAGCTCCTGTAGCATGCCGCAATGTGGAGAGCCGTTCTGTTGTTCTGCGCCCCGTATTTACAACTTCTCTTAGTTCTGTACTTGCAATGTGGAAAATGGTTGTTTGCTTACGTTGTCGCGAGCTTCCAAGTCGACTTCATGGTTCAAGAGGAACTCAAGCATCTCCAGATTGCCACTGCTAGCGGCAACGTGTAAAACGGTGCTTCCGTCCTGCATCCTCAACGATATTAGCCACCGAATTGAACACATGATGCCGTCAACGCCTCACCTCCTCTTTCGCTTTCTGGTCAGCATTCTCCTTTAGCAGAAGTTTAACCATGTCCACGTTACCGCTCCTGACTGCATTGTGGAGCGGAGCGCTACCGCCCTGCTCGACGCAAACAACCATATTTTTTTATCAGGTATACAGATGCAAAGCCTCACAAGTTCAGGCGACTCACCTCGTCTTTCGAAGACAAATTAGCTCCTCGATGCAGCAGCAACTTGGTCATCTCCACGTCGCCATTTTTCACCGCGATGTGGAGCATCGCGTCACCATACTGCGAAGCCACAACACGTCCGTTAGACGCTTCAACTGAGTGAACAACTTCACTGAAGGGTATTTCCCACTGTACCTCCGTCCCTGCTATCGTATCCGGCAGAAGTACAGCAACTACTTGTGTATTTCCACTGTCAACTGCCAGTCGCAAGGGCGTCGTACCAATCTAGAAGCACGTCATTAAACACCGACCAGTTACCAGTTGTGGACATTTTCAAAGTAACTTGCACCACGCACTTCGTCTTTTGCATGGACGTTTGCTCCACTTTCCACGAGACTCTTGACGTTCTCGGCAGCTTCGCGGTCCAACGATTCCCATTCCTCTTTCACCTCGTCGCTCTGATAGTTCAGATCTCAATCAGAAACACCAAAGCAAACAAGGTTTTGTTTGGACCATGACGCACTGTAACGTTGGTGATCCCATTGGTTTCAAGATGGTTCAAGAGCTTTTGCAGCCCTCCCTCGACGAGATACTGCCACGAATCATTAACACCTTTAGTTGCTAAGATAAAGCGATACATAATATGATCTAAAGTCACGTACGAGATTCACGGACACTCCTTTGTCTCGGAGCCATTGCCGACGATCTCGTAGAACTTGGTTGATGACCGCGTGAAGTGGGTACTGTGAGGTAAAATACGTTAGTATCGTTTTCCTGGTTCCTAGTTTGTACGAAGTCCCTCACCTCCTCCTCCATCCTGCCAAGAGCAAATTCACAACTGAGTGCCTGCCTGCCGCCTCGACGGTCGGTCGGTGGGTGCACTCACTGCCTATTTTGCGCTGGATACCGAACTTCTCTCGATGAGGGACTGCAAAAAGGACTCGCAACGTTCAGATCCTAACGTCCCTACAGCAAAGCACTGAACTGTTACCCGGACACTTGCATTGAAACGAAAGCAAAACTATACTACATGTATCCACTTGTAGCGAAAGATCCAGACGCATGGCAAAGCTTCGTGGTGGAAGGAGGTGGGTGGCCCAATGATCGAACTCCATGATGGAGGTTATCGACTGATCCCGCTTTGTATGAACCAGGAGCCAAAGTTCGGATGGGAGATGCATCGCTTGCAAGTATCGACCAACGAAAATCAGCATGCGTGGATGATTCCTGATGATCCGAGCATCGGTCTATTAACCAGTGCAGCACATTGTACTTATCGACATCTACTCGAGTTCTAGTTTTTGCCATTACCCCAGTATTCCTTCGCTTGGTTGAAAGTGTGTATCGGTAGCAAGCTTGAACACTATTCTCTAACGGTTCAGGCGGTGTGGACTGCCGCCGAGTACTTGGAGACCGTCAGCGTGCCGGTGCCCGAGAAGGGTTCCGTGCCGGCCTGAACGTTGATGACGTACTGATTCGGGTCGATGGAGTAGTTGGCCGGGATCTCGTCGAAGAACTGAAGTCAGCCGAGAAGATGTTGGTCACGTTGGCCGTGTTGATGTACGAGAAGACGGTCATGTTGCCGTTCATGCCGTAGTACATGTCGAAGTCGACGCTGCCCCAAAGACCCACAAAGCGTACCAAAAATGAAGCTCTTCATCGCTGCCAGTGCCATTGCCGTTGCTGCCTCCAAAGCTTCCGCCGAGAACGAATTCTGCGGTCAGTGGAACACGACGCAGACCGACGACTACATCCTGTACAACAACCTCTGGGGGCAGTTGGGCGACCCGAACGGCACGCAGTGCACGGGTCTCGATAGCATCGACGACTCCACCATCGCGTGGCACACCACTTTAAGCTGGAGTGGGTCTCACGCACCGCACCAAGTCAAGTCGGACGCCAACGCCGCGCTCAAGTTCGACCACGTGCCGCTGGCCGAAGTCACCTCCATCCCTTCCACCATCGAGTACGAGTTCGACTACGAAGGCGAAGTCGTGGCCAACGTGGCCTACGACCTCTTCACGACTTCCGTCCTCGACACCAACGCCGAGTACGAGATCATGGTCTGGTTGGCGGTGCTCGGTGGCGCGGGACCCATTTCCAGCACCGGCAAACCCATCGCGCACACGACCGTGGGCGGCGTCGACTTCGACATGTACTACGGCATGAACTGCAACATGACCGTCTTCTCGTACATCAACACGGCCAACGTGACCAACAGCTTCTCGGCTGACTTGAAGCAGTTCTTCGACGAGATCCCGGCCAACTACTCCATCGACCCGAGTCAGTACCTCATCAACGTTCAGGCCGGCACGGAACCCTTCTCGGGCACCGGCACGCTGACGGTCTCCAAGTACTCAGCGGCAGTCCACACCGCTTAAACCATTACTACGGAGTAGTAGCTACCGCTCTCAAGCATAGCAGTAACCATCATCAATCAAACACGTGCGTGATAGAACATTTCCGGGGCACTGCAATATTCGAAGGAGCTGTCAAAATGCTGATAAGACTCTTGCTAAATATTCGGGTTAGTTCACGATGTCAATTAGGATCACGCGTCCTCTGTGTACTCAGTGGCAGTCAATAACTCACCGAGATACTCACGAGCCTTTGCGCCAAGTCGACGCTGGGTCTTTCCACAGCGAACGTGTTCGACCTCACTGTCGCGACCGCGCTTTCGCAAAGCACTTTCCAGCTCACGGAAATTTTGATACTTGTCTGAAATCCCCACCGTCTTCGCGGCGCTTAGTCCAGGAGCTTGCATGAGCATCCTCTGGAAAATGTCACGCACTGTAAATTGGGTCTTCTTGCGAAACTGCGAGTTGAATGGGGCGTACGTTTGCGGAGGCAAGCAAAAATTTCTTGCAAATTCGCCAGCGTCGAAACTAGTTTGAGGCAGTAAGTGTGAGGATGCAGGCGTCGCAACCCTTGGATTCGGGGGAATTGGGCTAGAAGACGTGCATACACTCGTGCGAGAAATGCCACAGTTTCGTCCGCATTCTGACACTGCTGAACGAAAAAGTTGTTCTGCACCTGAGTACGGCCCATCGCTGTATGGAGGCCGCTCGTCCGCACGGTGGTGATCTGCGTCAATGATCCCTCGATGAGATATATAACACGCACTTCACCACACTGCTCGCGCACAGTTGCTAGACGCGTCTTCTGCTCGAAAAAGCGACGGTCGATAATACTCCCCGACAAGTCGTGCACTTCCTTCCGCTCAACAATGACATTCATCATGAACTCCTGCATGTCTCCTCCAATGCGGTGTCGACGAGCAATCCATTGGACGTCACCAACGCCAAGTGCGCGCACCTCGCAGTTCACATTTCGCTCCAGTAACTTCCGCTCGAGAATTCGCGGGTTGCGTCGCTCAATGACTTCGCGGTGGTCCAGTAGCAGCACCAACTCCCACGTATCCGTTTCTCGAATCAAATCTTCTGGAGCAGCACAAGGCGTCGGAGTCGCCATTTCCGGCTCCGGTTCGGCTGTGCGTTCACTCACCACATCATCGTCCGAGTTTTCTAGCTCAGCATACGTCCAATCTGGACTCGACGGACGCTGGCGCACAACCTTTTCCCTAGCAGCAGCAGTAGATCTGGCTGTAGCTACTGCACCTGAACCTGAACTTGAACTTGACGCGGTTCCTGTCCCTGTCAGCGACCCAGGGCACAACTCAGCGCTGCGTTTGCCTTTTTCCGTGAGAAAGTAATAACCAGCGTTCGACCTCTTGACGACTTCGTGTGTCCCGCTCAAGGACGCCAAGCACGTCCTCAGTTTGCCACTGGTTCCATCATACTGCAACAACAATAGCACCAATCAGCACCTTCTCCTTTAATCTCCTTATGCCTTCTCTACTCACCCCTGCGTCCTGCATCCTCTTGAGCAGCACGTCAATTGCCACTGCAGCGTCTTCATCCACCGCTCGAGCATCTTGCAGTACCAGCAGCACGAACCACGGCTCTACATGGCACAATTAACCCAAGTCAGTACTCGTCCCTAACGTCCCTAATGTCCCCTCGTCCCTTACGTTTCCTATGAGCAGGGACGTAGTCCCTAATTGGGCGATCCCCGTCCCTCGTCGATTTCTCGGCTTGCACGCGTGCTACAGGTGCCGCAGACGGCGCGTTCGACGCCTCACGCTCCTCCGCGTCCAGCTGCAGCAGCCCCCGCTTCCGCAGAATGCTGTGGATCTGGTTGGCCAGGTAGTTGCCGATGTGGCGCAGCTTCTTGGCCTCGGCGGCGCTTCTCAGCGGCTCCCCATGGGCGCGCACGGACGCGATGGCGCGCGCGTAGTTGGACGCCAGGTGGGACGACTCGCGCACGCGCTGCTTGAGCGCCAGGAGCTCCTCCACGAGCACGTCGTTGCCCTCGTGGACGCAGCCCTGTTGGCTACGGGGCATAATGTTCAGTGTCCCGTACCGTACGTCCCTACTTTAACGACAGTAACTTACGTCCGGACAGAAAGTTAAGCCACTCCATCGACAGAACGTAAGGCCACGCCAATTTAAATCGCGTCATATTTTGAATCTACACGTCGACGCCAGAAAGCCGCGTCCGCCTTCTCTCTCGGTGCGTGACGTGTCTCCTACCGCAGCTCGCGTCCCCCGTCCTGCTGTATAAACACCGCTGTCGTCTGCGCTTCCTCGTCGTGGTCGTTGCACGCTCCACTTCGCTGTGTATCGCCCGCGACTGTCCACCGAACACATGCGGCGCTTTGACGCGGACAAGGAGAACCGCGTGGCCGCTGCCGCCGCCAGTTACTCGCAGCGCTCGGTGCTCTCGTCCCGACAGTTGAAACCAGGGACGGCCACTACCTCTGGCGCCATGAAGAGGCCGCACAACCAGCAGGACGCTGCGAGGTACCCGCGCAAAGCTGGCGGAGACAGAACCGCCGCTCGAAGACCCCACGGAGACGCTCCCACGACCCACACGACGTCCTATTTGCAAGGCACAGGCGCAGGTGTGTACAAGACATCGGCGGCTGCAGCCAAAATCTCATCGGGAGCACGTCCCAAGACGGCGACGGCCTCTGCCACCAACAGAACGGACGCCGAGAGCAAGTCGGACGAGGGCAAGAAGACGTGGAAACTCAGCGACTTTGAGATCGGCAAGCCCCTGGGCAAGGGCAAGTTCGGCAACGTGTACTTGGCACGCGAGAAACAGTCCAAGTACGTGGTGGCGCTCAAGGTGCTCAACAAACAGCAGCTCATGAAGTCCAGCATGGAGCACCAATTGCGTCGAGAGATCGAGATCCAGTCACACCTGCGCCACAAGTCCATTCTGCGGCTCTATGGGTACTTCTACGACAGCAAGAGAGTGTACCTGATCATCGAGTATGCGCCGCAGGGAGAGCTCTACAAGAAACTGATGCGCGCCGGCCGCTTTACGGAGAAGCAGTCGGCGATGTACGTACAGGAGATGGCGCGGGCACTCATCTACATGCACAACAAGCACGTGATCCACCGAGATATCAAGCCCGAGAACCTGCTTGTCGGCTTCCACGGCGAGCTCAAGATCGCAGATTTCGGGTGGTCCGTGCACGCGCCGTCTTCGAGACGAACGACGCTGTGCGGCACGCTGGACTACCTCCCACCTGAGATGATCGAGAACAAGCCGCACGACGAGAACGTGGACGTGTGGACGCTCGGCATCCTCATGTTCGAGTTCCTAACCGGCGCGCCTCCTTTCGAGACGGAAAACACCAAGGAGACGTATCGCCGTATCGCACACGTGGACCTCAAGTTTCCAAGCTACGTCTCCGCGGAAGCTCGCGATCTGCTAGTGAAGATTTTGCGGCACGACCCGCATCAACGTATACCGCTGGAACGTGTGTTGGAGCACCCGTGGATCGTGCAGCACTGCGTCTAGTGTACAGGTATGATACCGTACGTAGTGAGTGTAGTCTATTCCTTTGCACATTGTGTCAGTACTCACGAACACGACAGCTTCGCTCATTCTCTGCTCTTCACGGCAACTTGTTCTCTGGGTGTTTGAGAGCTTCTGCTGCTGCGTCCGCCGCCTCCTTGGCCTTGTGCATCTCCTGACGATGAGCGTCTGCGATCTTCTGGTAGCTCTTGGGCAGTTCGAACTGCTTGGCGAATCCTTCCGCCTACACAAAGCAACCAGTCAGTATCCTACCCACTGTCCTCTATTGATTGCAACGTCCTACCTGTTCATCCAGCGCCTTCTTCTGCTGCCCCACCGTCTCCTCAAACGAGCGGAAGACTTGGGACCGCTGGACGTCGCTCTCTGCAGACTGGAGCATCTCCTGCTTGAGACGTCGGAGCTCGGACAACTTGGTCTGCACTTCCTCATGGGCCACTCGACTGCGCTCGTACGTGGCGCGATTCGTCTGGCGCAGGATGTACATCGAGTCCTCGACAATCTCGCGCACCATACGAGACGTCTGACCACCCATGGCTTCACTTTTGTACTGGAAAGAGAGCGATCATTCCACACTATTTTGGGTACCTGCACACAACGGACTGTGGCACGATGGCGGCGTATCTGCAGGAGATGATGAACCGTACGTGGCGATTGCGCGTGTTCTAGACGGAGGATGGAGACGGCAGTGGGCTCGTTGGATAGAGGAGACGACGGCGGTTCGGATGGTGTGTCTGACAGTGTCTAATTGTTCGTGTCTGCCGCGTAGAAACCATCTCCGTCATCACGAACGACGGACGGAACATCATTGTGCGTGGCGTTTTAACGCTGCAACTCGAGGTTTCGTGCCTTAAACTGACTTTTACCTGTGCGCAAATACTGCATACGCAGGGCGTGCTCAAGGGATTCGACCAATGCGTGAACGTGATCTTAGACGATAGTTTCGAGCGCGTCTTCTCGCTCAAGGAGCCCGTGGAGGCCGTGGAGCTCGGACTCTACATCGTGCGGGGCGACAACATGTACGAGAAGCTGTGGAGACTTTTGCAGAGGGGGTGGGAGACGCTGACGTTTGAATTTGGATGCTCTTTGCGCTGTAGTTCCGTCATCGGAGGCGTGGCCGACAATATCCGAGAGCAGGTGATCGATGACCAGACGCGCGCGGCGCCCTTGAAGCCGCTCGTTCATTAACAGACAGTAATTTACTCGACCGCTACGAGAGCGCCTTGGTAGTCATGTCCTGAGCATTTTGCTTAACAAGTTTGGAGGACATGTTTGGTGTGCGCTGAAACAAATTGACGGAGACCTGTTGACCATATGAGAGTATGCAAGTATTAATACGGTAGTGACTCTGTTGGCAAGACTGTTCCAGTTTACTTTAACAGTTGCTAGTGCCTGTCATTCCGGCAAGCAGTCCTATTGTAGTGGCCATAATACTTCGGACCAAGATTGACAGCCAAATTACTCCTAGAAGTTGACTAGAGCTACGCGAGGCTGGGATAGAAAATATAAACAAAAATAGTTTAATAACGCGATCTCACCTCCTTCGTGCTACATGTAATAGATGTTTGTCGAGTGCAAGCGCATCTCCTGCGCCTGCTTCGCAGCCGCAGCATCTGCGCAGGATTTGTGTACTCCGCGAAAACTTTCAAAAATGGCTTACTAGTAGAATACTGAAGCGCCTCTCAAGGCAAGTTCTCATGGAGGTAAAGATCCATCAACCACTTCACTCAGCATCCATCTAGTCATAGCGTTACTGGTATACTGGTGGTGCGGACAGACCGCAATTAATCCTGTGAGGGCTGGGCTATCAGCACTTCGTCGCTTTCCTATACCAGAACTAGCCGGCGCCGCCGCTTCGCGGCGGTCAGTGTTGGGTCCCAGCTGAGTGGGCCGCCCGCCTCCGCTTCGCTCCGGCAGGCTGATTTTTGTTTTATCTACATAAATGACGCGTTAAAACATTTCAACTTGTATAAATTTAATATATAGTACCATTTAAGGTTTATGCATAGTTACGTTGGTACCCATCTCACTTAGGGTACGTTGGGTCCCAACCCGTGTCGCTCGCTGTTCCAGCTCGCTCTACTACTGCGCTTCCCCGCCTCCGCTTTGCTCGGCGGGGATTGTTGCTCTTTTTCTTTGTCACAGCCTACGCAATAGAACCTATATGTATATGCCATGCAATTATTTGCATGTTACTATGCAGTGTCAACGCCTTTCATTCATACTCCTGTTGCATCGGTATACAGTGTGTCAACCGCCCGTTGTCACTATGGTCAGTGTTAGGTTACAGCAATGTAACCAGGCCCGCCTACGCTTCGCGTTGCGGGCTTTATCGTTATCTTCAAACGTTAGGATGGCCATGTCTGTACGCGCGACATTGCTGCTGTACATACACGCTATGTTGTATCTCCAGTATACTGGTCTCCGTTAATAGCACCGCTTTGGCACATATAACTACATTTCGTCGCTAGTTACACTGTGGATCGTGCATCTAACTACACTGTGTACAACTGCCGCGTGTGGTTCAGCAGTTTGTTCTAACACCGTCATTTCACTGCAGTCATCCGTGTATATGCGGGCTGCATCATCGCTCAGGCTAGGTTCCAGCCAAGTTAAGGGTTTTGCTATCCATGTTCTCATCATTTACTGATCCACCGCTGATCGATGTGGTCCATGTATGACTCACTCTTCCTTGAAAGCGCATTTCTGGACTACTGATATAATCACTACAGCGCACCTCCGCACTCATACACTAATCTCATACAAACTGCTCTCCTCGGCTACGTCGAAATGGTTCAATAACGCGCTCTCGCAGTGAGCTCACCGCATAATCCGGGGCTACACGTATACCATTTACTGCTCCCACTGTCGTACTATATGCATATGGCAGACGTTACGCATTCAACGTAGCCTCGGGCGCTACACGTCGTGGCGCTGCATTCTATCTCAGCCGCAACGTCTATCCTTGTAGACCCCCGCGGTATACATGCCACTCCATGAGCAACCTCGCGCATAGTACAATCACCCTGCACTACTTCTAGGTGATCATATGAGACTGCTGTAGTGACTGCTGCTCGTAATGTAGACTGCTGTACTGTAGCACTCGTGGTATAGACTGCTGTAGTGCAACCTAGACTGCTGTAGTGGCCATTCGTACTATAGACTACTGCGCGTTTTGGGTATGCCACACCACTCAATGTACTGCATACAATCGCTATTAGTGGCCAATCGTGTGGCAGAAGCGCTTGTAGAGACATAATCACTAACACAGCAACCACCAAGCAGCAAAAGTGCCGTGCAAACGTGTAATACACTGGTTCGACCCATATTGCATGCGCAGCGGTCGCTATATCGTGCGCGACAGGGCTGCAGGCTCGCATGAAGCCTTGCATACAAATATTGCAAAAGACTGTCGCTATCGCCCGACTTGCAGTATCTAGGCCAGGTTTTGTGCTAGTTTTGTGAATAGTTTCAGTCGCCGGGAGGTTTACATCCAATCGGCGTGTTTCATTGTCGTGGAAATGTCCGTGTTCCAGCGAATGATTGTCGCAGATTGGTGTCTACTCGCGCGCCCGATCGTAGGTTGTGTCGCAGGTTTTCGGATATATCCTAAGCCTCACGCCTATAATAGCCAATGGCGGGACCGCCTTCGCTGCGCTCGGCAGCATTTTGTCCAGTGAAAAGTCCGGATTTGCGTGACAGTTAGTGGGCTATATATGTAATAAACGCATATCTGAGGCGAGTCAGGAAGATAGGTCCATGCTGTAGCGCAGGTGAGTACAGTATTAGAAAAGCGCCGCCCAGCCAGGCAACACCGTAGTGTTATAGTTGAACCCCGGAGCAAGGGGACCTTCGTCATGTAAGTCATGCAGGTAGCTATAGGCTAGACACGTCACAACACCACCGGCTAGGCCAGTCGTACTCAATGCAGCCGGCACACGCAGCGCCGTAGTACCGCACCTTTCCACAGAGATAACAGCAGGGTAACAGAACTGTCCGACCATATCGGCCTGACCGCACAGAACTGATAGCCGACACACGAAATATGCAGTGCGACGAGAGGACCGTCAAGGCACGAGGTGCTCGAGTACTCCGTCGACTTACAGTCCAGGACCCGCATCTGGGGCGGCTGTCCCCGACTCCAGCGGTTTAATCCGCTGTCCCCTGTCCTCTGTAAGTTGCCCGCTAACCTCTCCACCTCAGAACACAACTCACCCTGTTCGTCACCCCCTTGCTATCCGTAACTTCTGTTTCTGTTCGTCCGTTGGGCAGAGCCGGCACACGCAGTGCCGCAGTACTCCACGCGTAGTATTAGTCACTTAACCTGCCCTCTTCCTGGCCAGATCGTAACTGAGGGTTGGGCGGCCTCTGCCGACCGTCCAGAGCCCTCCTACGAAGACTACAACCTACTCGTCACTGTGTCACTCCTCTTTCGCGATCTTCCTCGTGGCGACCCTCCGCACTTGGCGCCTCTTCCCGTCGGTTGACTAGCGTCCCATCCCAGGATATGGCACACTTCTGTCACCAACAGCACCGACTCTCCTCTTGTCAATCACTCGTCAGGTCGATCGTCACTCTTTCGGGGTCTCGTACTGCTTCGGCCCCGTGGCACGGGGTCTGCCTACTCGCCTTCCCCTCCAAGCTCGTCCTCGAGCTTGCCATCGACCAACAACGCCTCGTACTCTCGTATGGTGAGCCATCTGCGCTCGCACGGCTCGTTCGCTGCCGTTTGGTACTGCACTTGGTACTCCAGCTCGTACCGTCCAGCTCTGTTACGCCTCCGTCGTCTCCCGAGTTCCACGATAGGCCCGTACACTTCTGTCTGCCGAAGGTCTGTCTGTGCTGGTCGCTGTCGAGGTCTTCCTCGCCCTCGTAATGCGTGTACTGTTGCACTGACTCCGTTTGCGCCTCCTGTTTGATCAGCAACTCCACCGTCTCTGCGTTCTCTGCTGCTCGCATTTTGGACGCCCTGCTGAGGCTCCGCCCCCACATGCCGTACGTCTTCATCTCGTTCAGTCGCTGTGAGAGTCGGCGGTTCTGCTGCTGCAGCTTTCGTCGCTGTGCTACCGTCGGAAGTCTCACTCTCCTGTACCCGATGATCTTCGTCTGCACCAAGCCTCTTCGTGGCTGTGGTGTCCTGCTGGTCACGACGAGCACTCCGTCGTGAGGCTCGCTCGTCTCGTGCCACTCGTCCTTCGAGTTGCCGTCGTTGCTGCACTTCGTCGCTGGGTACATCGTGTGCTCCGGTTCTTCTCGTCTGCTCACGGCGAGAATGCTTCTGCTCCGCTCCCCGTGTCGTCGTTGCCCGGCGCTTCTCGGCTCGTCCAGTATCCGTTACTGGCGCCGGGTCGCCGCTATTCCTGGCTACTACCAGCTCGGTCACGCGCGTGGTTTCTCCGCCCGTAACTCCGTGCCGTTCATCGTGTGCGACGTCAGGTCTGACCTGCTCAACTGAATCACCGGCTTGCGCTGCAATTCCTGCGTCGGGCAGCGTTTCTCCGCCGTCAGTTGTACGCCTCCACGTTGACGTATCTCCTGATCTTGTACTCGTTGTAGCTGGAACTATCACTTGGTCACCGACTCTTCCGGTATCTCTCCTGTCGCTAGCCGCTTGTTCGTCTGTCTGTCGCCTCTGAACACGTCGAACGCGCTGCCCGACAGAGTACTGCGTTTCCGTTGTCTGCTCGGCTCTGTCGTCGCGTACTGCGTTCGAGTCGTCACCGGGTTCTTGTCTCGGCGCCTCGTTCACTGGGTTCTCAGGACCTGATGCTCCTTCTGGTTCACTGACAGGGCCTTCCCAAATCTCCGACCAGCCGTTCTCGTCCTCGTCGTCCAGTTCAGCGATCGTCCTCCGGACAATCTCATCCAGTAAGCTCTCAGGGCTGTGATAAGAGGTGAGGAAACTGCAATGCGTCGCTACCGCATCTCCCGTGTCATGGCGAATTAGCTTCCAGTTGTCGTATCCGATATCCTCGACGATCCTAGCTGGTCCAACCCACCGATGGGCCAGCTTAGTCACTCCCCGACCTTTCGGCGGCTTCAGTATCCACACAATGTCGCCGACTTTGAACTTCCTCGTGGTCCTCGTCCTCTGATTATAATACTTCTCACGTTGTGCTTGATCCTGAGCAGCTGCTCGATGTGCAATCTCGTTCGCTACCCGCATGTGCTTCACTAGATTCCGATGATAGTCTGCCCACGTGCCGACCTGACTAACGCCACTCATTCTCAGTAATTCGTTCGGAGCTCGTAGTCGTCTACCCATGAATAACTCGTTCGGTGAAAACCCCGTGGTGGTGTGCCGCGCGCCGCTATACGCGTACACCGCGCACGGTAACCATTCGTCCCAGTCAGTCTGCTCCTCAGCCACGTACATGGCGACCATGTCTTTCCACGTGCAGTGAAATCTCTCAACTAACCCCAATAACGCTGGTCTGTATGGCACAGGTGTCGTTTGTCGAGCTTGCAGCAGCGCCACAAGTTCATCGATCACTCGTCCGTTAAGCTCAGGTGCGCCATCCATCACTATTTCGCGCATCGGTCCATGTACTAACACAATTCTCTCGACAACGAATCTAGCTACGTCACGAGCTGTATATGCTGGAACTGCCACTGCCACTGAATATCTCGTTGCGTTTTCAACAGCTGCGATAACATATCGATTTCCGCGCCCCGTAACTGGTAGAGGTCCTGCTACGTCTAATGCCCAACGATCTCCGACATTGACAAGTCCTTGGCTCCGCAGTGGAGAAATCACTTCCTTAGGCCGCGCTTTCCGTGTACCACAATCTCGACAACTACGAACCCACTGGCGCACCGTCGTCCTCATGTCCGGCCACCAGTAAGTCGAAACTATTCTCGCGTAAGTCTGAGCTGTGCGCAAGTGACACGCAAATATCGAATCGTGCGCTTCCCACAATACTTTATGTCTCAGCGCAGCAGGTAACACTACACGACGCACGCCGTCAACTCCTTCGATGTAGACAACACCATTGTCCTCTACAATCCTCTGAGTTCCGAATCGTCCTGCAGCTTTCAGTCTCTTCGTTTGCACATCTTCCCGCTGGTGCTCACGAATTTCTCTGTCCGTCAGCTGTCCAGTGTCTACAGCTCTGGCTTCCTGCTGTTCTTCAGCGCTCTGGTGACTCTCAGGTGCTGCTACTTCACTGACTTGTCGTACAGGAGCTCTAGACAACGCGTCAGCTACCACATTGGTTGAGCCTGGCCTGTAGACTATTGTAAAATCATATTCCTGCAATTGAAGTGACCAGCGATGCAGTCGTCCAGTCAGATCTTTGCTTTTCATCAACCAACTTAGTGCCGAATGATCCGTAACCAACTCGAATCTCCTGCCGTAGAGGTAAGGCCTAAACAGCTTAATGGCCCACACTACTGCAGCGCATTCCAGATCCGTAATTCCGTACTTAGCTACCGTAGGCGAATTCACTTTCGAGGCGTATGCAATTGGCTGATCTCCTTTTCCGTGATCCTGCATTAATGCCGCGCCGAGGCCCGTCACCGAGGCGTCAGTCACTAATTTAAAAGGCTTCGTAAAGTCTGGGTAAATCAACAAAGGGCGTGCTGTCAACTCCGTCTTGAGCTGCTCAAATGAAGCCTGCTGCTCGGGTCCCCACTCCCACTCAATAGTCTTTCTCAGTAACTTAGTCATAGGAGCTGCTTTTGTACCGAACTCCGGAATGAATCTCCGATAGAAACCTGCCAAATGGAAGAATCTCTTGACATCCTTCTCGTCTTTAGGCACAGGAAACTCCCGCACGCTCTTCACTAAGCTCTCCATTGGCCGAACACCTTCCTCGTCTAACTCATGACCCAGATACTTGAGTCGAGTCGCCGCGAAACTGCACTTCGACGCTTTCAACGTGAGTCCAGCCTGCTTCAATCTCTCCAGTACTGCTGCCAATTCTACTACGTGTCTCGGCACAGCGCCCTTGGAGAAAATGATCACATCATCCAGGTAAACTAAACAGCATTGTCACGTAAGTCCACGTAGAACTGCATCCATCATCCGTTGAAAAGTTCCAGGCGCGTTGGCTAACCCGAATGGCATTCTCACGAAACGGAACAGACCACGTCTGGTTACAAATCCGGTCTTATCCCTATCTTCCTCTGCCACTGGCACTTGCCAATAACCCGCATGTAGGTCTAGGCTCGTATACCGCTGTGATCCATGCATACTTTCCAGCGTTTCGTCTATTCGAGGAAGCGGGTACACGTCCTTGATCGTGATCGCATTCAGTAAGCGATAGTCAATGCAGAATCTTACAGAGCCATCTTTCTTTTTCACTAACACGACTGGAAAACCCCAAGCTCCATTGCTCTCCTCGATCACTTTGCCTTTCAACATGTTGTCAACTTCGTGGTCGATCACTCCGTATTCCGAATGCGCATGTCTTCGAGCTCGAACCTTAATAGGTGGTGCATTGCCGGTATGAATCTCGTGCTCGACACCGAGGGTAGTCATGGGAGGACACCCTTGACGCGGTTCCAGCTGCTTCGGATAGTCTCGTAGCAACTGCAATAGCAACTCTCGATCATCATCGCTCATCTCGCCGATCTTAAGCTGCTCTTCGTTACTCAGGGATTCACGACGTACACACAACACTTCGTTCAGTCATGTCCGGACTCTGTCGTTCTCCAATTCCCGATTCACCTCGAGTATTGTCATATCTTGCTCCAGTGGAATCCAAGTGCCTAACGTCTCACGACTGGGCAACTTGGTTGTTCTCCCCATCAGACTCATGATCGGGACTCGGATACGACCTTCTCGTACCGTAGTCACTGTAGGTGCCAACAACAAATATCGCTCCTGACGTTTCTTCGGAATGAACATGCCAACGGGTTACTTGCGCCTACTGCAAGGTCAACAATGTGCAATGTCTGCGCCACCACTTTGGCTTTCCTGACCATGCGCACCTTCATCGTCAGTGCTCTGGGCTGTTGTCGGTTGCCGATTCCTGTGAATGGAACCACTACTTTTACGTCGTCTGCATACCACTTCATCTCACTGGCGACAAAGTCGATCTTCACTCCTTGCTTGTACATCCAATCTTCACCAAGTAGGAAATCACTAGTGTCACTGTCCACCAGCAAAGCGTCGACTTGCATCGGTTGTTTGTACTGCGTGTGAAAAGAGAATCGCCACACACCTAGTACTCGTACTGCCACACCACTGAATCCCTTCATGTAGTCCACAGGAGCCACCGTGTTCAGCTTCTGACCGTATGTCGCCCATGCTTTGCCTGCTGCCGAATACTGCGCACCCGTATCGATCTTGATGTGCTTCGTTTCGCCTCTGACTTCGACCACTGCGATCGGCAACAAATCGACTGCAGGTGCTTGTACTGCTCGAAGTTTTCCCACTCAAACTAACTGTACTTCACCAGTCTTCTCAACGAGCATTGGTTGTTCGTAGACGCTGCCACTGTGATAGTCATAGCGTCGTCGTGACTGCTGTCGATTCATCGCTTTCTCTAACGCATTTTCAGCATGCGACAACGCTATTCCCACCGCCTCAGCTTCCGCAGCGGTAAGATGCCGTGCCTGGCTTCCACCGTTCTGCTGTAAATCGTCCAGTCGAATGTACGTGGGCTCCGTGTATGTCGTCGTCGGATGCTGCGCCAACTGATCGCGCCGCTCCTTGGCAACTGCTTTTCGGACCCTCTTCTCGAATCGTCGTCTTGCTCGGGACACTTGCACTGGCGTGTCTTTTCGCTCACATCATTCGCCGTCTGCAATGGCCCGTAGACCCGTAGCTGCCGCCACTAGTTGCTGAGCTACTCCTTTTCTCGTATCGTTCTCACCAACCACGTTGCCTGCAGCAAGGTCTTCCAGTCGAGCTGCTTCTTCGATTGCTAGCTTTGCGAAACCATCAACTAATAAGTCTCGCCGCGCTTGTACGTGTTGTAGAGCGTCACGTGCTCGTACACTCCACTCCAAGGCCTCACGAAATTCAGGTGTTGGTTCCGACATCACCACACGCGACTCATGTGTCACCCCAGGAGCTACACCAATATCCGTGTCGCTTGGTGCGTCTTTTCGAGTCGAGGTCGCTGTTCGCACGTCTTCTTTGGTTACTAGTTGCTCTTGATCGAGTCGTGCCTTCGCGAGCCTTCGTCGTTGAGCACGCGCTCGTCGTTTCTCTGCTTTTGCTTTCCGTCGTGCGTCTTCAGCCTCTCGCAGTTGTTGAGCTTCTGTGTCTAGGGCTCGCATTCGCAGAGTACGCGCTTTGACTCCGTCACTTCGACTCATTTCACTCACAACCTCCGCCATCAACTGTGCCGGCGTCAGCTGCTTCTGTTTGGATGTGTACGCCACAAGGCCACGTCGTCCAGGTTGTTGTCTCTGTTCATCAGCACCCATTGATCGTCCATCGCCCTGCTTGTCGTACTGCTCATCTTCTCGAAAATGCACGTGCCGCTGCTGGCTGTGTGCCTCAGCATCCTCCACCGTCGCTGAGTTGTTAGGCCCCGGGTCGTATATCTGCACGACCTCGTCCGCCTCGTTCATCTCCCCCGTCACGCCGCTCCTGCTGTCGACGTCGTGATCCTTCGTATTGCTCACCGAGGATGCGCCTTCCCCAGTTTTCACTCGTGCCTTCGGGCTCGAACTCCCATCAGCTCTGTCCTTCTTGTCCTGAGCGGCGCCGTCCCCAGTTTTAACTGCCACGCGCTCTCCGACACGACGCACCTTCGTTGGCGCCTCGCGTACTATCTCAACCACGCGTCCTGATCGGTTCTTATGCGCGTTTTCGCCCACGTACTGACCGACCTTCCTCTTCTCCGACCGTCGCTTCAATCTTACCCGCGCCGGCCGCTTGCCTCCCCGTGTCGTGGAAGCGGGCAGCAGAGCCGGGATCTCTACGCCCGCGTGGCGTTTCCCGATCCAGCTGCGTCTCCTCCGTTGCCGTTGTTCGGACCTCCGTTTCCGCTCAGGTCTTGCTTCTTGAGTTCACAGTCATAAGACAGGTGCCCAACTTGATGACAATAATAGCACTCACGAGTCTCGTTCACAGGTGGCGTCGCTGTCTTGTCTCTCTGGCCTTCTTGCCAGCGTCTGTAGTTCCTGAGTCGGTCTTCTTTCGTTAGCAGTGGCTGTGGTGGGCCATAGCTGCCGAATCCCCCGGACGTACGCGTCGGCGCACTCGTACGACCTTCCACACGTCGTGCTTTTCCAAAGCGTCTGCCACTCTGTCCGCTGGCATCGCTCCGGTGTCCGTACTGTTGTTTCTGGACTCTTACTGGCTGCTGTCTCTGATCGCTGCCAGCCGTCCGATTCTGTTGCTGCGTTTGATTGGCTGCACTCCCTGCACTCCCTGCACTCCCTGCACTCCCTGCACTTCCTGCACTTCCTGCACTGGCTCCTTGAACTGCCGTCTGGTATCCGCCAAAAATCAGTGAAGCCGCTTCGAGCCAGTTTGGAACCCCTTTCGCGTTCATACCGGTAACTACCAACCGGCCCTCGGTATCATACCGCGGCTGTCGCCCGCCGGCCAATTGGGTGGGTGCCCAGTATCGATTCGTAACCAGTAACCACGTTCGCCAAGTTGCTCACCAAGTTGGGGCTGGTCCCTGCGTCGCGGGAGCCGTCGCTGCTGCTGCTGACTGCGTGGTGCCCGAGCCTGTCGCCCGTGCCTGCTGTCGTGCGATCGACGCCCCCAAGCCGATCCGATATTCCTCTCCGTATTCTCCGACTTGAAACACCGCAATCCATACGGCCTCGTCAAGTGTCTGTGGGTAGTGTCCCCGTACTGCAGCTGCTGACTGTTCATTCTGCATGCCACACAGGAACGCATCAATCAACCACTCTTCTCCGATGCCTCTGTCTGCTACAATTTCGCGCAGAACTTGAGCGTATTCCACGAGTCGTTCCCCGGTCATCTGTCGTCGTGCGTTCAAGCGAGCTACAACCTCTGGCGTGGACCGCTGTACCGTGTATTTGGCCCGCAGAAGTCGCGTCAAGTTGTCAAACGTTTGATTTTCTTCAGCTATCGTGCCTGCAATCGTGCCGAACCAGCGGAGAGCCTCGCCTTCGAAATTGGCTGGCACCTCCAAGTACAGCTGATGTTGGAGCCACGTAACGCCAAGCGTTGAACTCTGCCGCTTGATCTCGTTCTGGATGCTGCGTAACCATGTCGTGACTGGTGTGGGGTCGTCAACACCCTTGTACTTCAAGATCTTCAGCTGCTTCGGCTTGTTCTCTCTGGGCACGATGAACACCGGTTGGCCGTTCACTGTTGCACTCGTTGCTGCTGGTTGTGGAGATGGACTGTTCGGTGCAGGTGATGGTTGCCGTGGTTGCTGGGTTTCCGTTTCTGTTGCTGTCTCCGTACGAATGCTGCTAGCTGCTGTTCTCGTGCCAGTGTCACCAGTTTCCGCTGGACGTCGACCACCGCCACCGCTGCCTCCCGATGTTCCACCAGGTGCTCCGCCACCTCCAACAAGTCCTGTTGGTACGTCGTTGTCCGTGCGCACCATCACCACTTCTACGTCGTTGTTCGTCGGCGTATCCCCTGTTGCAATGCGGACGCCAGCGCTTGTCGCCACCAAGCTGCTTTCCGTCTCCAGTATCCATAATGGATACTTCCAAGGGTTTCGCTTTCTTCTTCTGTCTCTGAATGTCCCCAGCTCGCTGACTCTGCTCAGTTTGCTGTTCTTTCCTGGCTTTCTTGGCCATTAGCTCCGTTCTAATACACACACATTCGATCAGTATCCGTTCCGTATTCCGTATCTGTTCCGATTCTCAGTCTTTCCGTAACCCAGAGGTTCGAGCCACTAGAAGCAAGCCCGCTGAAGCACGCTCAGAGTACTCAGCCCGGATGCCCCTGTATGACCACCATATAGTTGAACCCCGGGGCAAGGGGACCTTCGTCATGTAAGTCATGCAGGTAGCTATAGGCTAGACACGTCACAACACCACCGGCTAGGCCAGTCGTACTCAATGCAGCCGGCACACGCAGCGCCGTAGTACCGCACCTTTCCACAGAGATAACAGCAGGGTAACAGAACTGTCCGACCATATCGGCCTGACCGCACAGAACTGATAGCCGACACACGAAATATGCAGTGCGACGAGAGGACCGTCAAGGCACGAGGTGCTCGAGTACTCCGTCGACTTACAGTCCAGGACCCGCATCTGGGGCGGCTGTCCCCGACTCCAGCGGTTTAATCCGCTGTCCCCTGTCCCTCTGTAAGTTGCCCGCTAACCTCTCCACCTCAGAACACAACTCACCCTGTTCGTCACCCCCTTGCTATCCGTAACTTCTGTTTCTGTTCGTCCGTTGGGCAGAGCCGGCACACGCAGTGCCGCAGTACTCCACGCGTAGTATTAGTCACTTAACCTGCCCTCTTCCTGGCCAGATCGTAACTGAGGGTTGGGCGGCCTCTGCCGACCGTCCAGAGCCCTCCTACGAAGACTACAACCTACTCGTCACTGTGTCACTCCTCTTTCGCGATCTTCCTCGTGGCGACCCTCCGCACTTGGCGCCTCTTCCCGTCGGTTGACTAGCGTCCCATCCCAGGATATGGCACACTTCTGTCACCAACAGCACCGACTCTCCTCTTGTCAATCACTCGTCAGGTCGATCGTCACTCTTTCGGGGTCTCGTACTGCTTCGGCCCCGTGGCACGGGGTCTGCCTACTGTTTTATGCGCTAAGACGTTGAACGGAGTCACGGACGGACTGACAGACAGGTTTCTCGGGTAGTGAGGGGACTAGCCGGCGCCGCCGCTTCGCGGCGGTGGGTCAGTGTTGGGTCCCAGCTGAGTGGGCCGCCCGCCTCCGCTTCGCTCCGGCGGGCCAATTTTCGTGCTTTCAACATAAATGACATGTTAAGCATATGCAACGTGCATGTACCTCAAAACAAACACTTATATAACAATTTAATTATCAATGCTGGGTCCCAGAAAGTGGGTCTCCCGCCTCCGCTTCGCTCCGGTGGGTTGATTTTCTTCCTATCAACATTGTAAGAAATACCCACACAACACTCAAAATGCAAGTTGATGGATTCGTGAGTTCATGGTAGGTCCCAGTTGCGTAGGCCTCCCGCCTCCGCTTTCGCTCCGGCGGGACGATTTCTCGCAATGTTTAAACATTCAATTAAATGCAAAAGGATTATGAAGTTATTGCTACCTACCCTCAAAGATCTGCCTGTACACAATATTCTGCGTGTACACTCCATCCTCTTCCTCCAAATCGGGGTACTGGATCAACGCCTTGAATCTCGATCGTGCTGTAACTCTCGACATGGCGACGTATAGCTGTCCGTGCGAGAAGCACGGTGTCGCCAGATACAGTCCCAAGTACTGAACAGTCTGCCCTTGCGCCTTGTTGATGGTCATGGCGAACGCAGGTTGAATTGGGAACTGTCTGCGTCGCAACTGAAACGGAAAATCACCAACGTCGCCGTCACTGATGAACACAATCCTCGGAATCAGCACGTTTTGTCCTTGGCGGTCGCCCGCCATGATAGTAGCGTGAATGACATGGTCCTTAAGCTTTACGATGCGTAGCCGCGTCCCGTTGCACAACTCAAGGTCAGCGTTCAAGTTCCGCATCATCATAACAGGCATCCCCTCCTTGAGGTTCAGCTTGTGGGGCGGAATACCGCTGATATTGAGCGAGTGGAGTTCCTCGCGTTCGAATAAGCTGCCATCCTCGTCGTTCGCCGCGGAGTCCGCAGAAACCTATTCCCTGGTGTGTCCTGACAACCTATCAGCCACCGCCTCGTTAATGCGGTGCACCACCGCGTTCGTCGTCGTCAGTATCGTGCGGTTCGCGAAGTACTCATCCGTTGCAACTTCTGGGTTATTAATATCCGCGTACATTTCGTCGATCATCCGTGCCATGCCTCTGGGGATCGCACCTGGGCGTATTTCTTCGTCTTCATCAGCGTCTCCTGTAGGGGGCGGGTTATCGATCAGCATATCTCGCGGAATCTTCATGTAACTACCGCCGAGTTCTTCGTTCACTTCGTGACGACCCTCCCCGACCCGAAGAAGGAAGTCCGAAAATGCAGCCACCTCTCCCGCACTTTCGGAATTCCCGGCGGATCGCACGCGCATGTTCTCGGTAAGCCTCACTTGCTGGAACAGGGGCCATAGTAACGACGACATGAGGCAGGCGTCAATTGTTTCCGCTGGCGTTCCCCTCTTCACGACAGGAAGAATTTGGCGAAAATCCCCCGACAGGACGAATATTTTCCCCCAAATGGTTCCTCGTTCTTGAGCACATCGCGTAGCGTTCGGTCGACTGCTTCAAACGCATGGCGGTGGGCCATTGGAGCTTCGTCCCAAATGATCAAACTGGCCTTCTCGATCAATGCCTTCACGTGCGACTGGCCCTTAATGTTGCACGTTGAGTCGGCATCCAGCTTTAATGGGATCTTGAACGTCGAATGCGCTGTGCGGCCTCCCATGAGTAATAACGACGCGATTCCACTGGAAGCCACCGCGATAGCTATCTTGCCTTCAAGCCGAACGCTTGCCAGAATGTTGCGAAGCAACGTCGACTTCCAGTACCCCCGGCCCATCAATGAAGAATAGTTTCTTGCCAACTTCAGGGGTGCGGACGGCTTGAGTGACTTGATCGTAAATGCGCCTCTGCCCCTCGTTCAGCTGGTCTGTTGTGCCAACAATCTCGCGTAAAGCCGACTCATCGTACCCGGTGAGCTCCCGGCAGATCAAATTGTTTTGTTCGAGCGATTCAGTAAATAATCTTGGGTAATCACTCAGCTGAGGAAGGTCGAAGTCGATCACTGCGTATCCGTTGATCTGGAGTAAATCGTTGAGACTTTTCAGAGTTTCAAACTCCACAACTGCGGATCGGATAGGATCCATCAACTCTCGATATCTGTGCGCTTTATCTTCCGAAAGATCCGGAAAGAAAGTATCCCAAAACTCACGAACATCCGTAGGAGCCGAGTACACTAAGATGGTAGCGAAGAGTTGGTGAAGCTGATACGGCATCTTAAATGTAGCGGCTTCGGACATGAACGATTTCCATTCGCTGTCATCCTCCAAGTACCCAGCTTGTTTCGCTGCATCTTGATACGTAGGATACAACACCCCGTCGATGGTCCGTAGATCTGCAAACGAAGTGGGTCCTCTGCGATGACACAACAGCACCCGCAGGTGAAACCGCTCCATATCGCGGGGAGACACATGAACCATGCGCCCGATAGTCGCTTGATACTTTTTCCGGCGAACCCATCTCGGAGGTTTTCCTTTCCAGCAGAACTCCTTGGGAATGTCCTGGTAGAGCATACTCTTGGCGATCTGGTTCTCGGGCGCTTCGCTCGCGCACAATTCAAAGAAGCGGGTCAGCATAGTGTGGTTACGGCTCAGAATGGCGTCCACGGTCTCGGTTGGGCGGAAGAAAATCATGTGGCCATCTTCCAAGTGGACCGTGAGCTGAGTGACGGCGTGAGTCTTTCCTTGAATCACGAAATCCAGTAGTCGGATGCAGGCTTCGATCGGAGATATGTAACGGGCACTGACGAACCGCAAGATCTCGTTCTGCTCCCGGTGACTTGAGTGGCCGTCCCCGGTAACCGCTTCAATGGTTAGCATCGCCTTGTCTGATCCTTTGTGGATGTACTTGTAAAGGTACTTGACCGCCGAAATGTCGCTGCACACCTCCACGTTGATGTGGCAGTTGTACTTTTGCGATAAGTACGGATTGTATGGAACAACCCACTGGTTGATCGTGGCGTTGTCGTACACCTTGCCTTTGAACTCTAGCCGACCTTCTTCTCGCTTTCGCCGTCTGTACACCGGATATCCTTTCTCGTTGGACCGCGTAACCTCGCAAAAAGGTTTTGGGGAAACCTTTTGAACACTTGTTGTCCTTCATGCATGTACACGAAGGATTCGCTTTGCCCCGCACGGCCCGTGCAACATGCAAGACATGACCGTCTCATATAGTTGCGGATTCGCGTCTTTATCTGGGATCTCAGCCGACACAATTTTGTCAATGAGCCGGCGCGTGAGAGGCTTGTCTTCATCCGCTAAGATCACCAAAAACGTGCGCGTGCGGAAGTCCTCGCTTCTGGAACTCCACCACGTAAATCCGAGCTCGGATGAGTCCGAGAATCCCTTCGTTCAGGTCCTGCAGAAAGGTCTGTAGTTTTTGCTGCCACACACGTGCAACGATGTCTGGACGGTCTTGAGCAGTGTAGCCCTCCAGCGAAATGGTCTCCACGATCTCGTCCCACGTTGGGTTGCAAGTTTTCGTAATGAAAAGGTCAGGCTTGCCGTATTCCCGAACTATCGCCATGGAGTCCTGGTAAGACTTGTACATTGCGCGAGGGCTGCCCATATGCGAAGAAGGCAGAATGACACGCTTCCCCCACCTCTTCGAGGAAGTGTCTTGAGTCCTCAGTGCTTCGGTCAGGATGGACTAATCTGTTTTCGCTTGTGTTGAATTCCGATAGGAGTCCTTCCCCTTCGTCAAGAGTTATGGTGGCTTCGTTGAAAAGCGCGTCCTGAACGCTACGATACTGATCAGCTCGGATTGTCTTCTGGTTAAACGCCACCCACCGAAGCTGCTCCTGCTCATACTTGGCTCGCTGATCTACACACCACTGCTGGAAAAGTCGACCTCCTCGATGAAGAGCGGATTGGTCATCTACCTTTTGATGCAGACGATACGCCACGTGCTCGCGAAGCGACATTTGTGTTTTGTTGCGGCGGACGCTTCCGCCGGCGTACGTGTCTGTATATGTCCAACCGAACTCCCCACATGGTAGCAACAGGGGATATTGGAGAGGATCGTGCATCGGCTTTGTCTCGAAAAGCCGCAGGAGACTGTGGTTCCGCGTACGCAAAAGTATATCCCTGGGTCTGTCCAAGTTGCCGTCCTCCACCATAGTCGCAGCCACTTCTGAAACCACTGGCAAGTTGTGCGTCCCAGGGTGCCGGATATCTGCGTGGAGGTTGAACACTACGTCCACCAGATTTTCCGTACTGAGCGCTCGCACTTGCTCCCCCATACTACGAAACTGCTTAGCAAACGGGTTCCATTCCTGCATCATTTCTTCGATATCCAGTAGCGTCACAGTGTCCAAGCCCGCGAAAATACCTTGGCGTCGGTGTGCACGACTTTCCATGATCGGGTCCACGAAGTAGATCTGCGCGAACTTCGGCTCGGTACTCCGCCCCGTGCGCGGGTCGATGTAAGGCAACAGAGATCCTAAATAGTGTCCCATAGCACCTTGGATCCGATACGTGTACACGCCGCGCTGACCCGCTACGTCTGTATCCTGCTGCACTTCCCGGAACGTGCGGTTCGAACAGGAAGCCCCCACTGACGTGAAAAGCGAACACTCGATTGTACGCTCGAATATTTTCCCGGAAGTGTGGGTCACCATAAAGCTGAAGAAGTCTGGGCGGAGCCGGTTGTAGAGGCGGGAGCTTCACCTGTCCTTTCAGACAGCAAGAGTTAGGCGACTCCGCCGGCCACTTCCATGCGTGGCACTCAGGGCACTCCGTGGTGTGAGGCAGCTTGTGACGGCCGTCGACAACGTTGGGGCCAGTCACCATTGACATATCAAAGTCTTCGTGGTTGGCAAGGGCCTCTCCGTGGCGGACACGTTGGGCCCAGGTGCGTGACCTCGCGCGGTTCTCTTGTCGCACTTCCTCGGTCTGATGCGAGCGCATGCGTGCATGCTGCTGCCTGTCGGCCTCTCGTAGGATCTGAAGCGCCTCTTGGGTAAGACCATCTCGATGTCTTTCCTGTTGCTCTCGGTTCGCAGCGCGCTCCTCTTCTCTCTGCTTCGGGGTTTGGTGGCTTCGCTGACGCTCACGCTGATCTCGGTTTAGGACCCGTTGTAACTCTCTCTGCTCTTGGGATTGCTGGCCCCTCTGACGCTCATGCTGCACTCGATTCGCAGCTCGCTCTGCACCACGCTGTTCATCTGTTTGTTGAGATCGGATAGCAGCACGACTGGAAGTGTTCTGCTCACGAGCTCGTTCCTGATCCGCGCGAGAAAGGCGATCTCGACTTTGTTCTTGAACCACTCGATGACTCTCTCGCTCTACACGAAGCTACTCCTCTTGAAGTTCTGCTCTGCGCGCCTTTTTCCGCTCCGCGTATCTCTTCCTTGCACGATCACGCTGCGAAGCGGTCATGTTCGCACGACGTTCCCTAACTCGTTGGGCTGAAGTGGCGTGTACCGGTGCACCACTCGAAACAGCCCTTGCTTGCTGGACAGGCACCCGCAAATCGAGCACGTCCGTTTCCGTTATTGCAGCCGCCACCCTAGGACCTTCCGTACTCTCGGCAGGCGCCACACTGCTGACCGCAGCGACGTCCTGTAGACTTAGCCGGTCCAGCTCTTGCATAGCCTGAGCAAACCGTCTGCTTGTAGTCCGGCGCCGACTCAAACGCCTTTTCTTGGATGCTGGTGCCTCGGACTCTCCTGGCGTCGCATTTGCAATTTCCGATTGCTCGTGGCGCTGTCGGAGTATCTCCCGTCGTTCATCCCTGCACAATCACACGTTAGAATTTGGATCCACACGGACGCATGCATCCTTACTACCTGTCCCGTTTGGTGCCGACACGGACAGCAACCATTGTCTGTCCCCCAACAAAACAAAGAGGACAGGCGTTAGACAACAGTCCAACGCAGAAATAGGTGCAATATTGAAGAAAGAAAGTGCAATGTATCATTTACAGGGTCGAGGGCGGGAAGATCCGTATGACCCTGATAACCTGTTAGCCAAAGGCAAGCAAGCGCGTACCCGCAGTGTGACCCCAACCCATTACGCCAATAAGTCTCAAAAACCACTCAATCTAAAGCGAACCGAAACCTACGCAGCTGTAAGACACTCCGATTAGCCAGATCTGGCACTGTTCCTTTTTTTCGTTGCCTGTTTCAGCTATCCCTCACAGCCACATCCACCGCCTTTTGCCCCCGACATTGTTGCTACGCCTCAATACCTTTGGAGACGCAGCGCCGAGCTTAGCACGGATAAGCAAGTCAATACCTTTTTTTTTCACTTGGCCCCTTCCTTTGGGGGCTCCGGTCTATCAACTGCTTATTAAAGGGGTGGCAGGCCAGATTGTTGGGATTTATATTATGACAGTGTCTCCCTGGCATCAGGAGCGTTAAAGGGCCGCGTAAACTCAAGTCCACAATAAATATGGGTAATTCCCAAGACTTAATAGGCGATAAAGGCCGGTGACCATACCGCAGACATCGAATCAAGCGAGCCTCTAGCCAAAAATCCATCAAAAGTCACACAGTACCTAAGTACCGTATCCTCTTTGGAATTGGAACATGCCCCGCATGCCGCTCCGCCACACACTCAGAAGCTACATAGGATGTTTCCATCCCATGAGCCGGTCCCAATCACGACCACTGGCCCGAGGCTGGTGAGGGCGACCCGGTAAAACCGGTTTTTATCGTCGCATGTATTCCCCCAGGACCCCGGATTGGTATGAGGCTTCCCATGTTGCCGGCGGGCAAACATGGGCGTCTCAGGGTCGGCAGTTTGTGCGGCAGAGCTGAGAATTACGGTTACGGGGCCGGCTGTTATTATCGTCCTTGGGCATTGGAATTATGCCCCCGAATTAGTAAAAGCCCTAATTCGGAGTCACTTTTACCAAAAGGAACGAAATTACGGCTGTATTGTAACGCTTGCTTCGAGGGACTTTTCTGGCACTCTGGGCAGGGGTGGGCGCCTCTGGTGGCTGGTTAGGCCTCTTCAAGTGGCCGTCTTAGGCCACACCACCCCCGTGCATTGGGATGGCTTATCACCCAATGCACGGCTCCAGTTACGAATAAACGTAACCCCCTCTAACACCGCACAATACAACCTCGAGATACCCCGAAGGTACCAGTTCTCCCAACGGGCGACCTCCGTAACCGTAAGAGTTTTAAAAAAACATATATTAATATACTTACAACCAATACACAGCGCGCCTGCGCCCCCTCGGTGCTTCCTGCCGCCGCTAGCCGCCACGCCCTTTGGTCGTCCTCCTCCGTGGCCGCGCGGCCGTTTCGAAATGGGAATGAAAATCTGACCCAAAACGACTGGCCAATGAGAGGCCACCTCGCAGCGTGACAGTTAGTGGGCTATATTTGTAATAAAGGCATAGCTGAGGCGAGTCGAAAAGGCAGGTTCAGGCTGTAGAGTAGGTGAGTAGACTATTAGAAAAGCCCACCCCGTCCAGGCAACAGGACAGGTTTATGCGCTAATACGTTGAACGGAGTCACGGACGGACGGACTGACAGACAGGTTGCTAGGTTAAAGAGATAGATAAATTTCCATATACGACAGTTGTGCCAAATATGAAAGCTATTAGCTGGTGGGATTCCAGACCAGTACATTTCCTATGTACTGGTGGAAGCACTGAGATTGACAGAGTGGGGCGCCAGGATGGAGCTGAGAAGGTGGAGGTCCCATGTCCGAGAGTGGTGAAAGACTATCATGCCTACATGGGAAGCGTCGATGTACATGATCAGTTGCGATTGCAAAGATACTCCCTACAGCGCGCACTTCGCTTCAAAAAATTCTACAAGTCACTGGTGTTGGGATGATCGATTTAGCCATTGTCAACGGCTACATCATCCACAAGGGGTACCACAAGAACAAGACTTCACAGCCTTTGACGCACGTCAAATACATGATCAAGCTCCATCTCCAGCTCACACAGCTCCACGCCACCGACATGTACGAAGACAACACCTTCGGGACCCAGCTTCCCTCCGCTGCACCAAGCTACGAAGATAGTCCTGTCGGACCAAACCAACGGTCAAAGCATGCAGCACGGCAGGTGAATGAGTGGCGCGATGAAGGCAAGCAGGCAAAGCGCCGCCAGAGAGCATGTAAAGTTTGCTCTACGCTTCACGCAATAGGAGAGTCGCCATGACGCAGTGCCTCCGCAGATGGGCCAGAATAACCTTGTCTTAGACCTGGATAGCTGCTTGAATTGATGACGGGCTCATACGGCCCCATCATATGCTCATGAATATCCGGCTGCACGACATCTTCCCACCCCGTTGCCGACATGCTTCGCAGGACCGGATTCTTCAGGTTACCGGCTAGAACTTCATCTGCTCCTCCAAAACTTTCCAAAAAATTCTCGGCAAATAACACTTCTTCAACAATTTCCGCTTCCGTCTCGTCCACATCATCCACAAGATCCTCAGGAGCGCAGTATGCCTCCACACTTTGGTCAGAATCGTATTCCTCGGAATGTTAGGACAGCCATTTAGTACGTGGCGTAGCAGCTGACGAGAAGGCTGTGGTTTGTGAAAAGTTGCTCCGCAATTCTTACAAACGACATTTTCCAGAGGTTTATCGGCATCGGGTTCCAGCGGCTGAAACTCGCACCAGACTTCGTAGTTGGGACACCCTGTACGGCGACGAGACATAGGCGTCGCTCCAAACACCGTGGATGCCCTCTGGCTGGGGCTACTGCGAGGGGGGTCCCAAATGCAACTTCAACGCGCGCTTCGGTTTGAAATTGAAATCTTAGCTTAGCCCCTCCAGACCGGGAGCCCGCTGGAACATCTAAGCTGCATATCCTACATTATTAAACTTGGAGTTTGTATATAAAAAGGTGTAGGGGAAGGCAACAGAGGCGGGTCACAAAAAACGTGCTAATGTGGCATGTAAGCTGCATAATTGACTACTACGCAGCACGGCAAGGCGAATAATGCTACATAGTGTGGAAAAGCACAGGACAGCCAGCTGAACCCACTGGACAGAAACGAACACACCTGCATCCCTCATTTTACAAATTTTAGAAATCGATACTTCCCATACAAAAGCTCATATAGAAAGTTGGTGTGTCACCTCTACAGGTAACGCAAGCTGTTGATGCGATCGAACGCGTTCTATGCACAATACAAAATCCAAATGAACCAAATAGCCTCAAAGTACAGGTGTGGAGCAATCACTTGACACACTCACTTTTGCGTGAGAGTGGGGCGAACATGATGCAGTTTAGGATGTGCGTGTGCCAAAACCGGGAGGAAGCACTCAAGTTCAATGAGCTCACCAGGTACCTGCTTACATGTGTTTGGTCAAATGTGAACCTAATCAAAAATTTGCTGAATATGTGCAGTCTAAAGACAGCATATTATGCATGATAGCGGCTACGGGATTGTGCGGTGTCTCTTGCGAGAAGCTGGAGTTCCGGGTGTAGACGGCGTGCCAGGCATTTCTGCTTTACGACGGACTCGGATTGGCTTCGCGTCTTCGACAGGAACTTGTGTGCCATTCACCCATTCAACGAAGCGACAAAGTTCGTGATGCATAATAGGCCTCATAGTTTCCAGCTCGTTCTGAATGTCTCGACGGGTCTTGCGGGGCAAATCGGGGTACGGCGTTGCTTATTCCTATAACGTGAGTAGGCTGCGTCAATCCGCAATGGTAGCATCTCTCGGTGGTAGCCATTCGAACACCCGGCAATGTGTTGACACAAAACCACCGGCAAGAAGTAGAAGAATAGTTTCCTGGTATGCCTGAGCTGGTGTGGGCGACCAAATGCACGGGTGGCGCGGTTAAAACGGGGGATTACATTGCAAGCTTTACGTGTAACGAGATTGACGAGATCGAGAATTTTTTGAGGGGTAACAGTCGTGAGTATGACATCGGACAATGCGAAAAACATGAATAAAGCTTGGGGAATTCTGGAATCGCAGCGTGAAGGTTTTTTTCTGCACCGGTTGAGGTGTTCACACCTTAAACCTTCTTGTGAAAGACGTGGTGGATCTACCGTTTGTTGGTGATGTTGTTCGAGACGCCAACGCACTTGCTGTTTTTATCCGCTCCCACACGAACAAGCGAGCGCCTTAGACGTGACCAAGCAGAGCATCCTTCTAACAGTCAGCGTGACCTTGGTGTTGCTGTAGCTACTCGCTGGTATTCTAATCGTGATTGCATTCAAAATGTGTTGGACAACGAAGATGCAATTCGGCGAGTCATGACAGATACGGAGCTCCTGAAGTCTTACTCACGCACGAAAGTAGCAGCAGCGAAGGCTATTGTCGACTCGCCCACATTTTGGATTCAAGGGAGTCTGGTTCTTCAATTATTGGATCCGATTACAGAGTGCATAGCACACTTAGAGAAGGACACTTGTTCACTCTCGGTCATGTTAGAGCAGTTTATCCGGCTAAAGAATCACAGGATTTACAACACAAAAACATCGGAATCCCTGCGAATGTCCGTCAACACTTTCGAAGGAAAATTCGAGCACGATGGAGATTTGTTCAACACACCACCATGAAACTAGCTTATTTGCTGGACCACACAAAGAAAACTTCACTATTTTCTGAAGAAGATATTTCTTTGCTTGTCCAGGAGCTCGTTTTGATTGCTGATAAAATGAGTTACACGAACACAGAACTAGACGACTTACAAGCGCAGCTTTCTCGATTCATGTCCAGAAAAATGGGGTGGACAGCTGCCAACAAGAAGGTGTTTTATAAGATGCCACCGTTGGAGTGGTGGACTTGGGTTGGGATAATTGACTATCCTCTTGTTTCCATGATTGCCCAGAGGCTCTTTTCTATTCCAACGTCGTCAGCAGGAGCTGAAAGAGCTTGGGGTACACATGGAAACATTCTTTCTATACGATGAAGCAGTCTGGGCAACGAAAAAGCTCATATGCTGGCTTCCATCTATATCAACCACACGGGCAAGTTCACTGAAGCTCAGCTCGAGTTTCAATCCATTCTTGATGGCCAAGAAGCGTTTGGGTGGGAAGGACGCAATCTGGATCCGCTCCATGACCCCGACATGGAAAACGACTCGGGGAACGATACTCTCGACGATGATGACGAAGATTCGGACATATATTCAGACGAAGACTCTGGTGAGGAGCGAGATGAAGAAGCCGGCGAAGAGTATGAAGCAGAATCAGACGAAGATCCTGACGTCGTTAAAGAAATTCTGCAAATTGCACGAGGTAGCGAGAGGATGGCTATGGTGAACGCATCCACGGCACTGGAAAAGCCGACGAGTGCTACACGTTCGCGTGCTGATACGTTTTGCATATTAATGTTGGTTGACTCGTGCATCAGTTTTCGTTTCTAGTGGTAAACAATGCAGTAACAGGAGCTCTCTCGGTCATACACTCATTTAGTAATAAATTTTTTTGCCGTGTCACGAAAGCCGTCACGAAACCTTTGTGACGCCACGAAACCTTTCGTGACGGCTTTCGTGCGCTGCAGAAAACAGCTCTAGTCCAGAGGTCAATCCATATGCAAAACCATATGGTGGTTAGGTTAATGTAATACTGGTGTGGCACAAATGACGGACAACGGATTTTAACTCATCTAATGTACCCAAAACGCCAAATACTAAATTTTGCAGGGTTACTCTATTCGTCATCGATCCCGTCGTCATCGATCTCGTCGTCGTTTCCTGTATGTAAAATATTATTTTAGACAGGTATATCTATATATAACATGGATCATGCTGGGAGCTCTTACCTCGGTCGATGAAGTTCGCTCCTGCCTCTTGTAGGGAGCCCGCACGTCCGAAACAGTGCTCAGCGCAATCCCAACACAGTCTGCTACAAAACTGCGTGTGCGCTTGCCGCGCCCAAAGCCTCGAGCCTTCTCTGCGAGGAAGAATTTGTAGGCAGTTAGGACCATGGTAATCTGCCCATCACTTAGTTTCCGTCCTTGGGCCATCCCCGAAGTGCTTGGCGAGGACAGCGTCGCTTTGTTAATGAAAGAGTGGCTGGTGAGGGTTCGTTTGAGGGGCTGGCGGGGCTCGCGCGGCTCAGAGTGACCGAGCTATTGCCACGAGTCTACACGTGTTACAATTTTTGGTCCGAACTATTTTGGCAGTACAATAACTCAATCTTCTTTTCCTACCAAGGTTTTCCTTTATGCCCCGAATAGTTTTTTATCGTTATTGTGCCTTTCACATACTTTGGCGGGTGGACTGCTAATTCAGGCGGAATTAGACCCATAAAAGGACGACAAGCCTTTATTTCAGGCTAATTATGCCTAAGATTGTGAGAGCTCACCTAACTCCCCCGATCAGCCCTTACGATGGAATAATAGAGATAACGACAGAATGGCGGTTTTCGACCCGCCATTCTGCGCCATTCAGCCTGCTTAATCCTGAATCAGGCGGGATTAGCTTTATTCCAGCCTAAACCAGCTCACTATCGCCATGCCAAATCGGCCGCGGAATGGACAGCCCATAATTAGAATGGAATTAAATGTGTTGTGGGCATAATTAAAGGCGATAAGGGAATAGAATTACGCCAGAATTATCGCGGCAGAATTAGTGAAACCCACAATAAAATTTATTGCGGAAACCATGCATTTTGTCCGCTGAGATTTAAGCGCTCCCGAGGGATTTGCTCGCGCTAAATCCCGTGGCGTATATACAGGCTTCTGCAAACAAGGCTTTTGTGCCTATATCCTAGTTGGACTCAAACTAGGTACTCCAGGAATCTCTAACTAGGTATTTGAAATATCTATACAAAATTCAAATGTATTGTCGAGCAACAATAATGATATACGTATCCCGAAGCTTTTTAAAGACTGGCGGATGCAATGGTGCGTCGCGCCGTCCGCCATGACTGAAATCCCTCACAAATTCACAAGAACAACGTCGAGTACGTGATAATACAACTTCGTGAGGGTCGGTGAGTATGCCTGGCGGTGATGATGCAGGCGTCGTTGGTCTTGTGAGCGTATCGAGCGGCGTTGTGTCGCTCGGAAGTAGTGCGTCGCTGGCGTTGCGCAGCAGAGCTGGTCCGAGCAGAAGTGGCGAGGTGCGCGTGTGGATATCGCCCACCAAGCTTTGGACAGTAGATCTTTGAACACTGTTAGGTTGATAGCGGCTTGTTTGGTTCACCATCTACTCATTCGGCCGACCTACATGTAGCTTCATGTTACCAAGAGCTAGTCCGAAAATCTGAAACATCTTTGTAGTGCTTCTGTAACTCACACAGGCAGCCACGCAGCGCACTATCGTTTCGAACTAGTCTCTGTTCGATACTGTGAGGAGACAATCGCCGCTTTCCAATTCAACAAAGCCACAAACTGAAGCAACGCTCTCATCATTCTCCAAAGTCTCAAAGACCATGGATTGTATAACTCCCGCTGGTACTACAAAATCAAATGCCGATTCCGCAGGCAAGAAACGAACAATGGTGCTGTCTTGAGCGAAAAATGCTGCGAGAGTCGCTGCATCAACCGGTAGCAAGTCGAACTGAGTCCACTTGCATGTATGCTGGGTGCGTAAGTGTTCCACAATGTTGTCGCGCCGGAACGACGTGAAACATTGAGGTTCTTCGCTTCTTCGAGCGTAGGCTTAGCCAAAATGCTAGTATTAGGTGAGGGTCTGTGGGAGACGTAGCAACTACATCTTCGCGGCCGAAACGAGTGCAAAATTTGCACTCTACTTCAGCAACACTAGTTCCAATGTCCCGGTTGAAGGCCCCGCTCAATTTCATACCGTTCTAAGTACTGCCGACGTTGGGCTCGCTGCTTTTTCTGGGGGGGGGGGTTGTCTCGTAGGACTCCGTTTACAGTTCGGGTGGTGGAACCGTGACGCGCAGAATGGGTAGAACGACCTCGTGTCATTCCTAACCGGTGACTGTGACTGGATACCTGCGAATGCTCGAGCTGAGGCGGCGAAGATTGAACAATGGTTGAATAGAATGCTATCAAACACCTTCTTAACCACAACAAGACTGCCAACGCTAATACCTTCAAAGCTCCACGGCAAGACTGCCAAATGCTAATATTATTCACGCGATCAGACCTCGAACCCATGTTCTTAAACCAGGCATTTCTGAAAACTCTAACTAGGCACTTTGGATGATTTATGTAACCAGCGCCTTGTTTGCAGAAGCCTGCGCATATATCTAAATCCCTCGGAATGCCCATCGAGACCTGGGCATTCCAAGGGTTTTACATTATATCCCCCAAGCTGCTCCAAACAGCCAATAGACAGCCGCAATGACCTCCGTACACACATATATATATATATATATATATATATACATGGCATCGTAACTAAATGCTGACTGGGTTAGCCGAATAGCTAAGGACGAGATCGAGGTAATAATGAGTAGCCCGAGGAATATACATATTTACTTGGGGGTATTTAGACTATAAATCTCGTACTAGCGACGCATTTAGGATGAAACTAGGACAAAATGCGTGGTGAGCTCAATAACAATAACTTGTTAAATGTAACAAAAGCCATTAAGTGCGGTCTTGCCATCCCCTCACTACCTTATTACACGAGTTCTCTGCAACCGCGTAAAAAGGTCACGTCAAGTATAAAAAAAAGGTGGTAAATACGCTCGACATGCTAGATTTGTAAGCACTTTTTACGGCTGTTGCATGAAACTCGTGGTTGCAGAGAACTCGTGTTATACGGTACCGTAGCACCGTGTCTGTCTATCAGTCCGCCCGTTCAGCGTCTTAGGCCATAAACCTCTGTTGTTGCCTGGCTTGGTGGTGCCTTTTCTGATAGTGTACTCACCTGCTGTACAGCCTCGACCTACCTTTTTGACTCGGCTCAGCTATGCATTTATTACAAATATAGCCCACAACCTGTAACACAAGATCCTGCCCTCTCATTGGCCAAAATGGTTGCTGCCGAGCGAAGCGAAGGCGGCCTTCCAGCCACCAGGCGGACGATACTATTCACAAAACCATGCCCTATTTGCAGTGGGTAGGACAGTTGTTGTGCGTCGGCATCTTTTAGTGGGACCTACGAGCCTGCAACGCGTACGATAGCTGCAGCAACACGGTCCGACATGATTGGCCAATAATAGCATTTGTGTTTGACACACCAAGTAGTGTGTCAAACATGTGTTAGGTACCGGTACACCAAGTTGCAGCACGGGCGTAGGGAGCAGTACGCAAAGACTAGCAACGCGCCACGCAGGTACATGCAGGTTACCACTGCCACTACACTGTGTGCGGAAGGGCGTAGGTCAGGGTTATACAGTGTTGTCACGCTACGCGCAGTAAGTACTTCTGTTTGCACTGTCTGTACTACAGCAGTCTATATTACGAGTGGCAACTACAGCAGTCTATACCACGCGTGATCACTACAGCAGTTTATACCCCGAGTAGCCACTACAGCAGTCGCTACAGCAGTCAATACCCTGTAGGCGTTAGACGTTTGAGCACCTAGCAATACAGGGTGATTGGACTGTGCGCGAGTTTGTTCGTGGCGTTGCATATATACGGCGGCTGTCGACAAGGATAGACGTTGCGGTTGAGATAGAATACAGCCCCACGACGTGTAGCGCTCCAGACGATATTGAATGCGTAATGCCTGACATATGCATATGGAACGACAGTGGGGGTGGTAGATGTGTACGGGTAATCCTGGATTATGCGGTGAGCTCAGTGCGAGGGCGCGATGTGGAATGTTGACGAGGAGACAAGTTTGTATATGAGAATAATGTATGGTGCGGAGGTACGCTGTAGTGAGTATATCAGTAGTCCGGAAATGCGTTCCCAAGCCAGAGTGAGTGATACATGGACCACATCGATCAGCAGTGGATGAGTGTGTGATGAGACCATGGATAGCAAGACCCGTAACTTGGCTGGAACCTAGCCTGAGCGATGACGCAGCCCGCATATACACGGATGACTGCAGTACAATGACGGTGTTAGAACAAACTACTGAACCACACGTGGCAGTTGTACACAGTGTAGTTAGATGCACGATCCACACTGTAACTAGCGACGCAATGTAGTTATACTAGCGACGCAATGTAGTTATATGTGCCAAAGCGGTGCTATTAACGGGAACCAGTATACTGGAGATACAACATAGCGTGTATGTACAGCAGCAATGTCGCGCGTACAGACATGGCCATCCTAACGTTTGAAGATAACGATAAAGCCCGCAACGCGAAGCGTAGGCGGGCCTGTTTACTTTGATGTGACCTAGCACAGACCATAGTGTCCACGGACGATTGACACACTGTATACTGACGCAACAAGGGTATGAATGAAAGACTTTGACACTGCATAGTAACAGGCAAACAATTGCATGGCATATACATAGGTTCTATTGCGTAGGCTGTGACAAAGAAAAAGAGCAACAATCCCCGCCGAGCAAAGCGGAGGCGGGGAAGCGCAGTAGTAGAGCGAGCTGGAACAGCGAGCGACACGGGTTGGGACCCAACGTACCCTAAGTGAGATGGGTACCAACATAACTATGCATAAACGTTAAATGGTACTATATAATTAAATTTATACAAGTTGAAATGTTTTAACGCCTCATTTATGTAGATAAAACAAAAATCAGCCCGCCGGAGCGAAGCGGAGGCGGTCGGCCCACTCAGCTGGGACCCAACACTGACTGCCGCGAAGCGGCGGCGCCGGCTAATTCACCACTCTCTAAAATCGTAACCTGTCCGTCCGTGTCCGCGCCAAAGTGTCACGCAAAAACGTGCGGTGATTGGCCAAAATTGCGCTGCATCACAGCGCCCACAGTTTCAGCCAATCACGGCGAGTAGTGCTCCCGGCACTATACCAGCGAGCTTTGCATAAGCGAGCAAACGGACTATCCGTGCCCAGCATATTTCGGGCCACTTCATATTTCGGGTCACCCGCCCCACATACAAATACAAGTCAATAAGGAAAATCGGACCCTTGACGACGCGATCTCTATTGACTCAAATAACCATCTGCCGCGTCCCAGAGTGGTGTGAGGTGAAAGTACAGATTATTTCCTATCAAATGAACTAGCAAAAGCGCGTCTCCGTGCCCAAAACCCACCTAAAAAGGTTCGCAAAAATGAGCGTTCCGATGGGTACAACGTTTTGTCCAAACATGAGTGCCAAAAGTTTTGTTGAATATGATAGTGATACTATAACTTTTATGGAATAAGGTAGTCCATAGTAATTTGCGTGACTCGAACCTCCATACAAAGAATAGGTATATCAAAAAGTGGCCCGTAATATGCAGGGCACTTCTAAAGCCCGCAGGAAGCGGGGGCAGCTAGTTCGAATATGATGCGCAGAGTGATGGTCCGCCGCCTTGCCGGCGCGCGCCGCGCTTCCAGCGCCGCCTACGTGCGCCCCAACTGGCTGGAGGCGAACTGCAGAGACGTGCCCGTACTTCCCTACCCGCAGGACGCGGACGTGAGCGAGATGCTGCGCGGGGGCCACGCCATGCAGGTCGCGAGCGCCAAAATGCTGGACGCCAAGGCAAGAATCCGATACAAATAGAGCAATTTACTTGTAAAAAAACATAATAATTGATTATTTTAATTGCAGGTGGACAGCCCCGTCAAGACGTACTCGGCCGCGCACCTGGAGAAGCTCAAGCAGCTGCAGGAGACAGAGCAGAAGGCCGTGCAACGTCTCGAAGACGCCGTTCGCACGCACAACTTTCGCTTCCGTCCGAGTCTCGTGATCCCAGCGGTGGAGCTCAGTAGCTTCGTTGTGGGTGCGTCTCTAGGCTCCGAGTTAAAGTGTAGAAGCTGAGTAGCTGAGTAGTTCCTGACTGTTTGTTTATGTGTTTAGGCGGCGCACTGAGCGCGTTGGGGGACACGGTGAGCACGTCGTACGTGACGGGGGTGAAGATGGCGGTCAGTGACTACTACAACGATCAGATTCGCGAGATCTACGCCAGCAAACCAGACATGCAAGAGCTCAAGGAGGTGGGTGGGCAGAGGAGAAGAGTGAGAGGTGTTGAAGTCTGTGCTGAGCTACCTTTTCTTTTGTGTTGCTGTTGCAGCTCTTCAAGGTGCAGCGTGATGAGGAGCAGGAGTTTGTGGACGCCCACACGCCCGACATTCTGGAACCGAACAAGGGCAGCCCCGACGCGGTGACGACGTTCGCCAAGGCGTCATTGAAGGTGCTTATTCAAGTCGCCAAAGCTGTGTAAGGAGAGAATTGCAGTTGTGCTGGTTGGTACTGGTTGGTAGTTGACTGCTGGTGGGTTGGTGGTGGGTCTAATGCAATGCGCAGCTGAAGGAAGACGGAGTTGCTGGAGTTTTCTCTTGATAGAAGTGAATAAAGAGGAAGGTAATGTGCCTACGTTTGTATAGCGCTCACTCGGTGGACTTGAAAAGCAGTACGTACTGCTGGTCGGCGCGAAAGAAGAGCAGATACTGCGTGTCGTACGCGATGGAGCAGCCGAAGCCTTTGCCGACGATGCAGTGCCATGTCTGTCCATACTTTTGGTCGAAGTATTTCTTCATGTCGGTGGCGATGTCCTTCTCGATGGCGTTGGGTGTAGCTTGCAGGATCTGGATCAAGTGCGCCACGGCTTCGTCCTTCATGACCGTGCCCAGCTCCAGTCGCAGGATCGTGATCTTCGGCACTTTGCCCAAGCCAACACCGTCCTGCTGCGCATCCGGACGGCGAAGCTCCATCTTCGCCAGCGACTTTGGATGCATCCGGGGGGCCCATGCTCGAAGGTGACTAGTGGGCTGATGGAAAGGACCGGACTGGCGTCGCTTCACATCAAAGGGTCTGTTATTAGTTAACGAGGAAGATTTTCTACGGAGTGGACCGCTGACTAAGCCTGCACGCGCTTGAGTCCCCGCTGTTTACTAGGGGTCTCTCGGTCTCGCCGCTCCAGTACTTGCGCTTGACTCGGTCCACCGTGCGTGTCGAGTAGAGCTCGAAGAAACTTGACGCCGTGTCGGCGATGCAGGAGTAGCCGGGGCCGTCAACATCGCGCGTATAGATGAAGATGCGGAAGCAGAACGGGAAAGTCTGCGCTGGAGCCGAGCGGGTCGCCTTTCGCTTCTTCTTGAGCATGGGCTGCACTTTCCACACATCCGGCAAGAAGAACCACGTGCTGCGGATGATACGCTTCTTCGCGGGGCCTTCAAGCTTCACTTTAGACTGGTCGGTAGCCTGTGCGGACGAGTCGTGGGAAGTCACCGGCAACATCACGCGGCGCTCCTCCATCTCCACAGCCTGGAAACACGTGTACCGGAACTGCTCGAAGATCGCAGCGCTCGGGAAGGTTGGCGGTGCGTTGAGCTCTTCCAAAAGGTTGGTCTCCTCCTGCTGGGGCACACGTTCAAAACGGCCAAGAACGTACACTTCGCGCGCACTACTTCCGCCGCAAGGCACCCCCGCTCCGTATTTGTGCTTCATTTGTTGCGTTGATGCGGCTGGGAGGAACTCCGACGCGTCTGTGAACGCATGACAATACACGGGTCCACGACACACGCCTACGCTCGAGTGCTTGCCGGATTGTTCATCTTCATGTGGAGTAGAAGTCGTTGGTGTTCTGGGCACGACGGGAAGCACTGCAAGTTCTTACGCCCGTTCTTCCAGTAGCAATCGTTTAACGTCGTCAGCAGCTGAACCTTCGCGGACTGGTTAGATGACGCGGAGCTGGCAGCGAGCGGAAACGACATGGACTTGACAAAGTTGACCCGAGTTGTCTGCATTCGGTAGCATTCTCGAGGAAGGATGACAGTTGTGCGGTGCGCGTTGGTTCAAAGTTGAAAAGCGCAACATACGCTTGATCGCTTGGCCGTCGTTGGCCGCAAGCAGCGACTCCGCTGCGTTCGGCCGCAGATTCCCGTGATCACGTTGTCTGCGGTGGTGGTTCACAAAGCTTGTAACTGAGCTGGTGGGGGTCGTGCTCCCGGTTAAAGGGGTCGAGTATTGGTGGCAATCTTTTCTGCCGCCATCCACCGACATGTCCGACGAGTAAGATTCCCGCATACGACTCGAAGCCTGCCGAAAGATGGAAGGTCCTGTCGACACGCTTAACGAGTGTTGCTGTTGCTGATACGAAGACGTGCAGTGGTGAAGACCGGTAGACATGGCGTTGCCGTGAGCACCTGCACCATCGATGCCAAGGAAGCCCTGCGGGTTGGTATTGTGCGTTGACATGTTGTAAATGGTTTTGGCCATGGTGCTGTTGGTATTGCTGATTGGTGTGTGCGTCTTCCGCAGCGCCGCTCCAGTTATTCATATCAGCGAAGAGTAAGCTCTGACGGCTCCCATAGCCGTATGGAATACACGGAGAAAAGCTATCCAATTGAACTGGCGATGGAACATCAGTCGGGTAGAGGTTACCACACCCGCTGACAACTTTGCTGGGGCAGCTGAGTACGAGATATCGCTTGACGGGGGAAACGTTGGGGGTGCAAGAACTGGTCGTGAATGCAACGCTGCTCTCGGTTGTTACAGAGCTGGACGATTGCGAGTGTGGAGCAAGCCCCCAACTGAGGGTAGTGAGAAGCTGTTTCCATGCGCAGACCCATTCTTTCCACCCTGGAACCAGCAAGTGCCTGGATACGGCATTGAAAACACAGGATAGCTCGTGCTCTGCGCTGTCCAGTCCAAGTCGGTTCATGGGGTCGTTCAAATGATGGAGAGAAGACGAATCGAGCGCCATTCCACTGTTGCTGTAGTCTCCTTCCAGATTACGTGTCGTCAAAAGGAGTTAGAAGGGAGATAACGTTCCAATCTGAACTGGAGCCCACACACTCCCCGCTGCTGACAGCAGCCACGGCGCCTGATTCCACACCGTGATATCCTGTAGCTGAAGGTTCAATGTATCCACTCGTGCCGTGCTCCGCCGAGGAATGGAAACTCTCGTCTCGTTTCAAGACCGGCCATTTGTCGTCGCTGGAGAGCGAGTGCCGCGCTTGGCGTTGTTGTCCTCGTCTTGCCGAGTAGCGCCGGGGCTGGAACCAGTTTCTTGTCCAGCGCATAGTCGCCGAGGATCCGGAGCTGGAGCGTCGACGTGAAGGGTCATGTTTGGTTCGTCTTCCGAGCAGAGGTTGGCGGCAAAGTGGGGTTTCTCCGGGTCTGTCACTGGCAGCGTGAACTTTCCGGGTGTCCGGCGCTTGGAGTTACTGGCCGCCGCGAAACTTCATTAATGCCGCCGGAGATCTCGATCGCCTGCTCTCTCCTGCCTAATGTTCTGTGTTTTGTTCTGGAGTTTGTAGGCTTTGAAAGAAAAAAAGCTGTGGTTGCTCAGATCCGAGCTGCGTTTCGGTCCCAGAAGGGCGGTTGAAGTGCGAAAGTGCGGGCGGGGCGACGTGAGCTTAGTCAGGCAACTACCCAGATTCAGCCAAGTCCCCGCGTCGGCAGCAGCGCGGGGTCAGCCCGCCCGCCTCCCCGTCCCGCTTCGCAGGGGTTTTGGTGCACTGCAGTCACGTGGAGCGATGGAGATTTCAGCAAACATGGAACAACAAAAGCGACGATCGTGCGAGCAGCTGACTCCGCGAAGGCTGGACCCTTCGAGCGGTTTTGCGAATAGTACGTGACCCAATTGTGTCTCGTCAGCGGTGATTCGTGGCTCATCAACAGTTTTTCGTGGCTCATCACCAGCAGCTTTTCTTGGCTCGGCAGTGATCTCATTATGAATTTGCGAGAAATGACGTGGAGCCTGTCAGGGAGGGGCAGTTGAGGCGTGAGTTATACTGAAAGGAGATCTGCTACATCATGGGATCAGATAGATGCTCGAAGCAGCCTGATCCACCGCAAAACCCGTTCTCAGACTCCCGTGCAAGTTATCAGCGGGGCGGCCGCGCCTGCGAGCAGGATCTGAGCTGGCAGGCAGCGAGCCTTTGCAGCTGAGACCCGGCCGGGACGAGTCTTGAACTTTACAAGAGGAAACCACTGGGGGACTTGACGTGAACCCAGCGGCAAGCTCTACTGGCTCGTTTGATTACGTGGAAAGTTTTTGGGGCGGTAAGGCCGTCTGCGGAGACCTTCGACACAAGCTCGCGATGCCGTACTAATGCTTTGCTTCTCGCTCGTCCGCTTGCGTGGAAAAGGAACCCCTCGCAAGAACTGTCTTCGAACCGATACCAGCGCCAGCAGTGCTACGAGCTCAACCAGGCGATGCATCAACGAATGCGCTTGCATGTGACTCATTCAAGACGCTCTTCATGGACGCAGTTTGGACCTGCATTCGACTGATTTCGGCGGTGTTCTTTCTTGAAAGAGATCCGACTTGTGCGGAGAGCGGAAGAGCAACAAGCGAGCAGTTCTGTTCTGTCCCCGGGTATCTGGTCGGCTAAGGTCGCTGACCAGTGTTGAACGCGTAGGAAGTGATGTGTCTCGACAGAGAACCGCGCGATGACGAACATGTGGATTGACGCAGCAATATTTCGAGGGATGGTAGCACGGTCAAGAGCTGCATGTTTACCCCCGCGTCCACCTAACGCCGCAATCTTGCTATGAGTTGAGTACTTCTTCAAGACGGCAGCAAGTAAAGCGTGCTCCATACTCACGAGCATCGCTATCTGCACCATGGTTCCCGCTTCGTCTGCGAAGCAATTGAAATCCAAACCACAGACTGGGGATGCTGTTGCAGGACAATACCATGACGGCCATTGTAGACAATTGTGTCATCCCCTTGGCGGGGTAGTGAGCGAAGCTGGAACTATACAAGTTTGGCAAAGCTACTACCTATATTAGCCGTGAAATTTTGCGTTTCCGACTCTTGGTTTTCCAAAAGCCACAATCCAAGATTTCGGCCGACCCTCAGACAGGTCGCCGACATCTCTAGTAGAGATTCTCTACGCACCTCCATCCTGTCGGAATGCAGACCTGGCTACTCGGTATGCACCTCTTTGGGTTGGTTGGCTTCCATTGCCTCTGGCAGCAGGTCAGCATCTGGGCGGGGCATGACGCTTCCCCATGTGAAAAGCCTTCGACAGCGAGAATTGAAGAAGTTGCGTGCGAGTTAAAAGGATTTCGAAGATGCCTGGAGTTCGAAAACGTCGGTGGTTCAGGCAACGTCACATACCATGGAGGGAACACGTGCAGCAGTAGTCGAGACACCTACCTCCAATCTGCCTTTGGGGTTCTCCCATTTTCATGGTCGAGTACTATGCTGATACCAACTGCGAGAAGTTGGTCAAGAGTGAAGTGTTCCGGGCCGATGGTCAATGTCACTTCTTTTCACGTTTGGGGTCATGAACATTTTTGGGTGGCAGAAGACAAGTACATGGCAGCGGTGCTTTCGTCGAGTTACTGCGCGAGCGACGACTGGAATGTTGTCAATGTGGATATGAACGTGAAGAAGAGTGTCAACACGGGGGGCTGCTTTTCCAAAAGTGAATATCTCACTGAGGCCGTCAAGTACGTTCTTATTGAAGATCCTGCTTCTGGGTCCTTTAGCTCGAAAGTGAGCGTCTACGCTGGCCACGATGATCCACTCTGTGTAAAGATCCTTCCACAGCGCGAATTGAAGGAGGGCTGCAATGATACCGAACCAATCTGAGTGCGTGGGCTACAATGGAGTTGGAGGGTGGGGCAATGTGACGTACTACGGCCGAGGACGGTGCACCAACAGCCGTGAAGAATATTTAAAGACTGCTTTTGCAGATTCTCCTGCATTCATGGTCGAGAGCTACGAGGATTCCGAATGCAAACGCCTTAAGATGACGGACATGCTTTCACAAAGCTGACGGCCGGTGCCATTACTTTACGTTTGGGGTTATAGAGAAGTGTGGATATCGGATGACGCTCCAAAGCAACACTGCTCACAGCGAGTAGTTGTGAAAGCTTGAAGCATGGTCTGTTTCAGGCTTTGAGTCGATTGAATGTCAACACTGGAGCTTACATCCAACAGAGCGAAGGATCGACTGGGGCCGAGAAGTACATTTTAATTTTTGATCCTTTAATTTTTGATCCTGCTGGGAATTCGACAAATGGCGGCTACGGAAGAAGCATTTGGTTCGATCGTGACGAGTCTCTGTGTACGCATCAGTCTGAAGACGATCTTAGCGCCTGCCGCGCGTTCACTCTGCCTGAAGTCGAACAGCGTGGCATCTTACGCTTGCTAGACCTATGTGATGAGTTAATCCGACAGGATAAATGGTCTGGGCCAATGCCAATGCTGCACCCGACGCTCGCGGGAGGAAGTCTCACCCTTCCTGAGCTCCTGCTTCAGTACCTTCTCCAGGCAAATCGTCGTTTATTTGATCTATGGAAGACTGCGTGCATCGAAGTTGGCACTTCATCTCGTCCTCGAGGGCTGGAAGAGTGCCAATGCGTACACAAACAATTGATTCACGGCATGAGCACCGCTCGCAGACTTCAACGCCTTACAGGTCAGTTTCGACCTCGATATGGAGTGGTGTGATTTGCTTTTGCGCCGCGAAGAAATGCTGTTTCATCTAACAGGGTCTGTGTTGTCAACGTTGTGCGGCACTCGCTCCAGCATTAGTCAGGATCAAGAAGGCCAGGCATATCTGGACAGCATTCTCTGCTGAAGTATCTTTGAAGGAATAGGGCACCAAACTTTCGTAGCATTGGCGCAAGCGTTAACAAAATGTAGGCTACAATACAGCAACGCCTTGGAATACGATTCCGTCCAACATTGTTTTGAGAACCTGAAGTGTGTGGAATAGTACAGCCATCTTAATGAATACGTCTTGCATGAAAAGATAACTACGTCGTCAGAAGAACGACGTTTACACAAGGCTACCATTACCTATGTGAAAAATACCCATGGCTGGATGGATCGAGTCGTTCAAGAGAAGGATCTTGATAAGGACTTGTTACGTTGTATCCGGCAACACAAGTCCCTTAATTGCCTCGTATATCATCGAATCCACCACTCGCGCTCCAAGCTGGCTGGACAGTGAGAAGCGTTGAACATCTGGAGGAAGAACACGCGAATTGATCGTGTGAATCTTGGTGCAAATGTAGCGGCAGACCGCGCGCTCCACGCCATCGTCACACTTCTCAATTCGTACTAGCACTCTGAAAAGCAAATACGCGTTAGTGTTCACACTGACAACTACTAGTAACATAAACAAAGTATGGTACTTACGCCCCGACAACGTTACGCTTGATGGCTGTCGTCTTCTCCAGCGGATACAAATCGTCCTCATCCACGAAGTCCCACAAAAACATGTTTTGTGTCTCGCCCGCTCGCCCGTAAGCGATAAATCGACTCTCCAGTGCAACTTGCTCTCCTGACATACTCGTGAATCGATGCTCGGTGGCGTTGTACTGAACATCAAGCTTCGTGGATGGCACTTCGATTTGTTTCACAGAGGAGCACATTAGCGAGTAACTTGGCCAGATAATTTCGCATCTCGCCAGGCTATTTAAGGCGGCTTGGAACGCCATGGAGGTGTCCACAGTGTCCAGCGCGAACATCGCAATCGACGAGGTTCCGAACTCCAACAAGCCCAAGTTCAGCAGTTCCCACGAAAAGCTCGGTGTAGTGAATGGGTGTCCATTTCCTGTCTCGCTCAGCAGAATTTGCGCCGCCAGATCCAGTTTCGCGTCCGTGCAGGCGGCATCCAAGCTCCGTGCTCGAGCTTGAGAATCTCCCGAAAGTTTAGTAGCTGTGTGCAAAAAGTTGCGCATATTCACCTCCACACGACACGGCAATGGCGATGGAAGAACCAAACTGGCACGCCGCAAAAGTCTGCTTTGTTGGTACAATTTCCGCCGTAGCTGGTCGTTCACGTTTTCGGCTTGTATGCGTTTACTGAGTTCCATTTCGGCCGCTGCTTTCCATTGAAAACGACTCGTAGACTGCGCCGTGACGAACGCTTCGAGCTGTTCTCGAAGAAAACGTTCGTCCTTCCGTAAAGCCTCCAATTCAATCTGCAGCAACGATGACAGGTAAGAAACCACCTCAAACCCACCGCCAATTCACTTTTGCCGCGAACCTTTTTGCGCTGACGCATGTATCGAGCATTGTTGGCTTTCTGAGCCTTTCTTCTGGTACTTCGGCTTAGAGCGAGCGTCGATTTCTCTTCTTCCTTGTCAACATTGCGCGATGCGATCGAAGCTTCCACTGGGCTGTTGTCAAAAAGCAAAAATTGTGTGTCGAGTCCGTCGGGGTCTTCTTGCAATAGCAGAGACGATAGAATGTCCGGCTCAGCCACGTCAGACAAGTTATCTATTAAACAACCTACAAGCAACCAAAGCAAGAGGTTAGAGAAACTATGATGCATTTTCATGGACGAATTTCGTACCGAGGTTGAGCGACTCGAACACGTCGCCGGAGGGAGGCATTGTGAACTCTCCCGTTGCCACCTGAAAGGGGAATGGCCGAATGATGAGCTTGTCTGGATGGGAAATACAGTTGACTGGATTGGCTGAAAACGATCATACTCACCAACAGGTGATTCACCCTACCATCACTATTCTTGCGCGTGAGTAAGAAGCGACGTTTGCTTCATCAACAATGTTTTTGATTGTTAAAAGTTAAACTCGTCTGAATGGTGCGGCCTCTTCCGATGTACCAAGTATTACTACATGTATAGTCTTGCATGGTAACCCTCGTTTCAGCTGTCTGGTCAAGATTGTTTCGACCTGCGCCTGCGCCTCGTACGTCTTGCCCTCGATCGAGATGCCGACTTTGCCAAAGTGGCGCCCCGACTTGAGGTAGTCGAGCGCCTCCACCACAGCCGCGCGCTCGAACCCGAACGTCTTGAGCACGTACGGCTGAATGTTCTTCTTGGACACAAAGTTGACCATATCGCGCGCGAGCTGCTGGCTGCTGGCTGCCGACCACCACGCCGCGCACGACGCAGCCCTTGTCGAGCACCAGACTCGCGACGTCCGGCATGTCCTCCTGCTTGGCTTGCGACAAGAAGCCGATGACAGCGACGATGCCGCCTCGCGCGCACGCCTGGATGCTCGACTTGATGGTGCCGGAGCCGCCGTTCTCGATCACGAAGTCGGCGCCGTGGTTGTCCGTGATGCGGTTCACCTCGGCCGCCCAGTCCGGCGTCGTGCGGTAGTTGATGGTGTGGTCCGGCCCAAAATGCTCCTGCAAGAACTTGAGCTTCTCGTCGGACGACGACGTAATAATGGTGATGGCGCCGGCCGCCTTGGCGAGCTGCAGACCCATGATGGGCACGCCGCCCGTGGCGAGGAAAAGCACATTGGTACCATGATGCTCATGGTGAACATCGGTGAGCCTCACCATTAATGCGTGTACGTATTCCAGTACAATCTCTTGCTTTTGATCAGGTCGCTCTCAGCTTCTTCCATTGATTTGGTTTGGTCTTGCCTAACTTGGAGATCCTACGCGCCGCCCAACATCACAAATCCCTTAATTGCCTCGTACACCATCGAGTCCGCCACTCGTGCACCTAGCTGGCTAGTTCGTGAAAAACGTTGAATGTCTGGCGGGAGTGCAGGAGAATTGATCGCGTGAATCTTCGAGCAGATATAGCGGCAGACCACGCCATCGCCACATTTCTCAGGCCGTACTAACAACCTGAACCGCGAATACGCGTTAGGCCCTAGTTCAAGTAAAAGAGTGTATTCTCGTTCTGAGTGAGGGGGCAGGTACCTGTTGAGGTGTGTCGAAATTTTGTGCCATTTCCGAATCCATGCCGGAGCTAGTCCAAGTGCGTTCTGAAAATCTGCCACGTATTTATGTCTAGTAGGGGGGAATCATTTCGCAAACGGACGGCATGGAAGAAGAAAGGTCTCTGTCTGCTACAACAGCGACTGCCGCCGCCTCGGAGGCTGGCACCGAGAGCTCGAGTCGCGTGGAGGAAGGCATCTGTACCATTGCCAACTCAGTCTCCAGCATGGCCGAGGACACTGTCGCTGAACCGAAGCAGCCAAAGGCATCTGCGCGCCCCCGCCCCTCTTTCAAGCGAACCAAAGGGAGAGGGAAATCAAAAGCCAAGGAAAAACAGCCTCGCTTGAAGTGGACCAACGACATGGTCTCCAAGCTCTTGGAGCTTCGCTTCATGAAAGATGGCGAGGTGAAGCGCAAGATCGAAATGACACCAACGTTAAGAAGGCGTTGGCTTGGCAATATTTTGCCACGGTGCTGTCGGAGGAATTGCACACCGTCGTGACGAGTGAACAGGTAATTGTTGTGGCCATTAGACATGCAGAGAAGCTGTGCAATATTGCTTAACGATGCTCGTATGCTGTGCTTTTAGTTGACATCCAAGTATAGGAAGATGAAGTGTGAATACAGAAAGAGAAAAAGAGACCTCCAAGCAACAGGAAATAACCCCCTTGAACCCATGGACGATGCCTACTGGGATATTCTTAACGACGCGTTTGCCCCGCATACTGGAATTAGTGGCGAGGTGATATTTGACTCAAACCTGGACGACGCCCCCACCGAGGAAAGGAGAGGACTTGGACGATGAGGAAACGAGTACTTCAAGAGACGAAAAGAAACCTCCAATTGTTCAGCTAGCAACGGCCATGCAGGCCGGAATGGAAGCTATAGCTTCGTCAATGTCGGCCAGCTCGGGAAAAGACGGTAAGCTTGAATCGCTTATCGAAATTTTGAACGCTCAGCATGATGAAACACGACGTTTTCAAGAGCAGCAAATTGAATTGCTAAAGTTGTTGGCGAGCAAGTTGCATTAGCATAGAGATCAGATACGTTACTTATATTTCATAAATAACGCTGCAATGTCATCGCGCTTAGCTTCTCCTATTGCATGTGATGCTGATGTTTCTGTGGCAATCTCGTCCTCAGCTACATATTCAGGTGCTTCGTTGAGAAGAGGGTCGCTTCCGTGAACAGAATGTTTGTCATGAAGTACTGTCAGAAAATTGTGAAGTACTGCACAAGAAACTATAACTTTGACGATGTGGTCCTTCGATTTCTGTTCGATCTTTCCCAGAAGAATTCGAAAACGGTTTTTGATGCGACCGAAGGCGCACTCAACCACAATTCTCGTTCTGGAGTGTCTGTAGTTGTATCTTCGCATTCTTTTGCTTGCAGCAGCAGCAGCCTCAGAATATGGAGCCAACAAATTATGCCACACTTTGTATCCAGCGTCACCAAGCAAGTGCTTGCCCTGTGGCACATACGACGACATTCTAGAGTTAAATGTAAGATAATGATGAATGTTAGTAAAACAAAATAAACGGATTAAAAAACCAAACCTCTTTTTGACACCGGAGCCGTTCCAGAGCGATTGATTGTTGGTCGAGCCTGCTCTAATTGACAGCGACCGGAACACCCCGCGATGATCAACTATGGCTTGCACATTTACTGCAGGGAACCCCTTTCTGCAGTACCAGCCCTCAAAATCGGACGGGCGAGGAATGCAAACGAGTGTGCCATCAATTGCCCCGACGACTCCAGGAAAGTTAGCCAGCGCATAAAACCCGTCCTCCACCGTAGCTAATTCCTCCCCTCTTGGCATCACAATAGCTGAGCTGGCCATGCTTGTAAGGACGTCTAGTGTTTGATTTATATATACCACCGCTCGCGTGTGAGAAATCCCCATGATTGTAGCAGCATTCTCCATGCTACTTCCTTGCGCCAGATAGATCATTGTCAGTGCTAGTCGTTTGATGATGGGGTTCTTAGCATTAGGTCGAGGCTTGATTTTCCACGCAGAGTACACTGTTTTGTGGAGAAGTAGGAAGGATTTCCTTGTGCAGCGAAGATGTGTATCGAACCAGCGTGTTCTTGGCGCCTGAAGTGCGTCCTCGAAGGCGTGGGATGGGAAGGTGGAGATGTTGACTCGTGCGGAGCCATGGGAGCGTCCGTCTGCTGTGGCAGCTACAACAGCCCCGACGCACGCGCAGACGACGGCAATGACGGCTACTTGACTTCTCTCCATCAGAGCTAGAACAAAATTCTGACTTCAGAATGCCGGCGAGCGGTGTTCTGAAAAACAGCATTCTCGGAATGTGAATCATAAAAATGGCACACTGTACCACAATCAACTGACCAATCAAATGCATGTAATGAGGAGGTCCAGAATGCATTCCGGCACTTGGACTAGGGCCTTATTAGTAATACTAATTAGGGCTGCCGAAAATAACATGTACATAACAATAATGACCATTCATATCATAATATTGCAAATGTTATGGTTTACCCAACATGGCATTATTTATGATAAGCATCCCTGGTTGCAGGGATATGGCATTATTTATGTTAGAACAATTCGAGGAGGATTCTATACAAAAACACTGATAGATCACCAAAGTATCTTAAATCATTATTTTTGTTTCTGCTGTAACTAATGGCATTATTTAAGGTTGCAGGTTTTAGAACAAAGTGCCATTATTTATCGCCGCACATCGTCATGCATAAATAAAAATGCCATAATCGGCAGCCCTGGTTAGTATCCATTAAGCCGGCAACCATAGCAAACAATCGATGCACTTACGCCCCAATAGTGCCGCGCTTAACTGTCGTCGTCTCCTTCAACGGATGCAAGTCATCTTCATTGACAAAGTCCCACAGGAAAATACTTTCAGTCTCGCCCACACGGCCGTACGAGATATCTCGGCTTTCTTAAGAGCACTTGTTCTCCTGACATACTTGGGTATTTTCCGCGAAGACGAAGGCAAGAGGAAGATGTCTTTTCCTGGAGAGGGAAGGTCATTCCAGACAAGGTCGACCGGACGTGCGAGGCAGTGATCAACGGAAACGTCCTCGACCAAGTCTATATATGCATGTGTAGGTGCCTTGGTTTTCCACCTGACACGCGGGGCTGCAGGATGCAGTGCCCGGGACGGTGGGTTTCCCAACGCTAGGTAGTTAGTTGTAGAGAGCAACCATCCAAGGGTCATTCGCTCTTTTGCTGCGGCGCGACCAAGCTTCAACGACAAGCATCAACGTCCGCCGACGTTGCGCTCGCTTTCAACCCACCACGCCACTCCCAGGAAGGCCTCATCGACCCAACTCTCGGGCCGGCGCCACGACTCGCGCCACCCCTCGACCTGACTCATCGAGTCCTAGGCTTAATTAACGTGTGGATGGATTGCTCTCTTGCCCCCATGACCTGTACAAAGGAAGGAAACTGGAATCGATGCTCACTGACGTTGTACCGAACATTGAGATTCGTGGATAGCATTTCGATTTGCTTGACGGACGAGCTCATTAGCGAGTAGCTTGACCAAATTACGTCGCAATTCACAATACTGCTACTGGCGGCTTTAAAAGCCTCATACGTGTTCCCAGTGTCCAGGACGAACACCGCAATCGACGTGATTCCAAACCCCGATGAGCCCAAATGCAATGGTTCCCACGAAAAACTCGGCGTAGTGAACGCGCGTGTACTTCCTGTCTCGCCCTGAAGAATTTGAGCTGCCAAGTCCAATTTGGCTTCTGTGCAGACGGCACCCAAGAAGTTGCGCATATTCAAATCGACACGATATGGCCACGGCGAGGCAGTGACACTGCGCGAGAGTCTGCTCTGCTGGTACAGCTTCCGCCGTAGCTGGTCGCTCAGGCTCTCGGCTTGTACGCGTTTATTCAGCTCCAAATCGGCCGTTTCTTTCCATTGAAAGCGAGCCATTGACTGGTTCTGCCGCGACGTAACCAACGCCTCGAGTTGTTGTCGAAAGAGATGCTCGTCCTTCCGTAAAATCTCCAGCTCCATCTGTACCAAAGTAGATATATCGCACACGTAAGAGGCCACCACGAACACACAGCCAAAGCAGAGTAAAACCTTTTTGCGTTGCCGAAAGCGACGAGCATTAAACGCTTGCAGCGCTATTCTTCTGTCACTCCGGTGTAGAGTGCGCGTCGTCTTCTCCTGCATCGATGTACTCTCCTCTCTTTCAACCTCACGCAATGTCGTGAATCTCGTTGTCCAAAGAAGACAATTGTGTCGGCAGCAGCAGCTCTGATAAAATGTCCACTACGTCGGACGAATTCCCATCCGTCAAACAACCTACAGTTAACAAGCACAATGATGAACGTTAACAACTCGGATGATATGCCACGGAAACATTCGGTACAGTTAGTTACCCAGATTGGGCGACTCAAATGCATCGACGGTGGGGGGCATTGTGAGCTCTTCCGTTGGCACTTGGAAGATGAGATCACTCTGAATGGGAAATAGAGTTGACTGGATTGGCTGAAAACTCAGCAGCACGCGATACCTCTGTCACTGCTGGTATTCTTGCCAGCTTCATGTACAGAACACACAGTGCATTCATGTTTGGTCCCATGGAAATACGCAGCTGGTGAAGCACAGAATTGCACTAACTTAAGTACCCCTGCGGCAATAGGGACAACTCAGTCCACCAGTGCAGGTAGATGCATTCACAGTTGAAGAGGTAGCCACATTCCTTGTACTGTACAACTCGACACTCCTTGCCACCAATAGAGCCCGGTTGAACGACCTCTGCCCCCCAGTCTTCACCTCAGAGCCAGTAGTCCCAAGAGTACAACGGCAGTGCGTTGTGTGTCCATTAGTACATCAACAGCAGCTTTGTTTATTTTTTATCTAATCACTTCCCCTTCCGACTCTCGCTCATTACAAGTAAACTTCGCCCTACAATTCGCCCGAGGTACATGTATAACTCGTGAAATCTTCATTGAAATAGGAGGCTCTCGTTTAGGAATCTCACGATAGTACATGTACTGGTAACGTTTCAAGCCCTTGCTCAAGTGCATGCCGTGAACAGCCTTCTGTATCTCTTTGTCAATGAGTCATTGCAGATTGAGTCACTCTACATATGCGTGGTTATGGAGATCACGGAGTAATCTGAAGTAATCGAGTAACGACGCAACGACGAGAACTCTCTCTCGCCTTGTAAGCTTTGAGCAACAACAACACTGCAGTCAACCACTCAATTCCCTCGTACTTCTACGAGCTCGCCTTCTTGTATCGAGTAAAACCACCATGGAGTTGCGAAGTTAGCCAAGGCGTTCTTTCGGACGGTCGAAGTCTACACAGAGAGGTGTCGCTTGCCAATTTGTACGTCTCCAACCAAGTGATTCCAAACGTGAATCTGCCTCGTACATGTACTTACTCAGTCTGCAGTAAGCAGATCCTCTGCTGGGCTCCCCAAGAAATAATCGAACAGCGAGATTATTACAGATTATTACATGGCATGACTCAACGATCTGTTGCTCTTGTCCTACAGCCGTCAATGGCACGCTGCCCACAAACAAGCAACTCGGGGATCGCTCATTCTTCAATTTTCTTCCCAGCAAGAACATCACCTGCCTCTCATCGCAGGACAAGACACACCACTCGACAATGGTGAACATACCAAGCGTCTACGTCATCTCCGCTGCTGTTGCTCTGGTGGCTCTGCAGATGCAGCAAACGGCTGGTAGTTCACTGCAGTACGATCCCTATACGACATGCAACTCGTACGACATCAGCGACGACAACTTCCCTGGCCGCGGTACGGAGGTGGTGGACGACGGCAATTGCAATGTCACCGTGCCCGAGAACCCGAGCCGTCTCGATCCCTCGACCATTCCGACCGTGCCTGTAGCAGACAAGAGTCTGTTAGCCAGCTCGCCAGCGTCGCCGGATGTACCGTTGTTCACGAAGGTGGGCACGAAAATTCAATCGGAGGACACGCCTTCTCCTGATTCCGATCCGGATGAGTACATCGCGGAGCAACAGTCGACGACGCCTTCGCCTCCTGCCGCCTCAACCACTAACCGCAGACTGGAGTGGCTTGACCAAAGTCATATCAAAATGCTGGAAAAGCACTTCCGCAAACCAATGGAAACCAAGCTCAAGAACTTGCCGACTTCTGGTGTGTACTCACCGTCACCTTGGGTGGGATCGGCATGGCCTGTCTACAGGGACGGCATCAATTACGAGTGGAAGAATGGCGAACCGAGCGCTACTGAAAAGTACGCTAAGGCTTTCGGTCTCAATGTGAAGGAGTTCAAAGATAAGTCGTCGGCCAAGAACGGTATCGACTCCAGGAGCAACCGCCCCAAATGCACGACTGACAGCCAGTGCTATGACCCCAAAATCGCAACTGTCTGCGCTAAGCGCGAAGGCAAAAATTCGGGCTACTGCATTCCGACGTGGTTTGGCCTTTGCCACGCCTGGGCGCCTGCCGCCATTCTCGAGAAGGAGCCCCAGTGTCCTGTGACGTACAACGGTGTCAAGTTTGAGCCGATGGATATCGAGGCGTTGGTCACCGGTGTCTACGGTGACGCCAAAATTACAACGGTGTACGCCGGCCCCCGCTACAATGGTAACGACGACTCGGTTGACGAGTATGGTAGTCACACTGACTACTCGTACCGCACCCTGAACCCCGGATTCCTCCACATCGCTGCAGCCAACATCCTCGGCCTGTTGAACTCGACCTTTATCATCGACAGAGATGCTGGTGTTCAGGTCTGGAACCACCCCGTCGTAGGCTTCAAAGTGTACGAGCAAACGGCCATGACCCCCCAGCAGGCTGCGAAAACATTCTATGGGCTGGAAAAGTACCCCCAGAATTCTGATGCCTCAAGTATTGTGTACGTCAAGTCTCGTCTGTCGTGGATCAACGACACGTTGACGGACAGTGTTGATCAGGTGGCTCCAGGTTTGGGTGGGAACTTCACGACGGGCGCGTACTACGACTATCTGCTGGAACTGGATGATGCCGAGGAGATCATCGGTGGTGAGTGGCTGTACGAGTCGAACGACGTCCACCCGGACTTCATGTGGATCGCCAAGCGTCAACCGCCTCGGAAGACTGTAACCAGCTTCGGCCTCAGCTACGCGAATGTGACGATGCTGTTGAAGAAGTCGGTGGAGTGCTCTGACAAGGCTGCGTGATGACTCTTGGCTTCAACGCGTAACAGCGAATGGCTGACGACGAACTTGAGCCCAAACAAAGGAAGAAAACAAAGACAGTAGATAACAAACTCCTCCTACCGGTAGAATTGTCAATAAACCGAAATGATCTGTCATTTGTTTCCTTTGAACGTTGCTTCCTCGTGGGTGAACGAACTATCTGCAAAAAGTACCATGTTAGCTGCCCATGTATTATACACGTATATTACCTCGAAATACTTCGTTATAAACACTTCAAAATAAAATACAAATAGCTTCCAGGACGTAAGTTATGAAAATAGTCCCCAAAAATCTCTGAAAATGGTCGCGCCGTCGTCCGTGCGGGAGACGCCTCTGAGCGCGACGCAGGAGGCGCTGCTTCACTCGCTAGAGCGCCAGCTGCAGCTGCAGACGCAGGCGGACACGCGCGCGTCGCTGCGGCGTCCGGAGGCGCTTCCGACGCTGCGGGAGTTCGCGGCGCAGCGTCCGGTAGAGTCCAAGTGTAATAATAAAACTTGTGTCCACATGGACACTTCGTTCGTGCACTTGTCCTCCCAGATGGACACTTGTCGCCGCCAGTGGGACGCGCTCTACGTCCACGCGCACGCGTCGCAGGCGCTCGTGGCCGACATGGAGGCGAGTCACGTGCAGGTGGCGGCCAAGACGCAGGCGCTCTATCGCTCCTTCGAGGACGTTCTGCAGCAGGTGGAGGCGCTGGACGCGCGCGTGGATGCCATCGCAGCGCCCATGCCGCACTTTACGGCCATTGATGGAGTGGCCCACGCCTTGGGCTTCGGCGTCAAGTTCGCGGCGCCGTCCACGACCAGTTCCGGTCACGTGTTGATGGAGAGAGCAGGACAGAGAGCGAGCAGCAGCAATGTGACGGACGCCGGGAAGGCGGTGCAGGTTTTCCAGCATCGACGCGGCATTGACCCCACCACGCAGAGCTTTGAACAGGCTCTGGACAAGATCGACGCGTCCGTGGCGTATCTGACGCAACATGTAGGCACCAGTTTGAAGGTTTTGTAGTGGAGAGGGTGCTGATGGTTGTTTTTGTGGTGGCTGCTGCTAGTTGGAGTATAAGGATGCGGCGTGCTTCATTGAAGCCTATCGGACGCTGGCTGCTGGAGGGATTCAGTGCTTGAAGGACTACGCGTTGAGTGGACTGGAAGCAGCCAAGGACGCGGTGTACGAGGCCTTGCAGAAGGAAGCAGCGGCGGTGGCGCAGAGTGGCGTCGCGACGTCCTCGGTCAGCCAGCTGGACGAAACCTCAGCGTATTATGTGAACTTTCAGCTGGTGGCGCCGGCGCTGGCTGCCGTTGCCAAGCAGCTTGAACGACTGAATGCTCAGCCACCGCAGGATGCTGCCGAGAATTTGCGTGTGCTGGGAGAAGTGGCGGACGCCTACGCTACCCAACGCATGCAGTTGCTATCTCCAGTGCTTGGCACGTGGCTGGATGCAGCCTCGCAAACGTCGGATATCGTCAACGTACTTCGCACGAGTTGTGCTCAATTGCTGAAGGTGTGCGAGGCAGAATTCCGCCTTTTCCTCAAGCTGTTTGGTCATGATCCTAGCGACGAGCTCTTTTCGTTTTCTAGCCTCGACGTGGGTCTAGGCGAGGACAATCAAGGTGACGAAGATAACGAGAATGCCTTCGAGTACGTTGCTCTTCTGGGGGGGGTTGTCTTGCAAAGTGTTTTCATTACTTACCGGAGATTTTGTTGTTGTTAGACGCCTCATATTCCAGCTGAGCGGGCTGCTGTACAATACTGTTCGACCACAATTTCTAGCTCAAAAGGACCTCGAAGTGCTTTGCGAGGTTATCCAGGTGCTGAGAAGCGAGGTGATCGAGGCAGCAATTACTCCGCGTGCCGCGCTAGTGGGTTATGCTGAGCCAGTAATGCACCGAATGATTCAAGACGCACAGGAACGCCTCATCCTGTGTATGCAGATTTACATCCGTGACGAAATTGAAGGCTTCGTGCCTACTCCCGCGGATCTAGATTATCCAGCGAAGTTGGTGGCAGCAGAACAGGCTGGAGCGTCGTTGTACGCGACGTGGTACCCGTCGCTGGAGCACACGCTAATGCATCTGTCAAAGGGATATCACTTCGTTAAGGTAACGTCTGCCGCAATGTCGTTGTTGGTGCTATCGGGTCGCTGATTAATGTGCATCGATTGAATGGTTTTAGATGGAGATCTTTGAGGAGTTGGCTCAAGACGCCATTCAGATCTGCACGGCATCATTGAAGATGGCCTCCGCCGATATCGCAGCAACTCAAGGAGGGCTGCATGGCTCGCTCTTTCTTGTCAAGCATTTGCTGACGCTGAGAGAGCAAATAACTCCGTTTGAAATCCAGTTCGCACAAACAAGCAAGGCTCTGGACTTTACGAGCAGCGCGGACGCCATGAACGAATTGCTGGTTGATGCTTCGACGTTGTTTCGATTTTCGGGGCCGAATGGTATCGTGGATCTGTTCACGCGCGGCATTCCGCAGATTCAGGAGACGACAGCCGATGTGAAGAAGGAGTTGGAGCAGGAACTCAAGAAGAGCTGTACGGGCTTCATTGAAATTTTGCTGCAGCAGTTGGCCCAGCCGTTGCTTGCACTAATGAAGAAGATTGCGCACGTGCAGCAGGTGCAAAAGGCCACGGCGCTCGACTTCCGTCAGTGTGCGTTCACTGCGCCTGCCGAGGTTAACAATGTGCTTGCGAGTGTCTCCCACCAGCTACGTGAGACTCTGCCCGACATTCTGCAGACCATCCACCTCTACCTTCGCAATGCTTCGACCGAGACGATCCTATTTAAGCCCGTCCAGGTGAGCAAGAATAATGTGCTAGTTTTTTTGTAAAGTACGAAAATTAACCACTTCTTTTTGTGTACTGTAGCGCAACCTGCTGGATGCTGTCGAAAGTCTCAACACGCTCATGGAGCAAACGTACACTCGCGAGGAGCTTCAGCCATGTGAAGAAGTTTTTGTGATTGTACTTCAGCAGCTGCGTGCACTTTGAGGCTGTCGTCACAGCGAATGCCGTTATTGGCAACGCGTTCGATGGTTTCAAGTTTGTCGAATGTTGCAGTGAACAGTTTAGGAAGAGCGCAACAGCAAAATTAATCTTCAAGGTGGAGCGACATTGATGTGCGAGGTTCGTTTTGTGGCAAGGCGGCCAAAGTGATGCAACTCATTGCAGCCAGTGGTAGCGCTGGCGAGGCCATTAACTACGCTAGATTTCGATCGAGCATGCGGATTGAGAGCACGACAAGCAGTGTCGGCACCATAACTTGCTTCGATGCGCTGACCGATGGAAGCAACCAACACAACAACAGTCCACGGAGTTCCGACCAAAATGATCGTAGTGCAGCGTACCCTTCTGAACGGTGGAACTCTGTCGCTTTCTGATTCACGACACGTGCCGCTCTGGTCAACAGCATTCGGCTGCTGACGTTTGAGTCCGTTGGAACAGGAGTTGAAGGCAGATGGCGGCGCTAGTCACCGATGAATCCAGCGACTCGGTCCGCTCGAGTCGGACTCTTGCTGTAGGCATTTCGATGTGAACGGCGCCAACATCCGAAGCGCAGATGGCTGTCCGCAAGTGGAGACGCAGGTGTCCTGGCACCGCATATAATATCCACGAAACTACTGATCATGAGTCATGGAGTACGAAGTGTGAAAGTCGAGGTCCTCCTTCCTGATCAAAGCTGACGTTCGCTACCTCCTCGATTCCCAATGCACGGCCATTAGACACTACATGTATTATAACGCACAGAGCTCCGTCGACCGGAAGGATCCGGGCTCTTCGCCATAGCTGACGTCTCATTTCGACACCATCTGCTTCTAGGGCGTCCTAGTGTTCGGACAATGAAAAACTGGTGAAAATGGCGAGGAGGCAACGGCTGGCGGTGCATCTGGAAGAAATGGCTCTAGTATCCGCCAGCGTGCTCGTTCCAGCGCCCGCACCGCCTCGAAAGCAATACTACGCTGCGTATTAATCGGTTCTCGCTTCAACTCCATGGTCGACAGTCGTCGCTTTCGAACAGCACACTCCTCTCGCTCACAACTCAATTTGCCTCACTCCACACACACTTCAACATGCTCCGTCGACTTGCATGCCTGACTGCCACGCTGGCGGCGTTATCGGTGACGCCATCCACCGCCACGACCTTCACTACTCTCGGCGGCGACAATGGCGCCAATACGGTGGCCCAAGTCGCAGCCTCGGATGACGTCTCCCAGTACGACACTTCTTCGCAGAGCTCATCAACGCAAGTGAACGGTACTGCGGTTACTCAAGTGACCTCGTCCAGCGACTCGGAGCAAGACCAGAGCAGCCAGATCCAGCAGCAGAGCACCTCCGGTTCGGCCGGGACCCAAGCCGGATCGGCGTCAAGCTCTCCGACGCAGAGCAACACGACCCACATCCAGTACAGTATCCGCAACGGAAACGTCTCCAGTATCGGCGTGAACCTTGGGAGCTGGCTCGTGTCGGAGCACTGGATGACCGGTGCCGCCGATTTCTGGAAGGGCGTGAGCGACGAAGACGCCGGCAAGGGCGAGTACACTGCCATCTCGAAGGCGTCCGACCCGGACACGATCCGATCCAACTTGGACTACCACCACAGAACGTTCATCACGGAGAGCGACATCGCCGACATTGCTGCGGCTGGCATCAACACGGTGCGCGTGCCGGTGGGCTACTGGATCGTGGGCTTCGACAACGATGACCCGTCGGGCGAGGCTGCTTGGACGCAGTTCTCCAACGGCACACTCAAATACCTGGACGCCCTCATCACGGACTGGGCCAAAACGCACAACGTCGCGGTGCTCATTAGCACTCACGCCGCCAAGGGCTCGCAGAACGGAGCCGACCACTCGTCCCCATGCGATCCGGGCAACTCGCACTGGAGCGCGTACGACGAGAACGTAGCCAACACCATTTCGATGGTCACGTTCCTTGCCGACAGATACAAGGACGAGGACGCGTTCCTGGGCATCGGTCTCCTCAACGAGCCCAACGCGTCCACGGACGAGGACAAACTCTACGCGTACTACGAAAAAGCGTACGCCGCCATCCGCGAGACGGGCAACGACTGCGTGCTGAGTGTTGCCCCACTACTCTACAAGCAGTCGCCCGATGTCATGACGGACTTTATGCAGGCGCCGTCGTACACGAACGTGTGGGTCGAGTGGCACCCGTACTTCGTGTGGGGCTACGAGGACACGAGCGAGTACGACCTGACCAACACGGCCGTCAAAGTCAACTTCCAGAACAGCGTGAGTCAGTGGAACGCGCGCGAGAACCACAACCGCCTCTTCATTGGCGAGTGGAGCTTCGCCACGGCCGGCAAGTTCGGCGACGACCAGGAAGGCTACTACGAGTTCTGCCAGGCGATGGTGGACGTCATGTACCAGGCCGGCGCGGGCTTCACCTTTTGGAGCTGGCGGCTCTACGGTGACGAGTCCGGCTTCAACGCGTGGTCACTGCGCAGTGTGCTGCGTGATGACCGACTCAAAACCATCTTCTTTTCAGGGTGCTCGACTCAGCAAAGCTAATCATGAGTGTGTGGCTAGTGCGATGTAGCACTGCAATGAGTTTCGGTGTTAGTGGGCAGTGAAATAGTGTAACCAACCAACCAAATAGAGATTGCATTGATGCACTTTCATTCCATGCGCGTCGAGATAAATGGCGATAGCTGGCTACGCAGCCCTGCCGATCTGTATCAGTTGGTGGGGTCGGAGGCGGAAGGCTGGTCGGATTGCTTTGGTGGCGCCTTGACCATCTCCCGCAAATCCGCCTCGCTTTTCCCCATCGCCAAGTGCTCGATCCTGGTGAGAATGACGTGATGCGGCGAGCTGTGCCCAATTTACCTTGAAATGGGTAACATTCCTGAACACCCTTGCTCCCGATATCCGCCAGCAAGACGCTACGACTTGCTGCTAATTCGTTTCGTGCAGGAGATGTGGGCGCTTCATGCATTCTGCTGCATGTACTTCTCCACATTCGATGTACCTTAGTTTGATGCGTTTCGTGTCTGCAGTTTGTATTCTGATTGTCGAGGCAGTCGCCAACTTAAGGTGTAGATTTCTCCTCATACACAGCGCCGGCGGAGAAGTGTGTTTGTTTGATATCCATAGCATCATCCACAAGGTTATAAAATGCATTGCATTCTACAGCAACATCCTTCTCCAAAATGGGTCCCCCCGCCCTTTTCTGCTGAGCTACCCATTTGTCGACCAGGCGACGACCACAGAGTTTCGCCAGGAGGATGGCTCCATCTGTCGCTGGCGTCGATGTGCACGATGGACCAGAAAGATGCAACAGGAGTCCGTCTCGTGCGTGCATCAATCGCTGGCCAGCGCATTGGGACGCCACTTTTCAATTTGCTGCCTTGCGACCATCATGTTGCACTCGATCGTCTGCCTTGTCGCCGCGTGGGCCGTCACCACTTCGGCCATCACGTTCGACTCGTCCGACACTTCCAGCGCCGTCGAACAATTAATGGGCACCGTACAGACCCAAGGGTCCGATACCTCCGCTGCATCATCCGATTCCACCCACATCCAGTACAGTATCCGCAATGGAGAGACCACCAGCAAAGGTGTGAACCTCGGGTCGTGGCTCGTGGCTGAGAACTGGATGACGAGCACCGCCGACTTTTGGACGGGAGCTGTCAATGCGTCCCATGGAGAATACACCGCCATCGCCCAAGCCACCGACCCGGACGCCATTCGGTCCCATCTTGAGTACCACCACTCGACGTTCATCAATGAAAGCGACATCGCCGACATTGCAGCGGTGGGGATTAACACGGTGCGAGTCCCTATCGGGTACTGGATCGTGGGCTTCGACTACAATGACCCGTCGGGTAAAGCCGAATGGGAGGTGTACACCAATGGAACTCTCAAGTACTTGGACCTGTTAATCACGGACTGGGCCAAGAAATACAACGTCGCGGTGCTGCTGAGCATCCACGCCGCCAAAGGGTCTCAGAACGGAGCCGACCACTCGTCACCCAGCGTCTACGGCTCGCAGTTGTGGGGGGCGTACCCTGAGAACGTCAACAACACCATCACGATGGTGTCGTACTTGGCGGAACGATATAAAGACGAGGAAGCGTTCCTGGGCTTCGGGCTCTTGAACGAACCCAACGGAGACACGACCACCGACGTCCTGTACGACTACTACGAGCGCGCGTACGCGGCGATCCGAGAAACGGGCAGTGAGTGTGTCTTGACGATAGCCCCCAGGCTGTCGGAGCAGTCGCCCACCGTCCTCACGGACTTCATGTTGGCCCCCGCGTACACGAACGTGTGGGTGGAATGGCACCCGTACTTTGTGTGGGGCTACGACGACGTGTCGGACGAGGACCTCGTGAACACGAGCGTCAAAGTGACTTTCCAGGGGGACGTGGCCAAGTGGAACGCCATCGACAACCACAACCGCCTCTTCATCGGCGAGTGGTGCTTCGCTACCAATGGCAAGTTCGAGGATAATGAGGAGCTGTTCTACGAGTTCGCACAGGCCGAGACAGACGTGGTTAACCAGGCGGGAGGTGGCTGGACGTACTGGAGCTGGCGCATTTACGAGGACGAAACTGGAGACAATATGTGGTCACTGCGCTCGGTGCTGCGTGACGACAAGCTCAAGGAGATCCTTTTCCCTTCCAGCAGTGGTAGCTCCTCCACGAGTGACCAGCAGCAGCAGCACGTGCAGACTGGGAGCTCCACCTCCACTGACCAGACGCAACAGCAACAGCAGTCGTAGGTTGCATCTTGGACGGTGGTTCTGTGTTCAAACATGTAGAGTGAGTGCGTTGAGATCGTGTAGTAAGAAGATCCTTCAGCTGAAACAAATAGAAGCAGTCTTTTCAAACATCAAACGTTCATGACTCACCCTGCCATAAAATGTTCTTCAAAGAGTTTACAGTCTCAAGTGTTGATAGTTTTGCTACGTTCGACAAGGTCCAGAACGAGGCTGCGTCTGCTAATGTGGCGATTGTCAAAGACTTTGCGTTGGTTTTGTGTGCTTTGGTTTTTTCGAGCCCTCGTCTTCGCGTCGCACCCTCGGCATCTCACTCCAAGCCCATCAAGTGCCTCGCAACGGCCAAAACGATAGCCGGGTTGGCTATTTTCAAGCGTGCACGGCATGCAGCATCGCAGGCCATGAAGCTGCTAAATAAAACTGCATCAGAGCCGTAGGAATGCTGCAGTTTTCCGTTGCGTCCCAGTCGTGCCGAGGTGAGTTTCGTGCAGCAACTTGCACGCGTGTGCCGCCTCATTCTCTTTTTGTCGTCGACGCATTCGGCAGTTCGAGGGAGCAGGACTTTGCAGCACTTCCGACACTTTTCAACCTTTTTTTCAGGTTGGCGACGATGGGATCGCGATTCCGGTCGAGGGGTGTGACCACCAAGTCAGTTGTGGTCCTGCTACTGGCTGTGAGTTTCGTTGCCACTACGAACGCAGCGATGTCGGCGGAGATGGTGTCCAAGTTGCGCGGGTTGAGTCGGAAGATGTACGAGCAGCAGCAAGAATACGCTTCTACTAGCAGATCCGTCGTCACCTACCGACGACTTGATGCTGCTGCAGCGGAGGCGGATGCATCGGCCAAAGCAAACGAAAGTCGGAGCTTCCGTACGCAAAGCCATCAAACAACTTCGAGGAGGAACCGACAAGTTCTACCACGACCTCATCACTGCTGCCGAGATCTACATGTGCGAGCAAGACGTGAGCAACAAGAAGAAGGGCCCCACCGTCCGCTATGTGGACTGCGACGCCGATAACGCCTACAAGGACGACAACGGAGAGCCTGTGAAATTGACCATCTCGGAGCTGACCGACTCGGACGTTGTGAGCAACTACGGCCAAGGTCGGTGCGAGATCAACCCCGACTGCTACTGGGGTGAAATTCTACCTGGTGACACGACTCGTGCCAAAGTGTACGCGGATGCCGATAGTACCATGGATGCATCGGCTGCTGATTCCAAGATCAAAGAGTGGTTGACGGGTGTCATTGCGTTCATCATCCCCGGCATCGTGCTGGGCGTCTTGAGTTTGCTCACGATGGTCTTTTTCATGATCTGCCGCTGCTGCTGCAATCGATGCGGTGGTCGGTTCCCCCGTGAAGAGGGATACACGTGCATGCAGAAGTTTTTGCCCATTCTCTTCTTCTTCCTCTTCGCCATCGGCGTCGTGGTCGTGTCTGCAGCAGCATTTCTCTACCGGGGCACCATGCTCACGGCTGTGGGTGACATGTTCAACACCACGTCGGGCACGTTGGATAATGGTAGCGACTGGATCGTCAGTATCCGCACGCCGATGGAGGAAATTGCGGCACAAGTGACGAGCTCGGGAGAAAGTGTCAAGGCCAAACTGGCAGGCACCGATTTCATCGACACTGGCGTCAACAGCATCACGACGAAGCTCAGGAGCATGGGGACAGCAAGTTCCAATTTGGCCACAGTCCCTTCGGGCTGCAAAGCGAGTACAAGCAGCCCAAATTCGTGCTTAGTTTGTACAAAATGCACTGAAGCTGGCACTGGAGCTAACGGCGCAGCAGATGAAGTCGAGAAAAACACCGAGCCGGGTATCAAAGACCTGAGCAACGTCAAGAAGCAGCTCAATACTCAGCTCGTTGATATCTCGACCACCGTCCAAAGCTCGGTGGACACCCAAGTGGGGACTGCCAACGACCTCATTGTCACGGTTGATGACACGAAAGGTGACGTGGAAGACTACAACAAGAAGTTCCAGGACTACCGTGACATGCTCGGGTATGCGGTCATGGCCCTGTTTGCTCTTGCGCTGGTGGTCATCGTGATTGGCTTCATTGGAATTCTCTTCGGTATCACGCCGCTCAAGGCGTTGGCCAACATTATGCACATCGCCTACTTCCTCGGCTTCATTGCATTGTTCCTCACGTTCATCATCAGCTCCATTCTGCTGGCGGCGGGTGTTCTACTGGGAGACGCGTGCGAAGTGACCACAATTTTCGCTACCAACTGGACGGTGCCACTTGGCGACTCGGCGAAAGCTGTGGACGCGTGTTTCCAGAATGAGTCTCTCATTGACGTCTTCAACCTGTCGGACAAACTCAGTTTCGCTCGAGGTGGAATCGAATTCCCTGATCTTGACATGACCTCGGTGCTCGACTTCTCACAACTGGATGAATTCACCGACACAGTGAAAGACCTGGACGAAACTTCGTTTGGCTTTAGCAGCTCAAGCGACTTTGCCTCCAAGTTTGCGGCAGCTCTTGCAGGTTTCAACAGCTACGCTACACAAAATTCTGGAAGCTGCCAGCTAACCGATACCTACACGACTGCCAACGTGCTAACACCGTGGTTAGATATCAGCGGTACTGCAACAAGCTCCATGACTGCAGTGAACTACATCAAGGACCGATACAGCGGCAAGAACTCCGTCTGCACTGGTTCCTCTGGGAACGGCCAGCCCTTCCAATGCCAAGCGACTACTTGCACGTTCTCAGTCTTCATGGGAGAGCAATTTCAAATACTGTTCAACTTGGCTACCGCCAAGTATTTCCTGACGCAGATTCACAGCGACGCCGACAGTATCTCGGCCACAAAAACCGATTTCTCGACCAAGACGACGAAATTCAACGATGATATCAACGACATCAAGGCCGACCTCAACACCAACCTCATCAAGTACGTGGGTGAATTCGAGGACGCCATGCACTGCACTTTCATCGCTGACGGGTTCTGGACCATCTACGATTCGCTGTGCGGAGACCTGATGCCTGCTATCACGATGATCGCCCTCATGCTGTTCCTCTGCGGAATTTTCCTCATTCCGGTCAACGTCTGCCTCATCATCGGCGTCAAGCGACTCAAGGCACACGGCAATGGGCACATCATGGACACTGAAATGAAGTTTAAGTAGACGAGGTAGACAGTATTGGAGGTGACAACCTTCACGCTAGAGTTCTTCATTCGAGACACTAGCAGCTTTATGAAAATATTTTTCTTCATTCATAAATCACAGACTTTGTTAAATGCACCAGCACCGGAAAGCTCGAAAAGATGAATCAATCCTACCTCAGGTAAACGAACGCACCAGGTCGTTTCCCCTACAAAAGACAAAGTAGTAACACGCAAACGCTGAAAACTTCAACACCAAAATAAAACGAATGCGTTGCTCTTGGGTCCGACCAAGTCTTATAGGCGTATTTGCCCACTGATCTGCTCCATTTATTTTTTCTTTGCCGAGTGCGTTCTCCGCCAGGAAGCTGACGCTTGCAACACTTAGAGCGCGTCCATCAATCGAGGCATTTGTAACAATGAACCAACGATTTCGAAGCGCACAATGTGCAAGAGTGACAAGACAAATTCTGAAGAGTTTGTTACTGGTGATTTTCCTTACTACTGCGAGTGCCGACGACCAACCTGTTGAATTGAGCCCAAAACTCAGCGATCCCAACCAAATTGTTCCAGTTCAAAGCAGCAACTATCCCCCCAACGACGCGTTGACCACCACAACCAATGCGTTATCTCCGTACCGAAGACTGGACGAGATTGCAATCGAGGCGGAGAGAGCAGCTGTGAGAGCGAGTGGAATCGGTGCGTTATTCAGCAGAACATTCAAGCAGCTTCGTGGAGGAACGAGCGAGTTTTACCAAAACCTCATCGTTGCATTGAAGATCACACTATGCGAGCACGGCCTGGGCAAAAACTCCATTCGGTTCGTGAAAAGCTCCGATGAAATCGCGTACAAGAACGACAACGGCAAGTGCGTGCGGTTGCGCGTATCGAGCATGACGGATGATAAGGTCAAAGAAGCCTACAACAACGGACTGTGTGAGGTGCAGCCGAACTGCTACTGGGCTCCGATCAATGACGGAGATATCAATCGGGCTAGAGTTTATGCAGACCCGGACAGCCCAATGGGTAAGGACACTGCTGCTACCAAAGTCAAGGAGTGGGCTTCTGGTATTATCGGCTTTGTGGTTCCTGGGATTGTTTTGGGCGTGCTGAGCTTGTTGACAATGATCTTGTTTTTGATTTGTCGCTGTTGCTGCAATCGCTGTGGCGGTGGAAAGCCACCCAAACAGGGCTACACGCGCATGGAGAAGTTTTGGCCAGTTTTCTTCTTGCAGATCTTCGCTATCGGAGTTTTAGTAGTGTCCATTGCTGCGGTGCTGTACCGCAACTCCATCCTAGGCTCTGTAGACGATATTTTCAACGCGACATTAGGTGTCCTTGAGAACGGCAGCGACTGGGTCGTGAGTATTCGGACTCCGCTGGAAAACGTTCGAGACAAGGTGAACGTCTCGGTGGCTCTCGTCATAAAGGAGCTTAACGGTTCGGATTTCATCGAGGACGGAGTCTACGCGCTTATTGACAAAACTACGCGAGTTTGGAGACTACTCTGCAAACCGCACCCTTCCCGATGGCTGTGTAGTTTCCACAGACCAGTCCAATGAGACGTACATGGGTACAAATGGCAACATTTGTCTCCCTTGTGACGTGTGCACAATGATTAGTACGAGAATTGACGCAACCTCCGATGAAATCGAGGTACAAGCTGAACCAGGTATACAGCAGTTGATCACAGTCCGATCGCAGTTAAACCACAAGCTCGTCAATATTGCCGACTCGGTGAAAGACGCCGTGAGCTCGAAAGTTGTGACTGCCAATGAACTCATTACCACGCTCGGGGTCACGCATGACAAGGTCTACAGCTACGACAACACTTTCCAGACCTATCGCGACCAATTTGGCTTTGTGATCATGAATCTCTTTTATTTCGCTGGAGGTGTGATCGTTTTGAGCTTCGTGGGCATCCTCGCCAGTCTCACGTCGTTGAAATCGGTTGCTAACACCATGCATGTCGCCTACTTCCTCGGCTTCATCGTTCTCATTCTTGTATTTATCACCAGCGCTATCGTTGTCGTCCTTGGAATCATCCTCGGCGACGCGTGCGAGATGACGTTCATATTTTCAAGCAATTGGACGGTGCCTCTGGGAACCTCAGCGAGGGCTGTCGACGCGTGCTTTCAGAACGAATCTCTGATCGACGTGTTTAATTTGTCGACTCAACTAGAATTCGCGCGTGGCGGCATCCAGTTCCCAAAGATTGATGTGGACTCCATGCTCGATTTTTCCGCCTTGGATAACTTCTCGGCAGTGGTCAATACCACAAAAGACACTGCGTTCGCTTTCAGCGAAACTCATTTCGACGAGATCGTGCAGTTTATCAACACGTACGCAACTCAAAGCGACGTCTACTGCACGCTGAATGATGAATACACGACGGAAAACGCTCTACAACCTTGGGTGGACAACGGCGAGTTCTCGACAGATACCCCGGTGAAATACATCACGAGGCGATACGAGCCTTACAATGACGGCTGTGCGGGGATCCCGTATCCCGACTACGGGAAGCCATTTGTGTGTACGAATCACACGAATCCGTGTGCTTTCTCCGACTTTATGGGGGAGCAGTTTGTCATTCTTGCTAACGTTGCGAGCATCAAGAACAGTGTGCACGACTTCGTGAACCATCTACAAGAAGATGTTACGGACGTCGTCGCCTTCACGCACGAGTTTAAAGCCAACATTACCAACCTCTTGGGGAGAATTGAGACCATCAAGACCAACCTCGAAAACAGCCTCATCAAGTACGTCGGCAACTTTGAGAAGGCCATGTACTGCACTTTCGTCGCTGACGGATTCTTCAACATGTACGACACCATTTGCGGAAGTATGGTGCCGTCAATCACGATGATCGGGGTTACGCAGCTAGCGGTCGGGATACTTTTCATCCCTCTTAACATATGCCTCATCATTGCTGCCAAAAGACTCAAAGCCGGCAAATTTCGCCCCATCTTGGTCAGCGACTTCAAGCTCACGAGTGAGTGGCCCTACTGATGCAGTAGTATTTCCAACATTATCCATGGAGATCGACAAATTGTCAGACAAAATCGAGGTAAAGCTGACGAAGTGTCTGCACCATGCGTTGGCCTCGTGTTCTTGGTATGAAATTGCAGCGGCGGGATCTTCCTCATTCCGGTCAATAGCTGTACAACCGATTGGCTCTGGAATGAACACCAACATGGGAAAGTGCTTAGAAATCGGTGGCATGCGGCAGTCGGTTGTAATCGCGGCGCAAAAGCTGCCAGCACGAGTTGCACTATGACCGCACCGCCTCCTCTGGTCTGATAACCATGACTCATGCTGTTAAAGCACACTTCATAATGCAGCACGACGCACGCTTTATCATTTTAGTCTCGCTTCACATGGTCTGATAATGATAAACTTGTGAAACAAGCATAGATAGTGACACAGTCAACGCAAACGATAGCAGCCAGTGAAAAGCAAATGATCCGTGGTGAGAAGACTTCCACTCATTGGAACACTTCGCGTGGCGACCGAGTGCTTTATCTGATTATGTGGAACCAGACATGGAGATTTCATTTGAGGGCAAACCTCAGGTATCACCCAAACTTCGCGTGCACCCCTCGTGGTTTCATCAAAATCTACCATAACGCATTCCGACATCCACGAGAGAAGCAAAATCTCCGCACTAATCTCGCGGTTCAAACCAGTTCAAGATGCAATTTCATCGCAGAACTTCTATCGGTTGCATAGCTTTCGCTATTGCCACTTTGCTGGTCGCGTTGGCTTCTGCCGACGCCGGGTCATCAGGCAACAACACTCGAATCGATGCTTCCGCAGCCCCCACACACGTTCAAACGGGAATTCGCAGTGGCCTCGTGAAGAGCAGAGGTGTAAACCTCGGTGGATGGTTGGTGGCTGAGCACTGGATGACAGCCGATGCACCTTTCTGGAGCGGTGTCGAGGATCGCTTTGCCAACTCGGGTGAGTACACAACCATCACGAAAGCGGCAAACCCGGACGCCACCCGCTCCAAGTTGGGTGACCACCACGCAACCTTCATTTCTGAAGATGACATCGAGCAGATCGCAGCGGCGGGGCTCAACACGGTTCGCGTTCCTCTGGGATTTTGGATTCTGGGCTACGACAATCACGACCCGTCCAACCAAAACGAGTGGGAGGCGTACACACGCGGCACGATCGTGTACTTGGACCAGCTCATCAGAGACTGGGCCAAGAAGCACAACGTTGCCGTGTTAATCAGCCTGCACGCCGCCAAGGGGTCGCAAAATGGTGCGGACCATTCGTCACCTGCAAGTCCGGGGCACTCGTTCTGGAGCCAATACCCGGAGAACGTGGCCAACACTGTCGAGGTAGGACGCTTCCTCGCTGAACGGTATCTTCATGATGAAGCCTTTCTCGGTATTGGTCTGCTCAATGAACCGAGTGGCAGCACAGACGAGAGAGTGCTGTACCAGTACTACAAGGACGCGTATCAAGCGGTGCGCTCGACCGGGAGCAACTGTGTGCTGAGCGTCATGCCCATGCTACAGAAGCAAAGTCCCGACGAGATGGTGGGCTTCATGGAGGCGCCGGAGTTCACGAACGTCTGGGTCGAGTGGCACCCATACTTCATCTGGGGCTACGAGCACACGTCGGACGAGCAGTTGGTGAGCGTGTCCGTCAAGCAGGAGTACAAGGCGCGCGTGGACAAGTGGAACGCCCGTCCGAACCACAACCGCTTGTTCGTGGGGGAGTGGAGCGTGGCCACCGCTTCCAACATGCGCCGCAACAACCCCGACTTGTTCTATTCGTTCGCGATGGAGCAGCTCCACGTGCACGAGCAGGCGGAAGGAGGCTGGACGTTGTGGACGTGGAAGGCGGCGGGAGGCAGCGGCAGCGACGTGGACAACTGGAGTCTGCAGAAACTGCTCGTCGACGACCGACTTCGACAAATGCTGCGCAGCGGCCTGTAGCTTCGTTCATTCATCGGCCTAATAGAGCCCGTCATCTAACTGGAATCGCTTTGTGCATGTTGAAGTGGAGACCGTACACAACTTCAGAAAGCCAGTGTACTGTACCACGCCGACGCATCCTCTTCAGAAGTTCGAGTGCAGTTTGGTTTGCTCTTTTGTACACTGGACGCGTTCTCTTCGGACTGACAAGTGCTCGGTCTCAACAGCAAAGGCAACCGATCGATCACGACTGCTCCTGGCTGATTGGGACACTGCCGTGTCACAGTTGGGCGGACATTGCGTTTTGTGGTTGGGGACAGTTTGGACCGCTGTGGGGACAATTTCGCAGCATATTCAGACCAAGAGAAATTTGTTAAACATTGCATAAAACGTGGCCGGAATCCGGCGATCCAAGTCGCGATCTCAAACAACCTCGACATTCCTTCGTCTTCTTTCTCTCTCGTTTTGCATTCTCCTGAAGCCAAATAACCCCCAGCCAGCCAGACAATGAACGGCAACAGACTGGAGCTCCTGGCCGAAGCGCTCCGTCTATTGTGGCGATTGTGCAAAAGCACATAAAGTTCAAGTTGCCGCAGTGGCAGAAACCGGACCTTTGGGGTGTGTGGCTCTGCTCGTTTGATCGCAGCCTCCGTCTAAACAAGGCGGGGCGGCGCATACTGAGCGTCTGAAGTCTCTTTCATGACATCCGTCCCAAACCCACCATCTGTCATTCATGCCAGATCGCAGTCTCCATGGGCCGCGACGGTCCTCAGCCTCAGTTCCCATCTGCGGCCCAAGGAGAGAGACCCCCCGCCCGATAGATAGAAATCATGACGCAGCAGTGGCTCGCTAAGGCCGTGCGCCGCAGCGTCCGCGCCAGCGTCTCGTCGCGCGTGGCCCCTTCGCGTGTTGCCACCCCGAGCAACGTGGCTGCTCGCTGGACGCGCGCCTTCTCGTCCACGCCGCACCCGAGCGAGACCTTCATGACGGGCACCAACAATGCCTACGTGGAGGAGATGTACTCGAGCTGGAAGAGCGACCCGGCGAGGTTGGTATACCCATTTCTAACCGTTTCTTATTCGACGTATACCGCAACACGTGTATACACTGACTAACCTGTATACTTTTTGCTTTGTATACACAAGTGTACACAAGTCGTGGGACGTATACTTCCGCCAGATCGAGAGCGGCAGTGTGCCGGGCGAGGCCTTCATCCCGCCGCCCTCCATCCAGCAAGGTGTGACGCCCGTGCGCTCCGTGGGGGCCGCCGCGTCCTCGGCGCAGAACGACGCGCTGGGTCTGAGCTACCTCATCCGCGCCTACCAGGTGCGCGGTCATGAGGCCGCCAATCTGGACCCACTGGGGCTGCAGGAGCGTCCGGCGCTGCCTGAGCTGGACATTGAGATGTACGGCTTCTCGCAGAAGGACCTGGACCGCGTGATCGCCATCCCCAAGAACTTGTGCGTGCTTTTCTTCCTCTATGTTTTTTATTGTTTGATACAGTAGGATCTGATAGTTTTATTCGTGTTGTGATGTGATCTTTTGCAGTTCGTCGGGCGTGTCGGGCTTCTTGGAGGAGCTGGCGGACGGCAACAACAGCATGACGCTGGGCCAGATCATCCAGCGGCTCAAGGAGACGTACTGCAGCTCCATTGGAGTGGTGAGTGACGGCAGTTTGATACGCAGTTTGAAAGTGGAGTTCTAACCTTTTTTCTTTCTGTTGGGCAGCAATACATGCACATTCTGGACCGTGAGCAGTGCAACTGGATCCGCGCCAAGATGGAGCACCTGGTCAAGGACGAGGAGCCCAAGGAGAAGAAGATGCACATCCTCGAGCGTCTGGCCTTCTCGGTCGTCTTCGAGCGATTCTTGGGCAACAAGTACAACACGACTAAGCGTTTCGGTCTGGACGGCGCTGAGAGTCTGATTCCTGGCCTCAAGTTTATGATCGACCGCGGTACGCAGCTCGGTATGGAGCACCTCGTGATCGGCATGCCTCACCGTGGCCGTCTCAACGTGCTGTCGAACGTGATCCGCAAGCCAATCCAGCAAATCTTCAAGGAGTTCCAGGGCACGCACATTGATGTGGAATCTTACAGCGAGCCCGATGTGGAGGACTGGTCGAACTCTGGCGATGTCAAGTACCACTTGGGAACGTCATACGACCGCGCTTACCCGGATGGTCGTCAGGTGCACCTTTCGCTAGTGGCCAACCCGTCTCACTTGGAGGCTGTTGACCCAGTCGTGGTGGGCAAGGTTCGCGCCAAGCAGTTTTACCTCGGCAACGACGCCGACGCCGAGAAGAAGGTGATGCCTCTGCTGCTTCACGGTGACGCTGCTTTCAGCGGTCAGGGTGTCGTTTACGAGACCATGCATCTGTCGGGACTCGAGAACTACGACACGGGCGGTACCGTTCACGTGGTGGTGAACAACCAGATCGGTTTCACGACCGACCCGAAGAACTCGCGCTCGTCGCAGTACTGCACGGACCTTGGCAAGGCTATGGACGTGCCTATTCTGCACGTGAACGGCGACGACCCGGTGTCGGTGGTGAAGGTGTTTGAGTTTGCGGCGGAGTGGCGCCAGAAGTGGCGCTCGGACGTGATCATCAACTTGACGTGCTACCGTCGCTTCGGCCACAACGAAGTTGACAACCCGTTCTTCACGCAGCCTCTCATGTACAAGAAGGTTGGCCAGATGAAGTCAGTGCTGGACACGTACATTGACCAGCAGGTGGCCGCTGGTACCGCGACTAAGGAGGAGTGCGACGCCGTTGTGTCGAAGGTCTGGGACTTCTTCCAGATGACGTTCGAGGAGACGGAGAAGTGGGAGGACACGAAGAAGAGCGACTGGCTTGCTAACCGCTGGGACTCGTTCAAGAGCCCCAACCAGCAGTCGCGTATTCGCCCTACTGGTGTGCACATGAACGTGCTGAAGCACGTGGGTGAGAAGATTAGCACGGTAACCCCGGGTCTCAAGGTCAACCGTCAGCTTGAGCGTATTATGTCCGCCAAGAAGAACACCATCGAGTCGGGCGAGGGCATTGACTGGGGTACCGCTGAGGCTCTTGCCTGGGGCACATTGCTACTCGAGGGCAACCACGTGCGCATTAGTGGCCAGGATGTGGAGCGTGGTACGTTCAGCCACCGTCACGCTGTGCTACACGACCAGGAAACCAACCATGAGTTCGTGCCACTGAACCACCTGGCCACGAAGACTATCCCGTCGGCTCCGCTGGAGTACAAGACGCCGGGCGGTGCTACCGTGCCAGACACACAGGCTGAGTTCGTGGCATCGAACAGTTCTTTGTCCGAGTTTGGTGTGCTGGGCTTTGAGCTTGGCTACTCGCTGGAAAACCCCAACGCACTGGTGATGTGGGAGGCTCAGTTCGGTGACTTTGCTAACGGTGCGCAGATCATGATCGACCAGTTCTTGAGTGCTGGAGAAGACAAGTGGATGCGTCAGTCTGGTCTTGTGATGCTGCTGCCTCACGGTTACGAGGGCCAGGGAGCTGAGCACTCGTCGTGCCGCGTTGAGCGCTACCTGCAGCAGACGAATGACGACCCGAACGTCGTGCCGCTCATGGACGAGGAGAACCGCATGCAGATTCAACACACGAACTGGCAAGTGGTGTACTGCTCCACCCCGGCCCAGTACTTCCACGTTCTGCGTCGCCAGATCCACCGCGACTTCCGCAAGCCGCTGATCTCGGTGCAGCCGAAGCACCTGTTGCGTCTGCGCCAGGCATCGTCGAAGCTTGAGGACATGGCTGAGGGTACGCAGTTCCAGCGCCTGATTCCGGAAGTTGCGCCGGAGAGGCTGGTTGAGGACGAGCAGGTGAAGCGCGTGGTCTTCTGCTCGGGTAAGATCTACTACGAGCTGGCCCAGGAGCGTGATGAGAAGGACATCAAGGACGTGGCCATTGTGCGTGTAGAGCAAATCGCGCCGTTCCCGTTCGACAAGGTGGCGGAGCAGGCCGCTCGTTACCCGAATGCCGACATCAAGTGGGTACAGGAGGAACCCCAGAACATGGGTTTCTGGACGTACGTGGCGCCTCGCTTCGAGACGGCGCTGACGCAGCTGAACAGCGACTCTCGTCGTCCCAGTTACGTCGGTCGTGCCCCCGCTGCGGCTCCGGCCACGGGCTACCACGCCGTGCACCAAATCGAGCAGGACCGTATCATCAAGAAGGCGTACAAGTTGTAAGTGTCGCTGGTGCAGAAGGGAAACATGATTCGCTACGATTCGCGTTCCTCTAATGAGGATGCCAGAGCGGAGATGACGATAGTTCGTATGGCAAAGCAGCCGAAGCAGACCTGCGTGCCGGTAGAAGGACTTGGCGTATTTTGTTAGCTTGTAACCACTCGCTTCACATAAGAAAAAGTAAACAAAGATGTCCAACAACAAAACCATTTGGGACTTTGTATTGAGATTTCAACCTTCGGGTTTGTTATCCACTGCCTTGTTGAGTTTGAAGATTTCTGCTTCGATATCCGCCCGTGTTGGGCAATCGCACCAGTCTCTTACGCGTTGAGACCAAGCTTCATGACGGAAGGTGCAGCCTTGTCAGAGCACTCCACCGACTTCTCCAACAGCATTGTCACGTTCGCGTAGCTGAGACCGAAGCTGGTTACAGTCTCTAGAGCCGGCTTGCCTTCCATGATCCACATGAAGTCCGGGTGGACGTCGTTCGACTCGTACAGCCACTCACCCCCGATGATCTCCTCGGCATCATCCAGTTCCAGCAGGTAGTCGTAGTACGCGCCCGTCGTGAAGTTTCCACCCAAACCCGGAGCCACCAGGTCAACACTGTCCGTCAACGTGTCGTTGATCCACGACAGACGCGACTTGACGTACACAATGCTGGAGGCATTTGCGTTCCAGGGGTATTCCTCCTGGTTGTAGTAGGTTTTCGCAGCCTGCTGAGGTGTCATGGCTGTTTGCTCGTACACTTTGAAGCCTACGACGGGGTGGTTCCAGACTTGAATACCGGCATCTCTGTCGATGATAAAGGTCGAGTTCAACAGGCCGAGGATGTTGGCTGCAGCGATGTGAAGGAATCCGGGGTTCAGGGTGCGGTACGAGTAGTCTGAGTGAATACCATACTCGTCAATCGTGTCGTTGTTGCCATTGTACCGGGCACCGGTGAACACCGTTGAGATGTTAGCCTCGTCGTAGACGCCGGTGACCAACGCCTCGACATCCATCGGCTGAAACGTGACACCGTTGTACGTCACAGGACACTGGGGCTCCTTCTCGAGAATGGCGGCAGGCGCCCAGGCGTGGCAAAGGCCAAACCACGTCGGAATGCAGTAGCCCGAATTTTTCGCCTTCGCGCTTGGCGCAGACAGTTGCGGTTGTGGGGTCATAGCACTCGGTGTCCGACGTACACTGGGGACGATAGTCCTTGGAGTCGATACCGTTCTTGGCCGACGACTTGTCCTTGAACTCCTTCACGTTGAGACCGAAAGCCTTAGCGTACTTTTCAGCAGCGCTCGGCTCGCCAGTCTTCCACTGGTAGTTGATACCGTCCCGGTAGGAAGGCCACGCCGATCCAACCCAAGGTGACGGCGAATACTCAGCAGAAGTCGGCAAGTTCTTGAGCTTGGTCTCCATCGGTGTACGAAAGTATTCTTCCAATTTGGCGAGGTCTTCATTTTCAATCCACTCCATCCTGCGGCCAGTTGCCGGACGGTTTGGGTCTTCGGGCACGGTGACAACACAATTGCCGTTGTCGGGGATCTCCGTACCACGTCCAGGAAAGTCATCGTCGCCGATGTCGTACGAATTGCACGTCGTATAGGGATCGTACTGCAGTGAACTAGCAGCAGTTTGCTGCATCTGCAGAGCCACCAGAGCGATAGCAGCGGAAACGACGTAGACGCTTGGCATGCTCACCATGGTCGAATGGAGTATTTTGTCCTGCGGTGAGAGGGCTGGTAATGTTGTTGCTGGGAAGAAAATTGAAGAATGAACTTGTTTGTTGCGGGGCAGCGCACCACCGACGGTTGTTGCGATAGGGGCAACACTATCTTTGAGTCGTATCATGTAATAATCCCGATGTCCGATTCTCAACCTGCTGTTTTGAAGGGGTACAGGATGGCGTGGGGAGCGGAGGATCTGCTTACTCTTGGCTGAGTAAGCGCGAGACTGGTGTGTATGTATTAGTACACATGTACTATCTCGGAATCGCTTAGAGAGGGAACAACTGTAGTTCCTTGAAAATCACAAAAAGTTAACAAAACGTTTAGCCGCGGGTAGCATTAATCCACGACTTGGAGTGTAAATTCACTGTAGGAGATGTCCTCGTGATAATCATTTTACATCTATTACACCCCCGCCGTGGCCATGTGCATGTACACGTACGGTATCCCAGCGTAATCCGCTTTTGTAAGCGAGTCGGGACGCAACGACGTGGAGGCTCCGTGTACATGTATTCAGTGAATACTTTTCATTATGCACTCTGTGCAAAAGGCCACAGTGCTGCAAATCCGGTTACACGTTGTTCTAGTTTTTGTTGTCTACATGTATTAGTCCCGGTGACGAGATTTACCCTCCAAACTCTTGCATACTTGTAGATGAAGTTAAAAAAATGATACTTCTTTTCAACCATGCACTAGCTGTACGACACTCTAGTTAGGCGTCCCATAAACGGCATCCGTACTTTTCAGGCGCGCCCAAGCGTCCCGTAAACTTCAGCGACAATCTGCCTTTATCGAACGAGAGCAATGCCGCAAAATTCTTCAGTATTGCCCTTTGATATATTTTAATAAGCAAGACGTTATAAGATCTTTAATTGCGAGAATTTACGCCAAAGGAAGGAAATTAGTGCCGCCACAACGATCATTTCGAAAGGTTGTTGTGATCTAGATGCACACAGAGACCTAATTGATGCATCCTGCACCAACATATGATTACGAGACGTGCAAAATGTTGGAACATGAGTAGGTTGTCTGAAAATCCCGGTAGGCCGTCGGTCGACAACTGTGTCTTCCACGCTGGTGTGAACCCTGCTGGCTACACAGCCTATTTTATTTACGTTCGTCCTGTCACTCAGTCTACGCCCAACCATTACCTTCGTGCACGTTTGCTTCCTCCGTCCGTTCAAGATCCCGCGTCGCTCGCTTAGTCACTGGGGCTCGACGCACACTCAGATGCCGCCCGTACACCGCAACCTTCAGCAAACTCGGGAGCGTTCTCCCTGTCGTTCACTCGCTCGTCCGTTCTCAGCCGCTGTCCACGTCGGCCGCTGTCGTTCGTCGTCTGAGCCCAGCAATGCCGTCGCGCCACTAGTTCCCAGTCCGTCCGTTCCGTCCGTTTGTTGCCCGTTCCCTGCTCACCAAAGCAGAGCTCGTGCCCTGTGTCGGTCCTCTGCAGTTGCAGACTTCCAGTCCAGATTCAGTGGTCGCTCCCAGCTCACCAAAGCAGGGTTCGTCCACCTCAGCCCGTCTCGAAGGACTACTCGTCGTCCGTCTCGTCCGGGTCGTACGTCACACTGCAGCTCCTGCCTGTGTTGCCGTCGTCCAAGTCCGAAGTGATCTGCTCACTTGCGTCCTCGTCGTCCAGTTTCGAAGTCTCTCTCTCACTTGCGTTCCACGCCGCAGATTCCGAAGTACCACTTGCGCTCTCCGCGTCCAGTTTCGAAGTGAAGCGCTCGCTTGCGCTCTCCGCGTCCAAATTCGAAGTGAACCCAGCCATCTGTTCACTGACTAGGTTACCCACTTCGTTCATCAACTGCCAAATCTCATCGTGGCCCACTCTCGACCGCTCGCCCATCGCGATCTTCTTAGTGCGGCTCCTCGTCATAGGGCCGACCCGTCGCTGCGTCGCTTCATTGCCATTGCGATCTTCGCCCATCCGTGCATTGCCAGCTGCCAGTCGCTGTACTGCTTCTGCCACCATGTACAGCTACATCAAGTTTTTGGCTCGGACGTCTCAGCCAAAAAAGTGAGCTACAAGGCCACACACTTTTACAGTGTTCCCATTTGACTAAATACCTAAAAATGATTTACACGTTATGATCTTCATTATGACTATCTAACATTGCGCTAAAGTGACGTCTAGGAAGCAGGGCATGCCGTCAAATGGTAATACGAGGTGCTCATGTGTGACGGGTCACACGGCACCTTGCGCTAGAGGAAGCTTGACTTCCGAGAGTATACAAACTGTCTGTGAACGGTAGTTCACGGGTCCCTGGCCAAAGGGGACGATTTACCAATAAGAGGGTAGATTTAAGACTGACTATATTTATAGGTGTTTCTAAATCCATCTACATACAAAATGCAAGTCACTTATAGAGTTTCCTAGATTTATCCTATTGGTTGGTTTTGAGGGCATGTAGCCATGATGTGAGGGACGTGGCTGTGGTGTGTCCACACCATAGGACCTCCACTTAGTGACAGGGCACTCTTCGTGGGACCCCGTTACATCCTCTCCCACTTAGGTTCAGTTTACCGACCAATCAGGACGAGTGAAAGCGAGTCACACTCTTTCACTCTTCGTCGATTGATATCGACTTGCTGCGGCGGCGAACCGCGCAGCGGCTCATTCTCGTTAGAGCCCGTGAGCGACACCGCGCTCTTCTTCTCGGTCTCCACGTCGACCTCTGCAAGCATGCCCCGCTCTGGAGCATCTCGCGGCGCGAAAGCGCGCGCTAAGCCTGCTGCTGCGAAGCAGCGGGCTAAGAGCACTAAGCCTCGCGGCAAAGGCTCGTCAATCAAGAAGGAGGCCGACGATGCGGCCTCTGAGGCAGTCACCTCTCGTGGTGACGTGCTAGCGAGCGCGAGCGCGAGCTCGCGTCGTAGTCGGTCGCCGGATGTCCCTCCGGACGATCGACCCAACCCGCGCTTCGTCCACCGGGACGACAGTCCGGAGCCCGGTGACGTTAGGGCTCTGAAGGAGTTCCTGGGGCTACCCGAGGACTCCGAGGGTGGTTAAACACCCCTGCCCAGCGAGCACAGCGACGACGTCATGCGTTCGCCCGCTAGTGACCACGATGGTCACGAGAACAAGACGCCGGAGAGTCCACAGAGCCCGGCCGACGAGGCCAGGGGTTCGCCTGCGGCAGGCGGCGACGAGGAAGAGAAACCTCGTTCGCCAGCGAAGAACCTTTCGCTTGCCGAAGGTGTAGAGCGGGCTCAAGCCGCTAAGGCCTCAGCGGAGCGAAGAAGCGCAATGCTTCGAGGTCTCCACGCCGTGAGGCAATGGAGACTGGAGGGCTCTACCGCGACCTCTTCAATCCGTCGTCTGACGAGGAGGAGGGTGCTGTCTACGAGCCCCAAGAGATCTTCAACGATCTCGATCGGCAGCAGGAAGATTTTCAAGCTGCCCGGCGAGTACAAGGGCACCCGGTGCCGTCCCAGGCATCGGGTCCCGGTGCCGCACCCTTAGGTGATGGGGGCACCCACTCGTAGTCATACTGGCCACCCGAGGAGGGCTCTGGGACTTGTTGCTCCTCGTGGACTCATTGGTGGTCACACTTCCAAGGGCGCTTACGAACGCGCCTTGGTACAGAAGGTCGCCTTGTTCACCGAGAACACCGAGGCGGTCAGGTGTGTGCTCCTTGCACAACACCGAATCCCTTTGAAGGATTTCACGACCCGCCGAAAGAAGCCCGAGAACCGTGGGGCCTCTTTCCGGTCTGGGGTTATTTTTGGGTCCAACCCGAGCTGTGTACCACTTGGCTTGCCACTGAGGATATCTTCTGGCAGTGGGTAGCCTCCCGCGGCTACTCACAAGAGCACCTTCGAGGGCTCAAGGACGAACGCACGCTGTCCTCCATCTTGGACCAGCGTGATCTCCGAATTGAGTTCGCTCATTTGGTCAGCAAACGCATGCTGCCAAAGGAGTTCCAGAAGCGTGGTGCTTCAAGCGCTCATGATGAGCGCGGGTACGGGCTGTTTGCGGCCACGCCCGTACTGCGTTCGGGTGAGAAACCCCGAACTACTTACGAACCGGCTGTCGCTTCTGTTCCCAGATCGCGACAGCCTTTGGGCAGTCTGCCTGGAGCCGTTCAATCGGCTCCCACGAGTTCTCGGAGTCCGGGTAGACCCGCCACTACACAAGGAGTTGGCGCTGGCCACGGAGACGTCGCTCCCGGACGACTCGTTCCACGTGGAAGTGGGTCTCTCCATTCCGGTCCAAAAGCGGAGGAGGTGCCCTCGTACGAATTCGAGTACGAAGAACCTCTGAGGAGCCCGTCGCCGCGGCGCTCCTCTCGCCCAAGTGCTCCGCCCGTTCCTCCGTCGGAGAACGAAGAGGTGTCTCGCCTCCGACAACGTGTCCTGGTCTTTGAGATCGCGTTGGGTCTCGGGACTGGCGGTGCTGCTGCTGCCGAGTCTGGGAGTCGTGGGGTCCTCGCGCGGCTTGAGGACCGCCTGGCCCAGATGGGCCGGAACGTGTCGGCGCTCCAGGATCGGGTGGACCGTCGGGCCCATTGGTCCGACATGGACGAGGCCTATCGCCGGATCCAGCAGCTGCAAATGGCTGTTGGGGATCTGGGGAGACGGCCGGGAGTGCAGACGTATGCGCATCCGCAGCCGTCTGGTCCGGCGTACGGTCCACCGCATGGTCAGGCGTACGCCCAGTCGCACGCTCCTGCGTTTGCGACGTCGTACGGCTACGGCGCGTACCAGGCTTATCCAGCCGCGTACGGGACACCTTCGGCTTATGGATCGAGCCGTGAGTCTTCCGTTTCCCAATCTTGGGCTTACGGACAGGGTCGTTCGTCGGCGCCCGAGCCTCCTTCTCGCTTTCAGGAGCTGGCAGCTCCTCCTCGCGAAGAGGATGGATCGCCTGGGGAGCAGTCGGCCCCTGCGGATCGTGATACCGCTTGAGACGCCCCACGTAGAACGTCGGGTGCGTCTTCATGGACTTAGGCAGGTCGATGGTGTACGCTGCACCATGCCTCACCAGGACCGTGAACGGGCCAATGAAGCGATGCTTCAGCTTGTCGCTGCCGACAGAGCTGACAGCGTCAAGCGGTAGGTTCTTAGTTTCGAGTAGGACTAACTCTCCCACATTAAACACATTTAAGTTTCCTCTTCCATGTTTGTCTGAGTACTCCTTTTGTTTGTCCTGGGCCGCCGCCATTGCGTCGCGGACCCTGGTGATGACATTCAGCCGTGTGTCCATGAAGGACTCCACTTGTTTCCGCAAGGAAACTGGTTGCAACTCAGCAACCTGGGAGGAAAGGGCTTTCCGAGCCTCTCCCCCACTTAAGATAGAGTCTTCGGTGCCGCCACGCAAAGTGAGAGGCACTCGGGGTTTACGAAAGCCGTTCAGGTAGAACGGCGTGAACCCGGTGGACGCGTGCACCGAGTTGTTGAGTGCGAACTCAACAACAGGGAGCTGCTCCGACCACGTACGTAGAGCTCCCGCGCAGACACTGCGCAGAGTGTCTTCGAGCACGCGATTGACGCGCTCAGCCTGACCGTCCGTCTGAGGATGGTCCGCTGTGGACATGTGCAGCTTAGTTCCAAGCAATTGGAACAGCGTTTTCCAGAACGCAGCGGTGAACCGCGGGTCAGGTCTGAGACAAACGTCTCCGGTAGACCATGATAGCGGAAGACGCCGTCTACGAACAGCCTAGCGGCATGTTCACCTGTGACCGTGTCCGGCACTGGAGCAAGGTGTACCATCTTGCTCAGACGGCACACGAACGCCAAAATACCGGTGTTGCCTTGCGCATCGGCCGGAAGGCCAAAGATGAAGTCGAGACTCATCGACTTCCAGCAGTCTGCCGGGATAGGCAAGCTCTGCAATGGGGCCGAGGCGTGCCCCGCGGGTTTCACCCGCTGACATGTTTCGCATGTCTTGACATAGCCTGCGACCCACTTGTACATGTGGGTCCACCAAAAGGCCTGCGAGACGGACAAGAAGGTCTTCTCGCGGCCGAGATGCCCGCTGGAGGGTGCGTCGTGCGCCTCCTGGAGGATGTCAAACTTGATGTCCTCGTCGTCCGGGACGACAACCCGCGGTGGTTCATTGGGCTCCACCCGATAGTAGAGGAGGCCATCCTGCCACTCGTATCGGTGGAGCCGGGAGCGCTGTCGCGGCGAGAGCCACGACGACTTGGCGTCCTTCCCAGCGGCCATGAACCGCACCAGAGGCGCGAGAGACTCGTCGCCACATACGCCATGCGTATCCGATCGTAAAGATCCGTTGTCACCCGCGTGATGTGGGCCAACTCGTAGTCAGGCCTGCGTGACAACGCATCGGCAAGCACATTGAGCTTGCCCGGCTTGTACTCGACGCGGAAGTTGTACTCCGCGAAGAACGACAGCCACCTCGCCATCCGCTGCGATAAGTGGGGCGAGTTGGTCGCCGTTCGTAGGGATGCGTGGTCGGTGTAGATCACAAAGGGCCTAGAGCCCAGAAGACGCACCCGGAACTTCACAAAGGCGTACTTCATGGCAAGGAGCTCCTTGTCGTGAACGGGGTAGTTCCGTTCGGCAGCCTTGAGCTGCCTGGACTGGAACGAGATGACTCGTTCGTGTCCGTCCGCGTCGTTCTGCAGCAATGCACAACCGATGGCGTAGTCGGAGGCATCACAGACGACGCTGAACGGCTTCGTCTCGTCCGGCAGCGCCAGGACTGGCGCCTGCTGGGGGCTAGCCTTGATGCTATCAAAGGCATCCTGGTGTTGGCGCTCCCAGTGCCAGTCAGAGTCCTTCTTCAGGAGGTCTAACAAGGGTCTAGCCAGACCCGCGTACCCCGCACTGTACTTGTGGAGGTGGTTGGCTTAGCCCAACCACTTCCGGAGATCCTTTTGGGATCTGGGCGTGGACCAAGCCGCGATGGCTTTAACCTTCTCTGGGTCGGTCCGAACACCGTCGTTGCTGACGAAACAACCGAGAACCTTGATCTCTGGTGACGCGAAGACGCACTTGTCGATGTTGGCATAGAGCTTGTTGGCTCTCATGACCTCCAACACTCGACGGAGGTGCTCGATGTGCACCTCCATAGCCGTCTTGCCATCCTCGGCACGGTTATGGACGAATATATCGTCAAAGTACGTCTGTGCAAACGCACGGAGCGGCCTGAACAACTGCGTGACCAAGCGATTGAACGTCGCTGGGGCATTGGACAGGCCCTGTGGCATGACGAGCCACTCCCACAGCATACGCTTGGAGTGCTCACCGCTGTGAGCGGGATGTCGCTCTCACGCATCAGGATCTGGTAGTATCCGTCCACCAGATCCAGCGCGCTGTACAGCTCGCAACCGGCCATGTTGTTCAACAACACATCCTTTCGCGGGATTGGTATCTGGGCCGGTACCGTAGCGCTGTTCAGCTTGTTGTAAGCGCGAACCAGACGCCACTTCCCGTTCGGCTTCCGAACGCAGAAGGTTGGCGTCGAGTGCGGGGACTTCGACTCCCGCACCATGCCTGCCTTCGCCTTCGCGGCGAAGAAGGCATCAATGACCTCGCACTATTCGCGCGGTAGAGGCCATTGCCTCGTGACACAGTACTTTGTGCCAGGCACGAGATCAATCTCGTTCCGAACTCCTCGATCCGGTGGGAGTTGTGACGGTGGATCCTTGGACACCACGTCCTCGTACTCCTTCACCAAAGGATACACCGGATCCTTAGGGTTCTTGAGAATCTCAGAACCCAAGCGCGCTTCGCGTCGCTTCCTCATCTCTTCGAGGACGTCCTCGTCCAGGACAGAGGAGGAGTTCATCTCCTCCAGAGGGGTTTCCGGCTTAAGGAGAACTCAGCGATCTTGCCAGCCTTGAGATCGGCCAGAAAGTCTTCTGCCGACATCTCTTCGAGGTTCAGCAACTCTGACACCTCCGGCAGTGGCTCCAAGTGGATGCCTGTTGCCTTGACTGGCATACCGGTCACGCCGTCGAAGATGTGATAACACTCTTCGACCGGCCGCGTCTGAGGAGCCCGGGCCCTGGGCTCCGAGTCGCTAAGAGCGACTTCAGTCTGAACAGCGTTCAGACTCGACTTGCGGCAGCGACGGTGTCGTCGACGACGACCGCGACGTGGAACCTCGTTACCCACGTCGTGTGATGTCTCACTAGGGACATCGGGAGCATTCACAACTCCGTGTGGAACTTTGTTACCCACACAGGAAGCGCCTTCCGCGTCTTCCTCTCCAGTTAAGGTCTGGGCGACCGTGTGTGGAACTGTGTTACCCACACAGGAAGCGCCTTCCGCGTCTTCCTCTTCAGTTAAGGTCTGGGCGACCGTGTGTGGAACTATGTTACCCACTTGGTCGACGCTCGTCAGCGTCGACACAATCGAAGCCTCGGCCACCGGTCTTGGCTCCGGTGGCGACCGAGGGCTGTCCGCAATGGACTGCCGCGCTCGGTCCGGCGCAGATCCTGCTGCAGCCGTTTTCATGGAGTTGTCCAAGACATCGACGACTCCCAAGTACTCCCTGGATGCTTCGGCATCCCGGCGCCCCTTTCGGGTGGCCCAGGTCCTGACAGAGGTGGGAACATGACTCACCAATGCTCTGTCGGACACTGCAGGCCGGCTAGCGCCAATCGCTTTGCCGCGCCAGTCTATCCAGGGCTTGTGCTTCTCGCGCCAGGGCATGCCCAGGATCAAGTCGTACGACTCTATCTCAAGAACAGTGAACTGTTCCGAGCTGTCGAAGTCCTCGAACTTCACAGCGAGATCCATGTGGAACTTAGGGATGGTTGTCACCTTCCCGTCGGCCAGTCTGACAGACACTGTCCCGTTGCCTTTGCTCTCTCTCAGAGCATCGGCCAACTTGTTGCCGTTGCGAGCAACTGTCTGGCGGCGTGCAAAGTTCTTTGACGCCCCAGAGTCAATAAGGACACGGAACGGAAATCCGTATCCTCGTACACCTGCGTGTACTACAAGCAGCCCTCCGCTGCCCTTCGCCGATTCGAGAGTGCACAGACTCTCAGGGGCTAAGCCTCCATGGTGCGCGCCACCCGCGCACCGCTCATGAAGACTTAGATCTTCCCCAGTAGGTCGCCCCGCCCCTACTGGTTGCCTGCGTTCCCCTGGCCTCGGGATCGCGGCTTTTGCCAGCGACCCTTGAGCGCTAGAGGTCTAGGAGGAAACCGCCTGGGTTGTCCTCCGGCGGGGCAGGCACGTTTCATGTGACCCAGCCTGCCACAGCCGTAGCAGCGGATGTCCTGCTGCTCCGCGGACCCGAGTTCCATTGGAACTGGTTCGCTAGGACTCGCCCGGTTCGTACCCGGTGCGGAGTTCTCTGGCCATGCTGCGGCCGGCGTACGAGCCTGGCGATGGCTGTACTCTTCCTGGAGCGCGATCTGAATCGCCTCCTCAAGAGTGCCACATTGCACCCGGAACAGCTGCGTGCGAGCGGGCCCCACCTGTAACGGGGTTTACACGTAACCTGGCTATATTGGTGTGTGTCACACTAAGTGGTGTGATCACATGATAACAGAAAGGAGTTCTCAGTACTCGATAGATAACAAGAGTCAGTACGTGGCCTCAGAGCCACGAGTATGCATTTGATTAGGTATTAATATGGTTGATAATTAGGGTAGGACATTCGCACCAGGGCGGCCCTGCCGCCCTTAAGACTAATACATTGAGTTTGGAAAACACATAGTAGAGTTTATACACCTTTCTTAAGGTTCTTATAAGACTCTAGGAGCCGGGTACGGATTACCATTGGCTCGCACCTGTTCTTGGTATAAGAACGAAGGTCGTGGACCTTAACGCTTCCTCTAAGCAAAGAGCTACGGCAGCCCCGCTGCACTTGGTAGCACTTGTAGTCAATCCTACACCTGAGTCGGAACGACTGAATCCTCTGCGAGGATGGACCAGTTTGGTAACTTGACTCAGAGTCAACAGGACGGGCTTAATAAGCTGATGTCTCTGCTTGGCCCTGAGGGTGTGCAGCATCTTGCTGCGCAAGGCCCCGACGCGATCCATGCGCGTCTGGAGGCGTTCTCGAAGTACGAGAATGCTCTGTTTGAGCACATCCAACAAAGGATGGCCGAGTCGGTGGCGTCTGCGACGCGTACCCCGAGTTCGGAGAGGTCGGATCGACCGAAACCACTCATATTGAGTGTGAAGGCCTTTGAAGGAAAGGAAGGGGAGAATCTCCTGCTCTGGATCAGACAGATTGAGATGGTCATGGGTGCGGCCATGCTCAAGACGGAGCAACAACGCGTGGGCTTCGCGGTCTCCAAGCTCGCTGGGCGAGCTAGGGGAGTGGGCACTAACGTGCAGTACGTCCGTGGACGCAGCCTTTCCGGCGTGGGATGACTTGAAGCGACAGCTTATGCAAGTCTTCTCGCCGCCTAACCAGGCTTACCGCGTGCGCTCACGCTTCCTTGCTACCCGACAAGGGAAGAAGGAGTTAATGGACTTTGTCCAGGAGTTGCGAACTCTAATCGCTGGCATGGCCGCGGATCCTCTTCCCGAGGCGGTCACGGTGACCATTTTCATGGAGGGACTCCGCACTGGCGTCGCCAGGACGGAAGTCTTCCGGGTGCACCCCACCTCGTTTGAAGAGGCTGTGAAGGTGGCATTGAATGCCGAGTTCAACTTTAAGTCTGCTAGACTTGGGTGGTACCCACACCACAACAGCTCGTCGAGCGGACCGGAGCCTATGGATCTCAGCTATGCTGAGGATGAGGAGGCCGAGCTCCAAGCTGCTGAGCAGCACAGGGGCATCCGCCGATGCTTCACCTGTGGTGACACAAGTCACTTACGTGCGGGGTGCCCGCTACGCCGTGGGCGTCAGGCTTCATCAAGCCGAAAACCTGCTCCCAACCACGCAAGTGGATCGGGGCGGGAAAACGCCAAGTCCCAGTAGGCGCGGGGCGGCCTACTGGGGAAGAACTAAGTTCTGTTGAGCCTCAGGAAGGAGGTAGAGGTCAGCAGGGCTTCGCCCCAAAGAGCTCCGTGCTCTTTAACACGGAACGTGTATGCAAGCCGGGCTTGCTGGTCGTTGTTGCGACCGTGAAGGGCTTTGATAAACCGTGGACGATACTCATCGATTCGGGGGCGTCGGGCAATTATGCTCGACGCTCCACGATGGATGGAAGTCAGCAATATGCTGAGGCGCTGGAAGCGCGTGGGCGTGACATCGTCACTGTTCGCTTAGCGACGGGGACCCGTGTCACGGTGCCCAAGGTCCCTGTGGACCTGGGTGTGAAGTTCCTGGACTTCGATAGCGTGGAACGCTGTTTGGTCTTGGACCTGGATTCGAGGTACGACCTCATCCTTGGCATGGCGTGGCTCGAACGCCACGAACCATGTATCGATTGGAGGTCGAAGACCTTAGGCGCAACGCGCTCTTCTCCTAGCGGAGCTTTGGCGAGTCATGAACCCACCTCCGCTAAGAAGCAGAAGCGCTATTGGCGCGAGCACTGGATCGAGTCGGTCAATGTGCTGGACATCGGCATGTATGAGTTGGTGGACACCGATGGTGTAATGGACACGAGTCCCGAGCAATGCTCACGGGCTGAACGTGGAGTGGCATCGTAACCCACTGAGCGATGAGTCATCGCTGCATGCTGTTAGCATGGTCGACGGTACGTCGAGGCATCCCGGGCGCGGCCCTCACGATGCGCGTGGAGTGGCACGTAACCCACTGAGCGATGAGTCATCGCTGCATGCTACTAGCATGGTCGGCAATACGCCGAGGCATCCGGGGCACGGCCCTCCTGATGCGCGTGGAGCGGCGCGTAACCCGCTGAGCGGTGTCCATCGGAACGACGATGTACTGCTGTGTGCCGATAACGGCGTAGTCGGTTCTCAACCGAGGCATTCTGGGCGCGGCCCTAATGCGTGTGGAGTGGCACGTCAACCACTGGATGAAGACTGCGGTATAGCAGTACATCATCGGATGTCGATGCAGACATCGAGGCTCTGTCAGAGCAAGACGAGGTGGACACGCCTGATGACGCCCTGGGCGTGGGTGCGATTGTCTCTTAGAGACGCACTACCTCTATGAAGAGGAGGCAACGCCGCAGAGTTCAAGCGGCTAGACGCCAAGCGTCATCCTTCGCACAAGGAGTGTCTGTGCCAGACGATCGCGAACAGCTATACACTCTTGTGGATGGAGTGACGGGGGAGGTAGAGGACGACATCAGCCTCGACCCCATTCCCAACTTAAGTGCTCTGTTAGAGCTGGACGAGATGTCCCTCGCCGAGTTCGGCGACGGCCTGCGGGCAGGGGACCTTGCCGAGGTGGTCACAATTCGACTAGAAGAGGAGATTAACTCCTCGTCGCTTCTTGATGAAGCTGTCCTGGAGGACACGAAGAAGGCGCTCCATGCGCGGAGTGGATCAGCGATCCTGCAACATCCCTCGGATCCGTTCTATCCTTTGGTAAAGGAATACCAAGATGTGGTCTCAAAAGACCCGCCTTCAGGCTTACCTCCTGATCGGGGCGTGCGTCATGAGATTGACCTGGTTCCCGGAACCAAATACTGCGTCACTAGGCAGTGGCCTTTGCCAAAGGAGCAGTGTGACGTCATTGACGCGTTCTTCCGTGCGAAGCACGAGGCGGGAATGGTTCGCGAGAGCAAGTCTCCGCATTCCACACCGACATTCTGTGTCAGAAAGCCTAATGGCAAATAGCGTATCGTTCATGCTTTCAACAAGCTCAACGCTGCCACCAGTCCGGCGCAAACGCCTATTCCTAGGAAGGATGTGTTGCAGAACAACATGGTTGGATGTACGATGTACAGTGCGCTTGACTTGGTCGATGGTTACTACCAGTTGCTCATGCGAGCAAGCGATATCCCGCTGACAGCAGTCAGCACTCCGAGCGGCATGCTCTGGGAGTGGCTGGTGATGCCCCAAGGGCTCTCGAACGCGCCTGCAACGTTCAATCGTCTGGTGACGCAGTTGTTCAGGCCCCATCGGGCGTATGCACATACATACTTTGATGATGTCTTCATCCACAGTCGTGCAGAGCACGGTAAGACGGACGTGGAGAACCACATTGTCCATTTGCGAGCGGTGCTCGAGTGCATGCGCACTAACAAGTTGTACGCCAACGCGGACAAGTGCATCTTCGGAGCCGAAGAGATTCCCTTCCTAGGGTGCTTCATTGGGAAGCGTGGCCTTCGTGCGGATCCCGCTAAGGTCAAGGCCATTGTTGACTGGCCGGTTCCAAAGAACCAGAAGGACTTACGCAAGTGGCTTGGCCTCGCCAATTACTTGCACAAGTATAGCGCGAACTACGCGGAGATGGCAAGGCCATTGTCCAATCTCCTTAAGAAGGATGCGGACTGGTGTTGGAACACCGAGCATCAGGAGGCATTTGATGAAGTCAAGGAGAGCCTCCTCCATGCCCCCATACTGGCGTTGCCAGATCCTGAGCGTCCATTTAGCGTCGTCTGTGACGCCTCAGACTTTGCCATCGGCAGTGCACTGCTACAAGCAGACGCCGAGGGGCGAGATTGAGTGATCGCTTTTGAGTCTCGCCAGCTGAAAGGTGCAGAGAAGAACTATCCAGTTCATGACAAAGAGCTACTTGCAATGAAGTATGCTCTCGTCAAATTCAGGGTTCACCTGCTCGGCTCCAAGCCGTTTGTGATCTATACGGATCCTGCGTCTCTACGCACTGCGACTCAGTCGCCTCACCTCTCGCAGAGGATGGCCCGATGGCTCATCGTATTCTGCCATTGTTCGCAGAATATAACTTCGAGGTGAAGTATAAGCCAGGAAAGCAGAACGCTTTGGCTGATGCGCTATCGCGCAGACCGGACTATGAGCTTGCTCATGTCACGATGGTGACTTCGTCCGTGACGGACATGATCCGCGCTGCGTATGCGCAGGATGAAATGTGTGTAGCGCTGCTACGGGCTCTAGGGAGCGAGGAGTTTAAAGACTCGGACAAGAAGTTGTCGGCGCGGTTGTGCGCACGGATACACCGATACTCCATCGATGATGGTTTGCTGTACTACAGCACCGACTCGTCGGACACCCCACGGGTGGTCGTCCCTCACGACGAGGGCCTGAAGTATCGTATCCTCTATGAGGCACATGATACACCGCTTGGCGGTCATCTTGGTCGTGAGAAGACCTACAGCTCTGTGAGCAACCACTACTGGTGGCCCAAGCTGTATAAGTGGGCAAGCACCTATGTGCGCACGTGCGAGACGTGTCAACGGGTGAAACCCTCGCCGCATGCGGCAGCGCCTTTGGCGAGCTTGCCAGTCCCCACGGGATGTTGGCAGTCCATGAGTTTGGATTTTGTGTTTGGCCTGCCGAAGGACTCGGCAGGCAACACGGGCATCGTGGTCTTTGTTGACCGTCTCAGTAAGATCGTACATCTTGCGGCAGTGCCGGATACTATCGACGGTGTCGGTACAGCTACGCTGTTTATGGATCGTGTGTTCCGCCAACACGGACTCCCCGAGTCGATTGTCTCGGACCGAGACCCCCGCTTCACAGGGAAGTTTTGGACTACCGTCTTTAAACTGCTTGGTACCAAGCTGGACATGTCCACAGCGGACCATCCGCAGACCGATGGTCAAACCGAACGCGCAAATCGCGTTGTGGAGGACATCCTCCGTAGCATCTGTGCTGAAACGCCAAAGCGTTGGAGCGCCATGCTTCCACTCGTTGAGTTTGTATTGAATAATGCTGTGCATGCCTCCACCGGCTACACTCCGTTCTACGTGAACGGGCTGGCACACCCACGCGTCCCCTTGACGCCACCACTCCGTGGTTCAGGACTTAGTGGGGGAGGATTAGCCGAACGGCTTGCTGATGTCAGCCCTACTGCTGTTCGCAAACAGCTTGACGAGTTTCTGTCAACGCGTCTAAGTGTCCTCCGACACGTACGTGACGCTATGGCTGAGAGCCAAGACGTGCAAAAGGAAAATGCAGATGCTAGAGGCAGAGGGAACTTGCAAAGTTTTGAGGTCGGAGACCTGGTTTTATTGAATGCTAAGAACCTACCTACACATGCAGTGTCTGCAGTCTTCAAGACGAAGCTGAGACCACGGTTTGTGGGACCTTTCAAGGTCGTGGCCAAGAAGGGCCTAGCGTATACGCTCAATCTTCCGAAGAAGATGCGAACACACCCGGTGTTTTACGTGGGCTTACTCAAGCCGTACCGGGACCCGGCGAAGGTGGACGCTGAGGCGTTGGCATCGGGGCGGAAGCCACCGGCAAGTGGCCGCCCAACATCCGACCAAGGAGCTCATTCTGAGCACGAAGTGCCACAACCTCATCCGCCAGAGGCATTAAACGAGCAACCTGCTCCTGAAGCGACGTCGTCGCCCGCTCTGCGGTCTCAAGTCGGTCCGACAGATCACGGAGATCACGCAGCTGAGGCAGCCATTGGATCTCCTGATTCAAACGATCAAGATCGTTCGCACAGCGGTCTGCGACCCGAGACGTCTCGTCAGCGTGACGACGATCACGACGGACTTCGTCCCGAACCGCTCGAAGAGCTTCCTCCGACGCCGGATGAAAGTCCGGCCGGTCGGCGCCTCCCCCGCCTGGGCTTCTCGATGAGAACGGTGAAATCCACTATCATGTGGAGCGCCTGTTGGCGCGTCGACGTCGCCAGGGTCAAAACCAGTATCTGGTAAAGTGGCGTGGATACCCTCACTCGGAAAACTCGTGGGAGTTTGAGGTGCCGCTTCGGCAGGATTGCCCGGACGTCGTGGACGCTTTTGATCGGAACGATCGCGACTTCACGAGTCATCGACTGCTTCGGCGGTCGCCCCGCGCTTCCCGCCAGTAGAGGCGGGGAAGGAGGGACCAAGAGCAGAGCTCAAGCTCTGGCCCTGAGCGGCAGAAGCCGCCGAACCACCATGGTGGGAAGGAGCGTAGCTCGCATGAGCATGACGAATAGGTCCGTAGGACACGGGACGACAGTCCGAAGGCAGTTGTCGCCTAGCCTTCAGCTTTGCGAAGGCAAAGCGAAGCCCCCGCTCGACAAGAGCATCCACCTCATGGCAACTAGCTCGGAGAGGGCACGGTCCTAAGGAGACAGCAAGTCAGTCGACTTATGCTGCTTCTCCTCCATCGTCGGAAGCTTGGCGTTGGCCTTCGGCCAGGTTGAGGACGTAGCGTCCGGGGATGCACGACGTGGAGTGGAAGAGCGTGGGCCCGGCCCGGAAGCGGAGGTCGCTGGTGACATGTGGTCGAATGACCTAGATGCTTTCTGTCCCGTTGGCATTCGGAGTCCGTTGGACTAGCTCTTGGAGCGAAAAATGTTTCAGGACACCGTCCTTTACGTGACACGACCACGGCGTGGACACGAGTGTCAACTGTCTTAGTGGGGGAGAGTGTAATCGGGGTTACACGTAACCTGGCTACATTGGTGTGTGTCACACTAAGTGGTGTGACCACATGATAACAGAAAGGAGTTCTCAGTACTCGATAGATAACAAGAGTCAGTACGTGGACTCAGAGCCACGAGTATGCATTTGATTAGGTATTAGTATGGTCGATAGTTAGGGTAGGACATTCGCACCAGGGCGGCCCTGCCGCCCTTAAGACTAATACATTGAGTTTGGAAAACACACAGTAGAGTTTATATACCTTTATTAAGGTTCCTATAAGACTCTAGGAGCCGGGTACGGATTACCCTTGGCTCGCACCTGTTCTTGGTATAGGATCGAAGGTCGTGGACCTTAACGCTTCCTCTAAGCAAAGAGCTACGGCAGCCCCGCTGCACCACCCGGAGGCCGTCTATGAACACCGTCTCCTTGATGTGTTCATGGAGTGGGTTTCCCACTAGAGATGCGGTAAGCTCACGCATCTCCTGGATGTACTCGTGCAGCTCACGCTTCCCTTGTTTACATGAGAGAAAGCGTGAGCGCTGGCGATACTCATAGTTCGCCGGGAGGAACGCGGCTCGAAGCTGTTCACACAGCTGAGCCCAGGATGCAAAACATCCCGGCGTAGTCGCTTCGCGCGTGTACGCCCAACTCTTAGCACGACCGCTAAGGTTGCGCCACTCTGAGCCGTTCGCTCGAGATTAGAGCTGCGTCCATGGCGAGCTCTACCTCCCGAACCCAGAAGTGAAGGTTTTCTCCTTCCTTCCCCTCGTATGGGTTCACCTTAAGCCGCAACGGCTTAGGTTGGGTCGGCTTGGACTCAACCGCGGGAGCCTGAAAGGTTCCCCGGACATGCTCAATGAGTCCTCGCTCATACATGTCAAACGCGTTCACGCGTTCGACCTGCTCGGCCGGCGTTGACGCCACCAAGCTCTGCAGAGCTTCAATACCGAAGATGCCTGCCATTTTCCGAACGGACTCGAACTGCGAGTCGTTCAAATGAGGAAACTCATTCCGGTCCATGTTGACCAGAACGCTTGAGGTTCAGGTAGTCTACCCGCGTAGCCGTGGATTGACTACAAGTGCTACCAAGTGTGACGGGTCACGCGGCACCTTGCGCTAGAGGAAGCTTGGCTTCCGAGAGTATACAAACTCTCTGTGAACGGCAGTTCACGGGTCCCTGGCCAAAGGGGACGATTTACCAATAAGAGGGTAGATTTAAGACTGACTATATTTATAGGTGTTTCTAAATTCATCTACATACAAAATGCAAGTCACCTATAGAGTTTCCTAGATTTATCCTATTGGTTGGTTTTGAGGGCATGTAGCCATGATGTGAGTGATGTGGCTGTGATGTGTCCACACCACAGGACCTCCACTTAGTGACAGGGCACTCTTCGTGGGACCCCGTTACATCCTGTTCAAGGTAACCTGCACATATCCTATTTTGTCGATTTGTTGTCATGTTGTGATCGAAAAAATGGGGTACAATGTAACCTGTAACATTTTCATGTGACTTACTCTATGGGTTACGAATTGGACATATGCTTTTTGATGTGCAATTTGACGATTACATGTAGCTTCGAAAAGAAAATAAGAGAAAGAAATTCGTCAAGTTGTATCTGGGCCTACTACATCTTTGACAAGCGATAGCTCGGCAACTACAGGTGAGCTCGCCGCCAGACCCCCACCACTATGCTTAGAATTATGTGTCAAAACAAGTCTATATTTTTTTGCTATTTGCAGTTTTGAAAGAATTCAATTTTGGCCGACCTACGAATTATGCCCGTTTTCCGCCTGAACGGGAGAGATGTGCAGAAAGAGAAGCTGCGGGAATGCACCTTCGTTTTACATATTGAGATTTGTAAGTTCAGATTTGTTAGCATCACCTGCAGTGACAGGTACATGTACTGTACAAATACTACAATGTCTATGGTGCACTCTGAAGAGAGTGAGTGCTGCGCCCAACTCGATCATCAAAGCCAGGCGGTCATTGTCTCAGAGTTTTAACCTACCCACAAAACTATATCCGTCCGGCGTATAGCGTATACTGGGCGTATACGTCCGCCCCGCCACTCAAATCATTCAGAAAGAAAGCGGGAGGAAATGCAACCGGGGGATATGGTGCGTGATCTCCGTGTGAAGGCCGTCGTACGAGCTCCGCCGCCGGCCGCGCGTCGCAACCTGTGTATTGAGGAAGCTGCCGACTCCTCGGCGCATTCTCAGTCGCCGCTGCACGTGTCCAGCGATGAGGAATGGCTTGATTCCGCCGTCGAGACCAGCAGTAATACCAGCGGCCAGTCCAGGATGGCCACGGGCTCAAGGTGCAAGCGCCCCTCTTGGACCAACTGGAGTTCAAGTCGTGGGAGGACCTCGAACAATATCTGGGCGAGTACTCGAAACGCACGTACCAGGTAATGACTCCCATTTTGCGTTTTAAGTTACTATGCTAACCTTAGGTGCTCTGCTGATATTGGTTGTGTCTGCAGAGCTTCTGCGTTCGGACTAATAATACTATCACTGCGCGCAACAACAAGATCCGATCGTCAGGTTCAAAGCAACCTTTACTTCCAGATGAATGGAAGAATTACGGCAAGATGTTCACTTGCACGCATGGGGGGACGTACAAGTCGCGCGGAAAAGGGAAGAGAAAGAGGATCCAGTCAAGAGTAATGGAGTGTGAAGCGCAGGTATGGTGGCTGTTCAGTTGGGATCACTTGGTCGTTATTAAACTCAGTTGGGCTGAGTTGGTGCCAGTCGTTTGGGTTCGAGCTAATTGGGTTCTATTTCTTTTTTTTCAGATAAATGCCTGCGTTCAAGTTGATGACGATAAGGTGCCCACCTTTATTCTGCGGATTACTTCTGCACGCTTGGTCCACAATCACCCCGTTGACAAACGCACGTACAACCAGTACCCGCACGTGCGCACTGCGCTAGAGCCTGAAGTGGTGGCCACGGTGAACGAGCTCCGCAAAGCTGGTGCGAAGAAGAAACGCATACTCAAGTACATTCAAGACAACTCTCAGCGCAATCCGTCAACACAGGATGTTCACAATATTGTGCGCAAACTGAAAAATCAGGAGAGCACGGCTCCCACCAGCGCAAAACGACTGAAAAAGTGGATGATTGAATTTTGTGAAGAGCCTGGAAACGTTGGTGGAATCTTCGTCGATTCGGTGGGAGACAAGGTATGATTAGTTGTCTTTATTTCTATATTTCCGCAGCTCTAACGCTTTAATATCTTGCAGACAATCGCCACTTGTATTACATTGCAGACGGGGCACATGCGTTCACTGTTCGACCGTTTCCCTGAGGTCTTGATGATTGACGCGACGCACGGAACAAACGCTTCCAAGTATAAGGTCTTCTCGATAATAGCTCATGAAGTCTTTGGGAAAGGCCAGTTCGTCCAGCATGCAGTCCTCCAAAACGAGCGCCGACACACTCTAATGACAGCGTTAGAAGAATTCAAACGGAACAACCCGGCCTGGACCAAGATCAAGTGTATCTTGATCGACAAAGACTTCACGGAGATGTCGGTTCTGAAGATTGCATTTCCAGATGCAACGGTGTTACTCTTCCAATTTCATGTCTTGAAATATTTGCGCGAGGAGATTGCCTGCGCGGATTACGGATTTACACCGTGGTAGAAGCAGCAGTTACAGGGAATCATGAATTTGTTGGTCTACGCGAAGACGGAGAGGGAATTCTTGAAATATCGACAGTACATGCGGCACATCATGACCATTGGGCGCGGTGGTGCATTCCGCCAGTCTGTTTTGGGTTCTAGTTCGGCTCAGTTGGGTACTAGTAACCGTGAGTTGGGTGCGGATCATGTTGACTTGGGTGTTAGCAGTGAGTTGGGCATGACTAGTGGTGAGTTGGGTGTTTCAGGCGGTTCCGAAGATGATGACGAGCCCAAGCATCCGTTCGAAGCTTATTTCGTGAAGAACTGGGATTCATGTCGAGCCATGTGGTGCTCGTTCGAGAGGGAAAACGCAGTCACACTCGGAAACAATACCAACAACCGTATCGAGGCCTCCTGGAAACAGTTGAAGGACCTCGTCGACTCGTGCATGGGAGTCGACGAATGCATTGCGTCGAAAATGTGTTACCAGCTGCAGGAAGAAAGAAAGTTTGTGGATGCTGTCTACAAGTTGGCTACGGTGCACAACGCCAAGTACGATGAAGAAATGCGCTTTGTCTCCAACTTGGTCAGTGAACATGCGTGTGAGCTCATTTACGAGCAATACACGTATGCGACTACCAAGGCGAAGTACAAGTACTATGAGCCGGTACCGGACGTGTTCCTGGTTCAATATGATTGTGACGAAGAAGACGCACTCGATGAGCCCATGAGCGAATATTCTGTTACCAAGCGTGACTGGTCGTGTTCCTGTTTGTTCATGAGCTCGCGGCTGCTACCCTGTCGACACGTTTTCTTCGTTCGGAAGGCAATCGGGTGTGAGAATATCATTCCTACACGACTATTACACCCTAGATGGCTGCTGGCGTCGTCACGCACGGATACCAAACCTCCAGAGTTAAGTGGCGAATCTCTTTCGGTGACTCGCGTTTTGCAAAAGTCGAATACCGTGTGGGGCTCCAACCGTAAGTTTCGTGAGGCAAATTACGTCGCATCGTCCATCAGCGAGCATTTAAGCGGATTGGGTATGAGAGAGTACAAAGCAGCAATGAAAGCGCTGCGCAATGTCGCCTCTCAATTCAAGCACGGAAATTATGGCGTGATTGCTCCATCACATGAAGATAATTCATTTTCAGCTAGCTCGAGTGATGCCGGCGAAGCTGTCATCGAGATCGAACATGAAGACCTGCGTGGAGTCCGAAGTGGTGAGGGCGTCGACGATACTCCAGCTTCGCCGGTGCAGACTCTGTGTGCTGACAGTTCGGTTCGGACTCCGTGCAAACAACTCAGTTGGGATCTGATAGTGCCCATATGGGGCCACAGTCAGCGCAGTTGGGGCTTGATGAAACCCAGTTTGGATCTGGTGAAGCTCAGTTGGGCTCTGATACTCCGCGGTTGGGCTCCGGTATATCGCAGCTGACGACAAACGCCCAACAGAATTCTCCGATGCCGCAATCTGACATAGCGGCCGGAGCCAACGAATCGCGGGGTCGATCTATTGATTTGGCCGATGCCACCGATGAATTCGAACTTCAAAGTCCGCCCAAGGCAAAAGGTAGACCAAAGCAGAAGCCGAAAGCCGTCAAAGCAAAGAGGAACCTTACGATTTCGATGGTCCAGGAAAACATGGATATGCACGACAGCCAGTTGAACCTTCTCTCGGCGTATGAAATACTGGAGAACACTCCAACTTTCAACAGCTCACATGAAACGCTACCGCAATTCAAGCTATTCCGGTTTCTTACCAAACCGAAGCCCCCGATTGCACATGAAATCTCGAAGCTTCCTGCAACTAAACCACTGCTGCGACCGGAAGAAATAGTCAGAATCTTCCCAATGGATTTGATTAAGAAGTGTGGGGCTAAGGTATCGGCCTACCAGCGAAAGCACAATGGAGTGCGAGAATTGGGCATTGCTTTGGAGATCATAGGGCTTGGTGTCGTTGCTAACTCGACCGTAGCGCTTATGAAGAAGTGGCACAGAGCTCAAGAGACTGCAAGAAAGGTGGAGAGAACGTTGGATTGGATAAAGGAACTTGACTTCTCGCGCGTTAGCACTCCTAGCTTTTCCGTCACTGAAGATCCTGAGCTACCGGAAAAATTGAAAAACATTCCTCTATTATCAGCACAGGTACGGGAAAGCTGTACTATTTTTCTGAACTAATTGAACTCATATGTATGCTGTATTCAATGGACAGTCGGGCGTGCTGGATTTGACTGTGAAAGAGTGCCTAACCGAAGATATAATGCCTTGTGCTGTCGAAGAAATTTGCGGCCGACCCTAACGTAGTCATTTTCGAAGCTGCCACGTTAGGTGCTGTCGTAGATGGACATGTGGGAGCAGACAAAGAAGACATCCGCAGTAAATTGTCAGGGCTTACGAAAGAGAAGGTGCTCTTCCCCGTAAAATGCAATGGGAATCATTGGTGCGCAGTCATGATGAACCTCGACAAAGGCAAGGTGGCGATCTACGATCCAGCTCGTCATCCTACTTGCTGAGTGTTCGGTCCGTCGCCCAGATGCTGCTATTACTACTACCAGACGGCGCGAGGCCGAGCCCACGAGTGCAAACGTACGAGTCTGGACTAGGAGTGCAAGTGGACAGCTACAACTGCGGCGTCTACGTCCTACTCGCCTTCGAAATGTTCTGCGGGGCCGAGCCGCTTGGACATCTCGACAAGAAGACACCGCAATGTCTTCGCTACCGCTACCTTCGTATGTGCATGGATGATTAAGAAAGAGGTGGTAGTCACTCAGCTCACTAAGCGAAATACATTTGTTCACATGAAGTATTCATCTCGAAGCTGTTATGCAACTCTGTGTAAGAAGACAGACCACAACCGTCATCACGGCAGCATTGTTTGCACGGTGAACATGAAGTTGCAACGATTCCGCGCCAAAGTGCTGCTCCACACAAGTCGCACACTAAAATCCGAATCCACGTCATCAAAAGCGAGGTCCATCGGCATCTGGATATACGCCTCCGACGTATACTTTTGAAACTGGCTTTTTCGAGTTGGGGGGCAATTGGGTGCCGATTGTACGCAGTTTTGGCGTCCGTCGGGCGCTGGATGGGCGTTGGTGGGGGTGGGTGAGTGCAGGAGGCTCGTCTCAGATTCACTCTGAAAGCATTTGCACAATCCGTCAGCGATGATCGCGTTAAATCCTGGAGGCATTATCCCGTCGCATACGATAATACCACAACTTGCATTATAAATTCACAAGTATGCGATGAGGGTTGAAAAGATTTTCAATACATGTAGTCAGGACTGCGTTGAGATTTGTGCTTAATAAAATTCAACCAGCGCAGTTTCACTTGGAATACTAACTACTACCAAAATAGTAGTGATTCATATAATATACTATTATAATATGTTTTGTGGTTAAAATAACTAAATCATAGGTTTAAACATCGTGCTTTTACAAGAAGAGACGTTTGTACAAAGAAAAATGTTTAAGATCACGAAAACAAATTACACGTGTAAAAACACCGCTGGATTTTCTGGATTTTCGGCTGCCTAATTTTTAGATCTCGCGGCTGGTCCTGCCGCAGATCGCCTCGAAGTGGCAGCGGTCGCCCGGCCCACATACAAATCCATGTCAAATCTCGCGACGGTTCCAGCCGCGAGATCTAGCTTTTCTAAAACAATTAGGAACCGTCTTAATGTTAGCACCAAATTTGAACAGTCCAGACGACCTCGGTGTTTTTACACGTAAGAACACTAAAAAAAATCGTGGAACAAGCATTCCTCGTTTTTTCCTCGTTTAAACACCGCCCTCCGACATATTCCAGTTTTTCTTCTTCCAACTTGCGTCTCTTTCACTCACTGGAGGGCAGTCACTTTGTGCGGATAAGTTGGGATGAGTGAAGCGTGCATGGGCAATCGAGTCTTCGGAGAGAGGTTCAGAAAAGGTTTGGGGAAGTTTGGATATGTGCTTTGTCGACACTAGTGCGTGAGTGCGCTTCTGTTTAGTGGGCGAAGAGTTCAAAGACCTTCTCAATGTGAAAATGGACTACTTGTAACTCACTTTCATTTGTTTGTGTAATGTGTTCGTCCAGAGTACACGTTGCTTGGACAAGCTCCGACAGCACAGAGATCAGCCTATTCCTGAGCGTTGCTGCCCGAGGTGGAGGCGCTGATAGACGATGAGGACACAGCTGCCGAACCAGTCGAAGCCGAGCCTGGCTCATTCGAGCTGGGGGCGGAACCCGAGTTCGAGGCAACATCGGAGGCAGACGCAGAAGTCGAAGCGGAACCAGCAGAGCCCACCGACTCCGAGCCAGCAGCAGAAGCGGAGTCAGAGCAAGCCACCGACTTGGCCAACAGCATACTCACATCGGCGTAGCTCAGACCAACGCTCGTCACCGTGTTCGCAGCAGGCTTGGCCTTCGGGAACCACAGGAAGTCCGGGTGGTCGTTGTCCGAGTCGTACACCCACTCACCACCGATGATAACTCCAGCGTCGTCCATCTCGAGCAGGTACGTATAGTACGCACCCGTCGTGAACTTGTCCACCTGACCCGAGGACACCAGACCGCCGTCCGTGTACGTCTCGAAGATCCACGAGAGACGAGTCTTGACGTACACGATGCTCTTGGCAGCCGCGTTCCACGGGTACTCCTCGAGGCCGTAGAAGGTCTGTGCAGCCTCCTCCAGGGACATGGCAGTCTGCTCGTACACCTTGAAACCACGCACGGGCTGGTTCCACACCTCTGAGCCGGCCGTGACATCCGCGATGAAGGTCGCGTTGAGCTTGCCCAGCAGGTTAGCGGCGGCGATGTGGAAGTATGCCGGGTTCAGGTCACGGTACGAGTCGCTCGAGTGACGGCCGTACTCGTCGGTGGAGTCGGTGCCGCCGTTGTAGCGAGTGCCCGTGAACACCGTCGAGACGCTCGCGCCGTCGTAGATGTCCGAGATCAGAGCCTTGAGGTCCATGGGCTGGAACGTCACGCCGTTGTGCGTCACGGGGCAGTTGGGCTCGGCCTCCAGCATGGACGCCGGCGTCCAGGCGTGGCAAATGCCGTACCAGGTAGGGATGCAGTAGCCTGAGCTCTTGCCGGCGCGGATGGCGCACGCGCTTCCGTCTGTGAGACCGGCGCAGTCGTTGTCTGAAGAGCACTTGGTGTGCGAGCTCATCGAGTCAATGCCGTTGTCCTTCGACACCTTGTCCATGAAGTCCGTCACATCCAGACCGAAGGCCGTCGCGTACTTCTCGGCGGGGCTCGGTTCACCGGTCTTGCTGCCAGACAACATTGATGCCATCCTGGTACGTGGGCCAGTACGGACCAGGCCACGGGGACGGTGTGTGCACGCCCTTGGTGGGGAGGTTTTTCAGCGTCATTTCCATCGAGGTGCCGAAGTAGGCCTCGAGCTTGGCAATGTCCTTGTTGGAGTTCGCCTCGAGCTGGCGCTTCGTTTCCAACTTCTCTCGCAACTTACGCGAAGTTGTGGCTTCTTCCCACCCAGTGGCACAGTCCTTGCCAGCTTGGCCCTGCACACTTGTCTTGGTGGTGGGGGCGGACGGCGTGCCGGTCTTGGTCATCGGCGTGGTCGTGCCGATGTAAGCATCCTGGTCGGCGTCCTTCGACGGCACAGCCTCCGACAAGACGGGTGTTCCCACCTTGGTGAACACCGGCTCAGCTGGGGCCGTGGTCAGGTTTGCGAGCAGATCCGGGTAGGTCACAGGCACCGTCGAGATGGTGGTGATATTAGGCAGCGTCGGGTCCACCTCAACCGTGATGGCGCAGTCCTGGTCGGCGATCTCGGCACCGCGGGCCGGGAACTTACCACTGATCGCGCCCGTCGTGCCGGATGTGGTCTCGGGAACGTAGAACAGCGAGGAAGCAGCAGCGTGCTGTGTCTGCAGGGCCACGATAGCCGCAACAGCGGAGACGAGGTACGTTCGGGGTGAGTAGACCATGGTTGCAAAGGTACAAGTTGGAGCTCTCCGCAGGTTGACTGGAAGCGAAGAGAAAGGTAATCTTCTCGCAAGCGAGCAGATTTGGAAATGAGCAAATGAGCCCGCGGCCGAGGGTCGGTTTCCTGTCAACGTGCAGTGCAATTGTGCGTGCGTCGTCCACCATCCTGTATAAACTTCTGCAACTGTCGTTTGTAACAAGATTTTTGAGCGTTCATTCGCTGCGCCGGGCGGCACCGATGGAAAGCCTTGTGTGCAAGAGAAATCTCAGGATGGTGTTGTCCAGTTCGGCCACAGGTTTTGGCAGCCCAAGACTTCTGGGCACCACTTGCAGATCCGAGCATTAGCGGTTAATACTAGTAATTATCGCCGATCATACAGAGGGGACAGCCATCTGAAATCCTGGCATCAACACATGCGGAATCATACTTAGGTTTATAGTAACTTGATAACTGTACACAAGTCCAAATGTTTGAAAGAGAGAGCGAGTTTTCCATTATCCAAGATATGCCGTACAAGAACCGAGAAGTGCCCGAACGTCTCGAGATCGTTTTGATCCTCAGGACGAGTACAGAGTAAAAGTGGTACACATGCATCAACGGGATAAGCAAGTTGGTGTGGTCGATGATGCAAAGTCAAGAATTCAGGTTTTGATGTTCGTAGTGCCATTATTAACTTGGGTCCTTCGTGAAGCGATGCCATGCTTAAAATGCGCCGCCCACAAACCGTAGTCAAGCGGGCGGGGTCACGCTGCTGCTGGGGGCATGTGAAGTACGTGCACAACTTCCCGACGAGCGCGTTGACCGGGTTATCAGGGCTGTGCCGGGGCGCACGATCTCGGGGGGACGATTGGCATAGAGATGGAGATCGTATCTTGTGATGACTACGATTTGGCTTCGGACTGGCGTTGGTTTGTAGCTCTACAGCTCTACAATACCTGTTTCACCGAGCTCTGCAGCGTTGCTACGAACTATAGAAAAGTCGTTGCCAGGTTGGCGTTGGGCTTGCGAGCAACGACAATTGTTGTGTGGTATTTCCGTGTTATATTGCCCCTCTGAATTACAGTTCATGAATTTGCATTGTTGTTCATTTTTCTTTCCTGTAGGCAAATTGTTCTCGTCAGGATTCTCCAATATCCAGTACACTGTACTCAGGCTTTCATACCCGCTCTTACGTTCGGGCCTTATCCAGCCGGCTGGATAAACGTAAGTTTTCGGCAAGACATCAATGATTTCTAAATAGGCAAAACTTTTCTAATAAAGGGTCGAAGCAATGTTCATTTACGCAGTGATGTCTTTCACGTTTCAGCCTCCCCTTCGCTGTTGATTGCGCATGCAAGCGCAAGCTTACCACCAGTGGAAGTACGACTGGTACGACTGGCGCTGGCTGTACTGCTGCTGCTGCTGCTGTTGTTGCTGCTGCTCGTGATGGTTCTGGTTTTGGTTGCTGTCGCCACCCTGGCTGTTACCCGTTTGGCCCTGGTTGTTCTGGTTGCTGTTTCCACCTTGATGGTTGTCACCCTCGTGGCTCGCACCGGTGCTACTGATGGGGGCAGCCGTTGTCGATGTGCCGGTGCTAGTAGTAGTAGCAGCCGGGGTCTCGGTGGCCGTACTACCCGTCGTGGTGGGCGGAGCCGAAGCGGAGTCGGCAAGACTCGTAGCAGCCGAACCAGCGGATTGCGACGCGGACCCAGGAAGGCTGGAAGCCGCGGAACCAGAAGACCCCGAGTTTGATGAGACAGCAGACAAAGTCGAAGACGAACCAGCAGAGCCCACCGACTCCGAGCCAGCAGCAGAAGCGGAGTCAGAGCAAGCCACCGACTTGGCCAACAGCATACTCACATCGGCGTAGCTCAGACCAACGCTCGTCACCGTGTTCGCAGCAGGCTTGGCCTTCGGGAACCACAGGAAGTCCGGGTGGTCGTTGTCCGAGTCGTACACCCACTCACCACCGATGATAACTCCAGCGTCGTCCATCTCGAGCAGGTACGTATAGTACGCACCCGTCGTGAACTTGTCCACCTGACCCGAGGACACCAGACCGCCGTCCGTGTACGTCTCGAAGATCCACGAGAGACGAGTCTTGACGTACACGATGCTCTTGGCAGCCGCGTTCCACGGGTACTCCTCCAGGCCGTAGAAGGTCTGTGCAGCCTCCTCCAGGGACATGGCAGTCTGCTCGTACACCTTGAAACCACGCACGGGCTGGTTCCACACCTCCGAGCCGGCCGTGACATCCGCGATGAAGGTCGCGTTGAGCTTGCCCAGCAGGTTAGCGGCGGCGATGTGGAAGTATGCCGGGTTCAGGTCACGGTACGAGTCGCTCGAGTGACGGCCGTACTCGTCGGTGGAGTCGGTGCCGCCGTTGTAGCGAGTGCCCGTGAACACCGTCGAGACGCTCGCGCCGTCGTAGATGTCCGAGATCAGAGCCTTGAGGTCCATGGGCTGGAACGTCACGCCGTTGTGCGTCACGGGGCAGTTGGGCTCGGCCTCCAGCATGGACGCCGGCGTCCAGGCGTGGCAAATGCCGTACCAGGTAGGGATGCAGTAGCCTGAGCTCTTGCCGGCGCGGATGGCGCACGCGCTTCCGTCTGTGAGACCGGCGCAGTCGTTGTCTGAAGAGCACTTGGTGTGCGAGCTCATCGAGTCAATGCCGTTGTCCTTCGACACCTTGTCCATGAAGTCCGTCACATCCAGACCGAAGGCCGTCGCGTACTTCTCGGCGGGGCTCGGCTGGTCTTGTTGCCACTGAACGTTGATGCCATCCTGGTACGTGGGCCAGTACGGGCCGGGCCACGGGGACGGCGTGTGCACACCCTCGGTGGGGAGGTTTTTCAGCGTCATTTCCATCGAGGTGCCGAAGTAGGCCTCGAGCTTGGCAATGTCCTTGTTGGAGTTCGCCTCGAGTTGGCGCTTAGTCTGCAGCTTCTCTTCGAGAGCGCGACCAGACACTGCGCTGTCACGCAACTTACGCGTAGGCTTGGTGTCCTCCCAACCAGTGGCGCAGTCCTTCGGCTTGTCGGATTCGCCCTGGACGGAGCCCGTTGATGGAGTCGTCGAAGTGCCCGTCTTGGTCGGAGCAGAAGTCACAGTCGTGCCGGTCTTGCCAGGTGCAGTGGTCGTACCAGTCTTGGTGGCAGGGGCATTGGTCGTCGTCTGCGTTGTGGAACCCTGCGTGGTCGAGGTCGCCGGCGAAGCCACGTACGCATCTTGGTCGGCATCAGTGGCCGGCGCCTCCTTGGAAACAACAACCTTGCCAACCTTCGTGGACACCGGCTCAGCCGGAAGCGACGTGTTGGCCAGCAGGTCCGGGTAGGTCACGGTTACCGTCGAGATGTTGGCGATGTCGGGCAAGGTCGGGTCCACCTCAACCGTGATGGCACAGTCCTGGTCAGCAACGTGAGCGCCACGGGCCGGGAACTTGCCACTGATCTCGTCCGTCGTGCCGGACGTGGTGATAGGAGCGTAGTAGAGTGACGATCCGGAAGCCTGCTGCATCTGCATCGCCACGAACGCGACAGCGGTTGAGACGAGGTACGTGCTAGGCGAGTAAACCATGGTTGCGATCGGAGACGGTAGAAGCTAGAGCCCACTGCAGTGTCAACGGAGTAGTGTAATCTTCTCGCAAGCGAGCAGATTGAGAAATGAGAAGGCAATCGTGTCCGGCGCTGCCAGGATCTGCTCCCCCCCCCCCAGGAAACCTCACCCAGACCATTGCCGTTGCGTATCACCATCTTTTGCCCGTGTCCCCGAAGAAGACATGTCATGTGTAACGAGGCATTCAACCTTGAGTCCCAAGGGCAAGCAACAGATCCAGTAGAAGTACTGCCCGCTCGATCGGACGAGAGTGGAAAGTCTCACACCGAAAAAGTAGGACATTGTATTGTACACTGTAATAGCGGAGCCACCGATGACACAGAGCGAGAAGACGCACAAGCGCTGAGACGGGCATATTATTGGTATACTTACGCAACGCGGTGGGCAAGGTGTGTGTACAGCACCACTGTAAGTTGGCAGTGTTGGGCGCATCCCATCCACCGCATGCCAACGGATGAACTTCATTATGAAGCGAAACGCAGTGTCTCCAGTCTTCCGCAAAGCGTAAGTTGGGTAAAGGTACCGCCGCGAATCCCTCCTTGTTGCTCATCTTCAAGCCGTCCTCGGAGATCTCAAGCTGGGATGGATTCACAGCAGGACGATCCGTTTCGTAGCAAGACGGGAACCGCGTACCTTCACGAATCAAGGGAAAAAGAGGGTAAAAATGACTGTCGGCACGCTGCTCTCGCTGTCGACGATGCTAAGGTGGTGTCTTAATACGATTCACGAGCAAAGGTTTTCGATGGCACCGCTACGTCATCGGCTCAACAATTTCGATTGTTGGAATATGAGTGCAATGAATTAAAATGCTACGTTGGCCGCTGGCTGCCACGTTGTGATAACTGTGCTGGCCGGCTTCCCTTCCATGTCTTGTGCCGGGGAGTTCATTGGATACTTTTACTGTCCGTTCGTTGCAAGAGCAGAACCAGGTCACAAAATAATGAGCCCGGCAAACTCCCGCAAAACTGCATTTGCTTCGCCTCCAAGTGGGGGTCTTCGGTCTGAAAGTGAAGTACTTTTGCCAACATTTGGTGCATAGAGTTCTTTGTGTTATGTGGAGTTGCAGCTACTGCACTGGGGTATGAGTCACACAAGATAAGGCAGGCAAAATTGTCGTCTGTACTTATAACCCCTAATAGTGCAGCGCATTCCCGGGTACGCTAACTGTAATCTCATCAAACACAATGGCTATTGCAGCTGTACAGTACCACCTCGTTCTAGCCAAAACCTTAACAAGCGAGAGAAACATACACGCAATTTTCTTAAAATGAGAACTTGGTCATGGAAATCCAAAAGTGCTGTACCAAGTGTCTAAGAGATAGCCCATGTTTGGTAGGCACGCCGTATAAATGCTAAAACACGCTTTCCCATCCAACCTTTCTAGAAAGGAAGAGGGCCGATGCTTAGTTTGTGCAAGCCACTGACTTCTTCAGGAGCAAGCTCACATCAGCGTAGCTCAGCCCAATGCTCGTGACCGCCGTAGCTGCGGGCTTCGCCTTCGGGAACCACAGGAAATCTGGGTGCTCGTTGTCCGAGTCGTACACCCATTCCCCGCCAATAATCTCGCCAGCAGCATCCAGCTCCAGAAGGTAGTAGTAGTAGGCACCAGTCGTGAATCTGTTGATTTGGCCCGAAGACACGAGGCCACCGTCCGTGTACGTCTCGAAGATCCACGAGAGACGCGACTTGACATACACAATGCTCTTGGCAGCCGCATTCCACGGGTACGACTGAAGGCCGTAGAAGGTCTGGGCAGCCTTCTTGAGAGACATGGCAGTCTGCTCGTACACCTTGAAACCACGCACGGGTTGGTTCCACACCTCCGAGCCGGCCGTGACGTCCACAACGAACGTCGTGTTCAGTTTGCCGAGCAGGTTGGTCGCGGCAATGTGGAAGTAGGCCGGGTTCAGGTCACGGTACGCGTTGTTGGTGTGACGGCCGTACGCATCCGTGGCCTCGTCACCACCGTTGTAGCGGGCACCCGTGAAGACAGTAGAAACACGGGAGCCGTCGTACACGCTCGAGAGAAGAGCTTTGATGTCCATGGGCTGGAACGTCACGCCGTTGTACGTCACCGGGCACTTGGGCTCGGTCTCGAGGATAGCGGCCGGCGCCCATGCGTGGCAGATGCCGAACCACGTTGGGATGCAGTAGCCCGAAGTCTTGCCCGCACGGATGGAGCATTCGCTGCCATCGGTGAGAGACGCACAGTCGTTCTGCGTGGTGCATTTCCTGCGAGTGCTCTGCGAGTCGATGCCGTTCTTCTTGGACACCTTGTTCATGAAGTCCGTCACGTCCTTGCCGAACGCCTTCGCGTACTTCTCAGCGGGGCTCGGCTTTCCGGCGCTCCAGACAACGTTGATGCTGTCCTGGTACGTGGGCCAGTACGGGCCAGCCCACGGAGACGGGGTGTGCACCGCAACGGTGGGGAGGTCCTTGAGGGTCATCTCCATCTTGGTGCCGAAGAACGTCTCGAGCTTGGCGATGTCGGTGTTGGCGTTGGCCTCGAGCTGGCGTTTGGTTTGCAGTTTGCGGGTAACCTGCTCGTCCTCCCAGCCAGTGGCGCAGTTGGGCTCCTCCTTGACGCCGGTCTTGACCTGCTTTCCGACAGCGGTGAAAGGTGCGGTCTTGTCGCAGTAGGCGTCTAGGTCTTCGTCAGTGGCCGGGGTGTCCTCGGACACCACCACCGTGCCCACCTTAGCGAACACGGGGTCAGCAGGAGCCGTGGTCAGGTTGGCCAGCAGGTCCGGGTAGTCCACAGTCACATCCGGAATCGACGTGATGTTCGGCAGCGTCGGGTCCACCTTGACGGTGATGGCACAGTCCTGGTCGGTAACGTCAGCACCGTAGGCAGGAAACTTGTCGGTGATCTCGTCGGTGGTGCCGGACGTGGTCACGGGGGCATAGTACAGCGATGAAGCAGCAGTCGGCTGCATCTGCATCGCCACGAAAGCCATCGCGGCTGAGACGAGGTAGGCGCTGGGCGAGTAGACCATGGTGACGGTCTAAGTTGACGGCGACGAACGACTGAAGTAATCTCCTCGCAAGCGAGCAGATTGGAGAATGAGACTAACGTTAGCGTTTGCTGTTCGCCACGCCTGACTGTGCGGTTGGCATATGGAACTTCCCCACTGGCCCGAACAAATTTACAGCACCCTACACGGGAATCACATGTCTTTACCCGGTTGCAGCATAACATACGAGCTGGAATAACCTTGCGTAGATGCCGGAACCCGATTTGTACGAGAATCCACCACACGCAGCTCTCCCATTTCGTTTTCGTGCTTGTTTATCGCGGCGAAGTTGACCGAGCTGCTGTGCCTGTAGGTATTTTATGGTTGCACTGGGTTGATCGAAAGGCACGCGCAAGCGGTTGCGAAGTAATCGTGCGGTAGTAACAGCTCGGTTCAGGAAGGTGTTTTTTGAAACTCCAACTATTCAGCAGTGAACGTACGCCAGACGACAGGCACGGCTGAGAAGGGACGTACGACTAGACCACTGCTGCTCAAGCTTTCTGGCTTTTCACTTGGCCTGCGACCGCTTCAACCACTGGTACGCGGTTCTTAGCAAAGCACGACAGCCTGTACAGACACACTGGCCGCTTAAGATTCCGACGCCGTTTGGTATCTACGAAATCGTCGCACATTCTTCGTGATACGTTTAATATTGGGAACAGGTATATTGATGTGCACCGTTGTAGTTTGCACAACTTGTAAATTGCCTTTAGCCCGCCCCCCAAACAAAAAAGTGGGAAGTACCCCCCCACACACACACACTTTACGACCGCAAGTTTTGTCGACGGCCAAAAGAGTCGTAGGGCTGACGCAAGCAAGCGTAAGAAATCGGTGGCAACGTTTCAATTGATTAATATGCGAGAGCTCCGAAACGAATCTCGGGCTAGACAAGCGCTCTAAAGCTTGGATGCATGGTAACGGATGCGTCCACTAATACCAATGCAGCACTGCAACTGTGCATGTGGTAGAAATTCGTACGTTGAGGACTGGCCTGAAAGGCTGTCCTACACCCGTTGCCGTTGCTAGGCGACGCAAAGATGTCTCTGTAGGAGCACTGCAGCAGCTCAAACAATAGTCATCAATCATCTACCGGTAGGGTCCCTACTAGGGATACGATACCGTGTTGGTGTACCTACATGCACGTGACCTCGTCCCAAAGAGGTCCAAGGTGGTAAACATGTTGGAAAACTTGAACCGTTGAGTCAGAAAACACACTACCGTAAGAGAAAGTAAACATGTATTGCTGTAGGTAGCTGACGTTCGACAAGCGTGGCGCTAAAGATCACGATGGTAAATATTACAGCGCCTCGCTGTCCATGCCGAGAGCACTCGTTGATGCATGTGGAAATTCTGTAGCAGCACTCTAAAATCGAGTAGTAGCTGGTCCCTCCACACTAGGGCTGGCGTCAGAACCAGCAACTGACGCCGAGTCCGAGCACGCCACCGATTTCTCCAAAAGCATGCTCACATCGGCGTAACTCAGACCAATGCTAGTGACCGCCGTAGCAGCGGGCTTGGCCCTCGGCAGCCACAGGAAATCCGGGTGGTCGCCGTCCGAGTCGTACGCCCACTCACCACCAATAATTTCACCGGCGTCATCCAACTCTAGCAAAGTAGTAGTAGTACTTACCCGTCGTGAATTGGTTGATCTGACCCGAGGACACGAGGCCGCCGTCCGTGTACGTCTCGAAGATCCACGAGAGACGCGACTTCACGTACACAATACTCTTGGCGGCGGCGTTCCACGGGTACGCCTCGAGGCCGTAGAAGGTCTGTGCAGCCTCCTCCAGGGACATGGCAGTCTGCTCGTACACCTTGAAACCACGCACGGGCTGGTTCCACACCTCTGCGCCGGCCGTGATGTCTACAACGAACGTGGCGTTCAGCTTGCCAAGGATGTTAGCAGCGGCGATGTGGAAGTATGCCGGGTTCAGGTCGCGGTACGCGTTGTTAGAGTGGCGGCCGTACTCGTCAGTTGTGTCGGCGCCGCCATTGAAGCGCGCACCCGTGAACACGGTCGACACCCTAGCGCCATCGTACACACTAGTGATCAGAGCCTTGATGTCCATGGGCTGGAACGTCACGCCGTTGTGCGTCACGGGGCAGTTGGGCTCGGCCTCGAGGATAGCAGCTGGCGCCCATGCGTGGCAGATACCGAACCAGGTAGGAATGCAGTAGCCCGAGGTCGCTCCGGCGCGAATGGCGCACTTGCTGCCGTCACCAATGGATTCACAACCTTCGTCTGTCTCGCACATCCTGCGCCTGCTCTGAGAATCAACGCCGTTCTTCCTCGACACCTTGTTCATGAAATCCGTCACGTCCAGCCCAAAAGCGGTGGCGTACTTCTCGGCGGGGCTCACTTGTCCCTCGCTCCAGACAACGTTGATGCTGTCCTGGTAGGTAGGCCAGTAAGGGCCAGCCCATGGGGACGGGGTGTGTACGCCAACCGTCGGGAGGTCGGCCAGAGTCATTTCCATCTTGGTGCCGAAGTAGGCCTCCAGCTTGGCAATTTCCTTGTTGGCGTTAACCTCGAGGTGGCGCTTCGTTTGCAGCTTCCGGGTAACCTGTTCGTCTTCCCAGCCAGTGGCGCAGTTAGGATCCACCTTGACGCCGGTCTTACTCGGGATGTTTGATGGCGCGGGCGAATCAATGTACGAATCCTGATCCGCGTCAGTGGCTGGGACTTCCTCCGACATGACCACCGTGCCCACCTTCGTGAATACCGGTTCGGTGGGGGCTGTCGAGGTGTTGGCCAACAGGTCGGTGTACGTCACGGGCACCGTTGAGATGGTCGCAATGTCGGGCAGCGTGGGGTCCACCTCCACCGTGATGGCACAGTCCTGATCAGCCACATCGCCACCGAAGCCAGGGAAGCTGTCGGTGATCTGACCGTCCGTGCCGGATGTAGTCAGTGGGTCGTAGAAAATCGACGTTGCAGCCGTCTGCAGAATCTGCACGGCCACAAGGGCCATGACGGCGGAAACGAGGTAGGTCCTAGGCGAGTAGACCATCGTTGAAGCTATATAGGTTATCGGAACCGGTGAAAGCAAGAGCTCTGCAGCGTCGACGTGGAACTAGGATAGAGGCTGCTGTAATCTTCTCGAGGCTGAGAAAATTGGGAAATGAGCAGCACTGCAAGCAGTTCTCCAGCTTGTGGAGATTACGATTCGATTGGCATCTGGACGGTGGCCGTCGACAGCCCAGCTCGAGCTTTTTATTCAGTAGGAATCGTGGGGCCGGCATCTTAATGTACATGGGATTTGCACACAGATGGCTAAGAAGCATTGGCATGGCCATGGAAAACCGGCTTTGTTGTGGGGTTTCCTTGCTGGTACTGTAGCGCACACCGCACACTGTATTACTTAAGTACATGTGTTATATGCATTGTACCTAAGTACAGGTATCATGGTTTTAATGAGGATTTTAACTTGGCATGGCCATACAAACGCACTGTGCTTCGAACGAGTAGACTTTGCAGTCATTTTTAGTCAATGCATGCAATAAGCCTAGGTAAGTGTGCTTGCATGTGTTGCACCAGGTTCGTTGTACCACGCCAAGCTGCATGAATTAGGTAGCCCGCTTCAAGGCAAGGATCGAACAGATCGAGCTTGCTTGTACTGCCAACTTCCAGTACCTACGTACAGTATATAAAAACTTTGTTTGCATCTTGCTAGGAAAAACTTACAATTTGGACTGAAATGGTGTATTATAAAGTAAAGTCATTCTGCAAGTCGCGTAGTTCAGTAGATTCTTACGTGGAAAAGAACGAGTGTAGTGAGTGACTCAGCGTGCCACAAAGACATCGATTTGGCGGAGACAGATGCTCGTCCACTTCCGCAGTTTGCATTCCGGACGGTAGTCCCGCTTGTTATGGCTGCGTGATCCTTCAAGGCATGTGCGTGGCTGCCGATGTTGCAGCTGGAGAGCACTGTGGTTGACGCTCAACACCGAGGAAAGGGAAAGGTCGGAGACTGGTTGTGGCGTCTCCACCGGAGACTCTCCAGCGGTGAAATGTAAAGGTGCCACCGCCATTTTCACTGTTCGTTCACAGAGATTAAAACTTGCCGATTAATTTTGCTGGGTAAGGATGCTGTTGCGGGGAAACGACAGGCATGCACGATGTGGGAGCGGCACCTGTACGCGTACGAATCGTACTGTACGATAGACTCTATCATTTGGATAGAGAGCGCTTGCATGTACTGTTTTCAGTTTGCGTTGGATTTCCTCGACAATGCAATTCGTCTGCGTCGCGAAACCCGTGAGCCGTGCGGCCGGGTGGGAGGATAAGTGACCCGCCAGGCGACACAAAAGACGAAACGCGGATTCTTCGAACTGTACGATGCTTCCTGGGGGCCCGTGCCTACCAGCACTTCACTGTGATCCGGAGGCAAACGTTGCGAACGTTGAACATCGACCGGCGCCTGTGGTGTCCTCGTGGAGCGCACACATCGCGCGTGAGCTCTGGACCTCAATGCGGTCTCCTCGCTTGTCCCGTAGGTTCAAAGCACAGTCACCGAAACATCAGGAGACTGCCTGCTGGACTGCAGAGAGCTTGCTCACGAACAAGATGGCACGCCCCTACATCACCAGCGTGGCCACGATCCTCTTGTCGTTCGCAGGTTACTCACGCCTGCGAACGCTTTTTGCACGCCACGCTGCATATTATTTTTTAATCTAACGACAAGAGACCATGTCGGATGAATTGGCGTGCGAACAGCAAGAGGCAAAGCCGGCCCACACCTGCTGGAAGCCCTGCTGGAAGCACGCCCACCTTTCCCTTTCCAGCGTCCAGCGTTGCTTCGTGCGCGCCCTCTTGCTCCAAATCCAACGCTGCGTGGATATCCCTTGACACGCGCTGCGACTCGGAGCGGACGATTGGAGCGAGCTGGAACGTAGCGGACAGCATTCCCCAATTTTCTCGGTGTCGAGAAGATTACACAGCCTTCCTCCATCCCAGGTTGACGCGCTACCCCTCCGGATCTCTGAATTAGCATTCTTTGCAACGATGGTCTACTCGCCCAGCACCTACCTTGTCTCCGCCGCTGTGGGCCTTGTGGCCCTGCAGATGCAGCACGCTGCTGCCTCTTCGCTGTACTACGTCCCCGAGACGACGTCCGGCACGACGGACGAGCTCTCGAGCAAGTTCCCCGCCTTCGGTGCCGATGTGGCCGACCAGGACTGCGCCATCACGGTTGAGGTGGACCCCACCCTGCCCGACATCACCACCATCTCGACGGTGCCCGTGACGTACCCGGATTTGCTGGCCAACTTGACGACGCCCCCCACCGAGCCGGTTTTCACCAAGGTGGGCACGGTTGTTCTGTCGGAGGAGACCCCCGCCACCGACGCCGACCAGGATGCGTACGTGGGATCACCATCGACCGGCTCCACCACGCAGGGCCCCACGACGGAGATCGCCCCTTCCACCAAGGCGGGCATCACGACGTCCTCGCCCGCCGCTCTGGGCAAGACGGGTATGACCACCACCCCCGTTGTGAAAGGTGCAGCGGCGAAGGACTGCGCCACTGGCTGGGAGGAGGAGACCAAGCCTGCCCGCAAGCTGCGCGACAGCGATGTGTCCGGCCGCTCGCTCGAGGAGAAACTGCAGACCAAGCGCCAGCTTGAGACGCTCACGAACAAGGACATCGCCAAGCTCGAGGCCTACTTCGGCACCAAGATGGAGATGACCCTCAAGGACCTGCCGACCCAGGGAGTGCACACGCCGTCCCCGTGGGCTGGTCCGTACTGGCCTACCTACCAGGACAGCATCAACGTCCAGTGGCAGCAAGACCAGCCGAGCCCCGCCGAGAAGTACGCCACCGCCTTCGGCAAGGACGTGACGGATTTCATGAACAAGGTGTCGAAGGACAACGGTGTCGACTCGCAGAGCACTCGCAGGAAGTGTTCGTCGCAGAACGACTGCGCGTCTCTGACCGACGGCAGCCAGTGTGCCATTCGCGCCGGAGCTTCTTCGGGTTACTGCATTCCTGGATGGTTCGGCATCTGCCACGCCTGGGCGCCGGCCGCCATTATCGAGGCCGAGCCCAACTGCCCCGTGACGCACAACGGCGTGACGTTCCAGCCCATAGACATCAAGGCTCTGATCTCGGATGTCTACGATGGTGCCAAGGTCTCGACGGTGTTCACGGGCGCCCGATACAATGGCGGTGATGATGGAGCCGACGAATACGGTCGTCACACCAACGCCGCGTACCGCGACCTGAACCCGGCGTACTTCCACATCGCCGCCGCCAACATCATTGGCAAGCTGAACTCCACGTTCGTTGCCGATGTCACGGCCGGCGCAGAGGTGTGGAACCAGCCCGTGCGTGGTTTCAAGGTGTACGAGCAGACTGCCATGTCCCTGGAGGAGGCCGCGCAGACCTTCTACGGCCTGGAGGCGTACCCGTGGAACGCCGCTGCTAAGAGCATTGTGTACGTGAAGACGCGTCTCTCGTGGATCTACGAGACGTACACGGACGGCGGCCTCGTGTCCTCGGGCCAGATCGACAATTTCACGACTGGTGCCTACTACTACTACTTGCTTGAGCTGGATGACGCCGGTGAGATCATCGGTGGCGAGTGGGTGTACAATTCGGACAGCGACCACCCGGACTTCCTGTGGTTCGCCAAGGCCAAGCCTGCCGCTGACACGGTCACGAGCATTGGTCTGAGCTACGCCGACGTGAGCATGCTGCTGGAGAAGTCGGTGGCTTGCTCCGACTCTGCTTCCGCTTCGGCCTCCGATTCTGCATCGGCTGCTTCGGCCTCTGCCTCTGCTTCTACGGCTACGTCGACCTCGGGCTCAGCCACCAGCTCCAGCTCGAGCGCTCCGGGCTCGGCTTCGACCGGCTCCGAGGCGCCTGCCTCTTCGACGTCATCCTCCAGTACGGGCGGAAACGGAGCCACGGAGACCCCTGCTGTCACGACCCAGAACACCGTCGCGCCTGCTGCCACCACGGCAGCTCCTGCTTCGACCACGGCGGCTCCTGTTGCCACCACGGGGGCTCCTTCTCCGACGACCGCCACTCCGTCTCAGAACGAGCACAACGATGACAGCGACGACCACCACCAGCAACAGCAGCAGCAGCAAGACCAGCAGCAGTTCGAGCACTCGGAACACCCGCGTCAGTCGTGGCAGTCGTTCTTCCACTGGTGGTAAACTACCTATGCGTCCATGACGCAAACGGAGACGAAGTGATGAAAAGTGAGAGAGAATTACTTTTATGCGTAGTGGTTTGGTAACCTCCCCAATCAACAAACCACCTTATCTGGCAAGCTCCATTCAGGTCATATCGTGGCCACTTTAGCTGTTGTGAACAAACTATCAGTTGAATTTCAATCATCAAACCAGAGAACATTACCCCACAGCATCAGAGTTGGCCCCGGGTGTGAGCTTCTTCATGGACGTCGAGCTCATGTTGTCAAGAAGGTCTCCGCTTGGCCGTTACTGTTTAATCCGGAGCACGCTTCAAGGATCCGAGGGCGGACCGAGCTTGATGTGCACGGCATGTTGAACCAGACAAGGGGCGCCACCACCTTCGTCTGGCAGTGCGTGCGAGTATCTTCCTGCAGTCCTTGCTGGACCAGCACACAAGCTCTGCGAGTCTACCGTGGTGGACGCCACCGTCGTGATCCAGCAGGAACGGCTGCCGGTTTGCGGGAAAACAGTGCCGTAGCCATCTTCATTTTTGATGTGCGCTTCGTGTGAGCTTTCGACGTTCGCAGCATTGCGACCCGCAATGTTCGATTGCAAACTTGGACTTCCTGTCCTCGTCTCAGCTGCGCAACGACCGATAAGGCGCTGACGGGGGGCACGGGTGATCGCCGTCTAAAGACGACAAGTTGCGCTTCGTCATCTACGCATCTACGCTGGCGCTGCGCCTTCTTGACAAAGCTAGGCTTTCCACCGCATTGACGTTATGTTGAGCTCCCCGTGCATCTTTTGATCCAGTCAGCCAAAGCTGTGTACGGGTCTGCTTTATTTACCGAGTGCCGTCCGGACGTGGAAGCTCTCTTCCGGATCGAAATGGCAGTCGGGCTGCAGATGGCGAACGACAAGTGGGGGCACGACAGCAGGGCGGGGGCTCTTCGTGATCCGCGCGGCCTTGCGTCGTGCTCTCTCCTTCGGGCCGACAGCACGGTAGCGCCGAGAAACAGGCAACCGTATCCTCGTCTTGTAGCAGCGCAACCCACGCTTTGATAGCTTCAGCGCGCTGAGGGGGCGCGCCGCACCATAAGCTTTGGCTCCAGCAACCCCGCCGAGCTCTACTATATCGCTGCCACTGTCGAGCGACAGCACCGAAACGAGCTGCAAGTTGCAGGTCGAACGGTGACACGCACGGCCACAATGCGGCGATGAAAATCCATCGTCTTCAAAATGGAGGCCGTCTCTACGGTGCTGTCCGGCCAGCTTTTGACCTGATAAGTTGTGATGGCCTTCACGCCGCGACGCGACGCTGGGCTTCACGATGCCGACAGCATCCTCGATCGACTGTAACAACAGTGGCGGCGCTGCAATCCCTGCTCATTTTCTCGCGGCAACCACCGCCATACTGTCGAAACCAACGCCGATAGCATCGCCGCCTTCTTAGCCACAATTTCCGCCACCTTGATCTTCGCGCTGCAAACGGCTTGGCCGTGAGGCGGAGGATCGGCCGCGATTCGGCCGGAAAAGGCGAGCCAACCACTTCCAGCTGTGTGCGTATATCCCATGCACCCTGCCACCAGCTGGCGCACGTCCAACGGTGCTCGCCCGCTCTATCGCGCTCGACTGCCAAGACCAGCGTGCGCCGGACCAGCGGCCGGTCTCAGGTAGCGGCAGCGGAGGATGTCGAAGGCATTCCCCAATTTTCTCGCTGTCGAGGAAATTACCCCTACCCGTTCCAGCCAGGTCGACGCGTTATCTCTGTTTGGACCGACGCCAAGCATGGTGTACACTCCGCGCCGCTACCTCATCCCGGCGGCTGCGGCCCTCGTGGCTCTGCAGATGCAGCAGACGGCGGCGTCGTCGCTTTACTACGACCCGGTGACCACGTCCGGCACGACGGACGAGATCAGCAGCAAGTTCCCGGCCCGCGGTGGCAAGGTGGCCGACGCGGACTGCGCCATCACGGTGGAAGTGGACCCGACGCTGCCCAACATCACCACCATCTCCAATGTGCCCGTGACGTACACGGACCTGCTGGCCAACATGACCTCGGCCCCGACGGAGGCCGTTTCCACCAAGGTCGGGACGACCATCATCCAGGAGTCCACCCCGTCTACGGAGGCTGACCAGGACGCGTACACGACGACCACCACCACCACGTCGACGTCCACGACCCAGAGCACCACGACGCAGACGTCCTCCACTTCGTCCTCCTCGGGCACCACCACGTCCTCGCAGACCAAGACCGGCACGACCGTCTCGCAAACGTCCACCTCCACGTCGACGACCACCAAGACCGGGACGACCACCACTGCTCCGATCTCGACGGAGGCTGCGACGGACGCTCCGGCCACCACTGCTCCGGTCTCGACGGAGGCTGCGACGGATGCCCCTGCTGCCACGACGGCCTCGCCGTCTAAGACCGGCACGACCACAACGACGGACGCTCCGGCGGCCACCACGTCGAGTGACGTTGGCGGTGTTTCGGATGAGGAGCCCAACTGCGCCACTGGCTGGGAGGACCAGAGCAACCGCAAGCTGCGCCACGCCCCCATGTCCGGCCGCAAGCTGCAGGAGAAGATCGAGAAGAAGCGCCGTCTTGAGTCCAACTCAAACAAGGACATCGCCAAGCTCGAGGCCTACTTCGGCACGTCGATGGAGACGACGTTGGCCAACCTGCCCACTGTGGGTGTGCACACGCCGTCCCCGTGGCCCGGTCCGTACTGGCCCACGTACCAGGACAGCATCAACGTTGTCTGGAGCTCCGGTGAGCCGAGTGCTGCCGAGAAGTACGCCACGGCCTTCGGTCTGGACGTGACGGATTTCATGGACAAGGTGTCGAAGGACAACGGTATCGACTCGATGAGCTCGCACACCAAGTGCTCTTCGGACACCGACTGCTCGTCCCTCACGGACGGCAGCTCGTGCGCTATCCGCGTCGGCAAGAGCTCGGGCTACTGCATTCCTACCTGGTACGGCATTTGCCACGCCTGGACGCCGGCGTCGATGCTGGAGGCCGAGCCCAATTGCGCCGTGACGCACAACGGCGTGACGTTCCAGCCCCTGGACCTCAAGGCTTTGCTGTCGGACATTTACGACGGCGCTACCGTCTCGACGGTGTTCACGGGCACTCGCTTCAACGGCGGCACCGACTCCACCGACGAGTACGGCCGTCACTCTAGCGACTCGTACCGTGACCTGAACCCGGCGTACTTCCATATCGCCGCCGCTAACTTGCTCGGAAATCTGAATGCGACCTTCATCGCGGATGTCACGGCCGGCTCGGAGGTGTGGAACCAGCCCGTGCGTGGTTTCAAGGTGTACGAGCAGACTGCCATGTCCCTGGAGGAGGCTGCACAGACCTTCTACGGCCTGGAGGAGTACCCGTGGAACGCGGCTGCCAAGAGCATCGTGTACGTCAAGACTCGTCTCTCGTGGATCTTCGAGACGTACACGGACGGCCCTCTGGTGTCTTCAGGCAAGGTGGACTCGTACACTACGGGCGCGTACTACTACTACCTGCTTGAAATGGACGATGCCGGAGCCATCATCGGTGGTGAGTGGGTGTACGGCTCGGACGATGACCACCCAGACTTCCTGTGGTTCCCGAAGGCCAAGCCTGCTGCGAACACGGTGACGAGCATTGGTCTGAGCTACGCCGACGTGAGCATGCTGCTGGAGAAGTCGGTGGCCTGCTCCGGATCGTCGTCGGGTTCGGAGTCTGCTGGTTCTGCTGGTTCTTCCGCCTCTGCTTCGGCCTCGGCGTCGAGTTCGACTTCCTCCTCGAGCTTCGGATCGGCCTCAACTGTCGCCTCGACCTCTGGCTCGGCCTCGAGCCTTCCCGGTTCGACTTCGTCGGGCTCAGCTCCGTTCACGAGCTCAACGGCTGCTTCCACGGGCAGCGAGAACGCCGCAACGGTGGCTCCCGTGACGGAGACCCCGGTCGCTACTGAGACCAGCACCAGCACCACTACGGCTCCGGCCTCGACTGCGGCCACCCCCGCCAGTACTACGGCCATCCCCGCCAGCACCACTTCAACACCTGCCAGCACCACGGCCAACACTGGTGGCAACAACCACAACGATGACAGCAGCGACGACAACCAGCAACAGCAGCAGCAGGGCCAGCGTCAAACGTGGCAGTCGTTCTTCCACTGGTGGTAAGGTAAACAGTTTTGCGTTGCCAGGAGAGTGGATGAGAGCCAAGTGAGAAAGAATCACTAACAATGCATTAAGGGATGATAGACGTAGTGTCAATCAAAAACCAGCATGACCTGGCATTTATTTGTTTCTACTACGCGAATTGCTTTCATTTGGGAGGAGTGACGAAGGCATCCATTGCGAAGACGCTACCAAAGCAGTCTCGTCCTCTGCAGTTTGCTGCCCCAAGGTGGAATCGTTGGAATCGGTACTTGTCGTGCTGAGTCTCCGCTGTTGAGCTCTAGTCGATGCGAGTCTGTTGTGCTCGAGCTGTTGGCGCAGTTCCGTCCACGCCAACTTGGCGTGAGGAGTTCCTCCACCGTCTTCTTGGTTCGAGTCCTGCACTTGAGCTTGGACCTTGGTCTGAAACCCGAGGAGGATTTCATGCCTCCGCACATTGCGTTGGAAGAGTGCTTCGAGCTGTTCACCGTCTAGACTTGCGTCTAATTCATCGTCGCTGTCGCTGGCGTCGTTTGTGCCCATTGATTCAAGACGCCACTTGCCAGAGTTTTTCAAAGGTGATCGAGAGGATAGCACCGAGGGTATCTGCGAGTATCGGTGGCTGCTCGCTGCAGCCCTGGGCGCGGAGATCAATTGCTGGTTTTGTTTGTGCAGCGGAGAGAACGAGACACTTGCAACAACAAAATCATGTGACTCGTCCACTCGATCGTTCGTAAAATCGACTTTCCTTTGAACAGGTTGTGGAGATGGCATCGCCGTAGCAGACTTCTTGACAACATGTTCCTTTGTTGGAGAGCGGCGCAAGCTCTTTCGGACTTTGGTGGTTTCCACTTCAACTGACTCGCTCTGTTCGTTCAAAACGTCAAGGCCATGGCCCATTATCGTTGATTCAGCCGCCACTACGCTCCGTGCTTTACCAGGTTCAGCTACCCGCCCGTCAAAATACACAAACTTGCTTTCGCCTTGGAGCGACACCAAACTTGCGTCAAGTGGTTTCTCTGGTAGTCGAGATACGGGTTCGATACTCTGCGAATGTTGTACGGGTTTCACAGGAGACTGACGCGACTGTCGTGACTCAAATGCAGGTTGAGCACGCGTTGATGATGCTTCCTGGTTGTTCGAAGTCGCTGAATGATGTTGAACTCGGTTATCAGATCGATTCGGGAGGTCGACCGAGTATTTCACTCCAGGGTAGCGATGAGGTGAGTGCACTGGAGATCGTTCATGTAATTTCTCCCGCTTGAGAGATTCGAGCTCTTGTCGGTGGAGTTGCTCGCGGTAGGCAAGTTCACCCCGAAGTTCATTTCGGAGCTCCTCCAAGTCCATCAGTGTCGGGATACTTCCGCTTTTTGCTCGCATGGGTGAGAGCTGCTGTTGTTGGTGCTGAATCTGTACTTGTGTTTGGCGAAGTTGGTCTACGAGTTGCTTCTGTCGCAACAATTCTTCACGCATATCGTCGTACTGCCTACGGAGCTCCGTGTTGTCTATCGAGCGGCCTACTGCATTGGTTCTTTGCGCAAAAGCTTGGCCAAAGCCTTGGGGACCTGTTCGCATTGGTGAAAGATTCTGGTTTGAATGACCGAAGTGATTGTTTGAGATCATTTGACCTCGTTGTGGTGATTGCTGTAGCGGCGGCGGATCTTCAAACAGATGAGCTCGGGAGTTCGTGAACGGGTTTTTCAATTTGCTAGGCGATGGCGCATTTCCAAACCGCTCAGGTTGCTGTAGCTGCGGCTGTAGCTGAGATGGAAACTGTTGAAATGGCTGAGCTTGTTGGACGTGTTGTATCTGCGCTTGGCTGATCTGAGCGTGTAGTTTTTGTTGCTGCTGGAGCTTTGCCTGCTGGTTAGCCGCAGCCACCGCCGCAGCCGCCTGATCCGCTTTCTGCTGCTCGATCTGAGCCTTTCGGCGCTTTTCTTCTTGAAGTCGCTCCTCCTCGGCACGTTGTCGACGTTTGTCCTCCTCGAATCGCTCCATCTCACGTCGGTCTTCCTCCTCCTGACGCCGCTTTGCTTCTAACTTCTGCTGTCGCTTTTCCTCAATTTGCCGCTCCAGTGCGAGTTGCATCTCCTGCTGCTGTTGCAGTTTTCGTCGATACTTTTCGGCTTCTTCCGAGTCACCTCGGCCTCCTTCATGGATATTCGTTCGCTGTCGGCGTCCCCCATTGTGGTTTGATTCCCCTACAGGAAAATTTGACTGTGAATTTGGATGAGCTGCTCGCTGTGGCGAAGCGTAGCCCCCAAAAGCCGATGGTGGTGCAGCTTGCTCGGCAATCGTTTGACCAGGCCAGAATTGACTGGTTCTCGCCTGTGACAGTGAATTTTGTGGAGGCCAACCAGCATTTGGTCTCATTCCTGACGGATCTTGAAGTGGTTGTTGCTGCCAACTCTGTTGCAGTACTGACTGGGGTTGATTCGAGCCTACAGGATTTACAATCCCACTTTGACAGTGCTGATTGTCGACAGGAGGCTGGTTGTATGCAGGCGGGAAGTTTGCTGATGATTGCCCAAGTGCTTGCCCCGAGTAAGATACTCGTGTTGATGGAAACCCAGTAGCTTGGGGGTAATTAACGGACTCAGGTCCACTTGGTAGACGATGATGGAGTTGCGGTTGCCCCCGCGCAAACTTGGTTCTCGAATTCTGGTAGTTGTTCTGTCCTAATCCATCCAAGATGCCTCGTTCAGTCGGGTCGGAAGCTGCGTGACGAGTGTGCTCGATCGTAGGCTGGTTTTGGAAGGTTGTGTTGTTTTTTGTGTACTGGTGATCCAATTCACGCTCGTGTCGTTTCTGCTGTTCACGTTGAGCAACTTGCTGGGCTAAAGCTTGCGAATATTCTTGTTGTCGACGTCTCTGCTCCTCACGCGGACGAGATATTGCTCCATATTGCTGCGAGGTTGTTGCATACGGATAGTTGGTTTGGTACTGCATGAACAACACACTTTGGCGGGAAAATACCTCGACCAAGGTGCGAACAGCGCCTCGGACGTCATTCACGTGGCGACTGGAGTCACGCTCACTATTCTTGGGTAACTACAATTTCTGAAAACGATTGCTTCGTCGCAATGAGGCATCGCATTGCCATGAATATAAAAAAGGAAAAGCTCCTCGCTGTTCCATCTCAAGCGGACCTTACCCCTTGGTGGGGGATTCGACGGGTGCTTCTGGTCCCGGACCAAGTAAACGCGGAAGACTATGCACCAGCCATCTTAGAGCAGTGTCCTACAAAGTAGGTAAACAAAATTTCACAGCTAACTTGTATTTTGAATTTCTACAAGCAGGTCTACGTCAAATACTACATGTAGTACAGGACTTCCGCTATCAACAGCGTGAGTCAGATATCCTCGTCAAATGGCACAAAGCGGAGTGTATTTGTCCGACAGGAACAAGGATCGTCTTGAAATTATTTCTCGCACTTAACTTGAGGGTCACTTCCGAAAACAATTGCTTAGCAACTACATGTAGAACTGCCAGTACATGCACACAGATCAAATTGGTGGATATGTCTGGACGAAGATCTTTACGACTGCAAATGCCGATTGCAACCACATTCTGTAAGTGGTTGCAGGATTGCAACGGCACGAAATGCGCGCTGAGTCAAGGCAAATTGTCGAGAACGACGGATCGGACAATTAGAGCATTCAACCGTACTCGTGCATTTGTATCCTCATCATTGACTCGTCGTGAGCACAACCACCTGCATCAAAATGGCAGCAGTGGGATGCCATCCCGTTTTCATCCGGTATCGTCATCACGACTCTGACATCAATAAATCTGGAGTTTGGTGCGCTAATGGGTAGGTAGCCTCGACGTTTGCTGTCGCTGCACGCAGTATTATCTCTTTGCTAACTTACCCTAAGTGCTCTACCAGATCGTAGTGATGCAAGAAACTCAATCCATTCTCGACATCTGTGCTCGAAGCGCAATGGAGATATTCAGTGCGGTGCCAAAGTATCCGACGCTAGTATTGCATCGAGTACAAAGTTTACGGCGCTCGCACATGTATCTGCTTTGCGCTGTTCGCTCGTCATTTTGCCGCAGTCGTAAACGACTTGCTTGTACAGTATATTGATCGCTGACCTCGTGCTCCCGGCTCACAGTGGTTAAAAGGACAGGAATTGCTGCTCCTTCTCGGGATGGTGGATCAAATGGAAAGGGAAACTTTATGCTGTTCGCACCGCCATCAGCTTCATTGCTCCAAGTTGTGGAAAACCATTTCAGTTTTAGAGCTGTGAACGGCACGTGAAATTCTCAACTTTTGGAAATGCGTGTCCACTTCGTGCTGAGAGCTGCGGTGGTCGCTAGTATTTTGGTGTTCCGTGACTTCAGGAGAAGCAAGCGGCATCCTGGACAAAGTGAAAAGTTTATTTCACCACGACGACGGTTCTCACTCATCAGAGGCGGAAGCTTCACAAACCGGAAGTCAAAGCAATAGCGCGGTGGACGACAGTACATGCGTCTATGACTGGTCTTCTCTCAGTTGTACACCCGAGGACGCGTGCAGCCTCCAGTATCGTCTTGGTGATGTTACGCCATCCGAGGCGTGTCGAGTGAAAAGCACAAGCGACTCAGCCAAAGTTCCCCAGCAATTCCACTTGGCGTTTGCTGGTAACGAAGCTGGCACGGGCATGACGATTTCCTGGACAACTTTTGCGTTGGAGGAGGACCCGGCAGTGTGGATCGGGAAGAGCGAGGAAACCCTCGTTCAAGTGAAGAACGCAGAGATTGAGACGAAGACATACTACAAGGAGAAAAGCTATGAGCTGTTCAGTTACCACGCAATTGTGGGCGGTCTGAAGCCCAACACAGAGTACTTTTACAAGGTGGGAAGTGCGTCCAACACGAAGTTCCAAAGTGATGTAAGCTCATTTACAACGGCTCGCAAAAGTGGTGACGACACTCCGTTTACAATCGCGGTGTATGGAGATATGGGTGCAGACGCTCACGCTGTCGAAACAAACAAGTACGTGAATGGTCTTGTAGACAAGATCGACTTCATCTACCACCTCGGTGACGTGTCCTACGCAGATGACGCGTTCCTCTCAGCCAAGACCGCGTTTGGGTTCTTCTACGAGCAAGTGTACAACAAGTTCATGAACTCGATGACCAACGTGATGAGGCAGATGGCATACATGGTGCTTGTGGGAAATCACGAAGCGGAGTGCCATTCTCCGTCGTGTCTTCTGTCGGATACCAAACTGGATCAACTGGGAAACTATTCGGCGTACAACGCACGCTTTCGGATGCCGTCCGACGAAAGCGGAGGTGTGTTGAATATGTGGTACTCGTTCGAATACGCGTCGGTGCATTTTACCAGCATTTCAACTGAGACGGACTACCCGAATGCTCCTACTAACGTATACCACACACATCGAGTGTACGGTAACTTCGGAGACCAACTAACGTGGCTAGAAGAAGACTTGAAGGCTGCCGATGCGAATCGAGCCCAAGTTCCGTGGATCATCGTTGGAATGCATCGCCCAATGTACACAATCCGCTCGTGCGATGCGGACGGTATGCCTGACAATTCGTACGATGCTTTGAATGTACAAGAAGCGTTCGAAGAGCTTTTCATCAAGTACAAGGTGGATTTGGTGTTTCAAGCCCACGTCCACGCTTACGAGCGGCAATATCCGACGGCGAATGGCAGCGCTATCATGCACGGCGTCTCCGAAGACGATGCTACGTATACGAATCCGAAGGCGCCCGTGTACGTAATTTCTGGTTCTGCGGGAGGTCCGGAAGGTTTGTACAAGTATAAACACCCAGAGTCGCCGAAGTGGCATGTGCTAATGGATGACACGCACTACGCTGTTACGATGCTTTCAGTCACGACAACGAACCTCACCCTTACAACGGTCGAGAGTGCCACCGGCGCTGTCTGCGATAAGTTTTCGATCGTGAAAGACCAGCAAGAGGATTCTCAAGTCGAGTAATGACCTAAAACTCAAGTTTGCAGAATGAAGAGAACTCATAACTTTGTATACGAACCACCTCCATCGAACCTGGAAACTCTGTTGATTTGGCATGAAGAAACGCAATTTGCGCTGCCAGGGAAGAAGATAGACTGACACTACATACACCGGATAAACGCTCTCTCCGTAATTTTGAAAGCAAAGTCAAGTGACAGCACTGTTCGCGCGAGCTAAGTAATTATCGACCGATAAAGTCCCGTGCCATCACATCTATCTCACTGTATTGACTAGATTGAACAGCTTAATTGCTTTAGATTGCTGTCCTTGTGGAGCATGAATGATGACGACTGATTCTTTGTTCTGCTTGGTCGATCTTCAACGACAAGTTTATTATACATACTGCTTGCGATCGACGTTTACATGTTGCAGTTTGCAAGGCATGTGTGGGTCCACATGGCTGTGTCCAGAGAGGCTGGTGGGAAACCTGAAGTTGGTGGCAGTTCCCTCAGTGATTTGTCCTTCATCAACAACTAATTAAGCCGAACGCTAGGTGTCAATATGCGGTGAGGCCGCTCGGCAGTGTAAGCTCGCAGACGCAGAATCTAACGCTGACCAGAGCTCCGATCCATTTCACTTGTTCAACACCAACTTGAATTCACCGCTGCAGTGGTCACACCCTGGAGCAAACCGGCGTTATAGTAGTCTCTCATAGCTCGTTGCTGTCGGCACTTCAGAAACGAACCGCCACGAAGGAACGATGCAAGCAAATGAAGCTGTGCCTCATGATTACAGGCAGGAATTTTCCCTGTGATGAAGTGCAAGTTCCAGATGACCGCGTGCCTAAACTTTAGTTTTCAAGTCTATCCAAGCACCCGCAAGCGAGCGGGATTTCCAGCCGAGTTCACTCACCTTCGTCCAGCCAGCAGACGGCGTGGCGACGATGCTACATGAGCATACTGCAGACTTCCAGCTGGCCGGTGCAGAGAGATAGCGAATAGCAAAGAGTCGGTCCACCGTCGAATCTACCTGGTACATGTACCTGGCCAAAGTATCTGCTGGACTCTGCCGATTCAACACACACCATCCTATTGGCCTGCGCGCTTTGCATTTCTAACGCGAGATGTCCCCGTTGGACTTTAACTCCACCACCAAGCGCGGTGGTTGTGGAAGTTGCGGGGATTAACTTTTGGATGGGACTTCACCGCAAAAACAATCATCAACGACGCTAGACATTCGCACTTTTACCAGCTCGCAGACGAACGATGCGGTCTCTCGTAGTAGTGCAGCTCGCAGTGGCTGCTAGTGCCATGTGCTCCGTCGCCTCGGCCAAAGCGAGTGGTCTCAGTTTTTCTTTGATCAAAAGCTTTTTCAGCTCCGACGATGCCACCGGGTCCGGCAGCAGTGCCAACCAGGCCAACCAGACGGACGACCGCACGTGTGTGTACGAGTGGTCTTCACTGAGCTGCACGCCCGAGGACAAGTGCTCGTTGCAGTACCAGTTCGGAGACGTCACGCCGTCCCAGGCCTGCCGCTTGTCCGACTCCGGCGACCACACGTTGACACCCCAGCAATTCCATTTGGCCTACGCTGGAAAGGAGGCCGGGACGGGCATGGCGATTTCGTGGGCCACATTTGCACTCGAGAAGTCCCCCGCTGTGTGGATTGGCACTAGCGAAGCCAACGTAGCTCACGTGAAGAATGCCAAGATCGAGACCAAGTCCTACTACAAGGATGAAGACTATGCGCTTTACAACTACCATGCCGTCGTTTCCGGACTCAAGCCCAACACCGAGTACTTTTACAAGGTGGGTAGCTCAACCGACAAGAAGTTCCAGAGTGCCGTAGGCTCGTTCAAGACGGCGCGTTCCAGTGGCGACGAGAGTCCGTTTACGGTGGCTGTGTACGGTGACATGGGCACCGAAGCGAACTCGGTCGCAGCCAACAAGTACGTGAACGACTTGGGTGGTAAGGTCGATTTTATCTATCACCTGGGCGACATTTCGTACGCTGACAACGACTTCTTGACGTCCAAGACGGTGTTCGGCTTCTTCTACGAGGAAATCTTCAACAAGTTCATGAACTCGTTGACGAACGTCATGCGCCAAATGGCGTACATGGTTGTGGTCGGGAACCACGAAGCCGAGTGTCATTCTCCGACGTGCTTGCTATCTGACAGCAAAAAGGACCAGCTCGGCAACTACACCGCCTTCAACGCTCGTTTCCGGATGCCGTCACCTGAAAGTGGAGGCACACTTAACATGTGGTACTCGTTCGAGTACGGGTCGGTGCACTTCACGACTATCTCTTCCGAGACGGACTTCCCGAATGCACCGAGCAATGCTTACTACACCAAGCGGACTTACGGCAACTTTGGCAACCAGCTCGCATGGCTCGAGGCCGACTTGAAGGCCGCTCACGCCAACCGTGCCAACGTGCCATGGATCGTGGTTGGGATGCACCGTCCTCTCTACACGCTGCGTTCCTGCGACGCCAACGGCGTACCTAACAACGACTACGAGTCTCTGAACGTCCAGAAGGGCTTTGAAAAGCTCCTTCTCAAGTACAAGGTGGATGTCGTGTACCAGGGCCACGTGCATGCTTATGAACGCCATTATCCGACGGCGAACAGCACTGTGATCATGGACGGCGTCTCAAAAGACGGCAAGACGTACACAAACCCAAAGGCGCCAGTGCACATTATCGCAGGCATCGCGGGTAACTCAGAAGGCTTGTATCAGTTTGAGAACCCCCGAAGCCGAAGTGGCTCGCGTTGATGGACAACAAGCACTACGGCATCACCACACTTTCCGTCACCCCGACAAACCTGACAATCACCATGATTGAAGCGGCCACTGGCACGGTGCACGATGAGTTCTCAATTATTAAGGAAGAAACCAGCCAGACCCAAACGGTCTAAGGTTTCCAGGAAGTAGGTAATTGCCAAAATGTAAAGTGTTCCATGTTCGGTCGCTTTGTGTGGCGTCCGTATGAGTAATTCTGAGTCGAGTCAACGAAGCTGTCACCGATGTAGCTCGATCTGGCACTCAAATGACCTTGACCTGGCACTAATGATCGAAATCAGAGCCAACGACTTCACCGAAACAAGAGACTGAAGTTCATTGCCATGAGTTCCCTTGCTCCCCTGCGCCTCATTTCCAGATGCCTCTTGCTTCAAGATTCTTTCTCAAACACAAGTACTGAGATTTGTGAAATCGATGGGAATTTACGGAGATTTTGCGCAAGAATAGAACTCAAAATCAATTACCTTGAATATTGACAAAAGGAGTAGCAAGAGCGCGAAAAACTATTGGTGCTTGATCCTGTCGTTGATGGACCACACGATAAGAATTTTCGAGATGCAATCTAAAACAGAGTTTCGGCGCGAATGGGATCTGTATCTGATAGAATGCACACTACGCGCTGCAGCAAGTCAACATGTGCGCAGTTCACATTTGCGTATCCTCCTCAATTTCATCGTCGGACCCAAACGTCGAGTGCACATTTCCTGCATCGCTGCTGGGGCGGCGCATACTCGTCTGACTCGAGCTTTGCGGTTCAGGTGGTACCTCTTTCGCTTCTCTTTCTCAATCGAGAGACCAATATCACGAAGGCGGGCTTCGTAACGATGGTAGTCGTCGCCGTCGTCGTTGCGTATTCGACGCAGTCGAACGTGCACGTTCGTCAGCGCGAGGCAGGCCTGAAAGAAAAGATCGTATGAATTCGCATCCAGCGCTACTTGTCCCCACAACCTGCCCAAAGCGTCTTGGCGAAAGAGATCAGCAGAGGCGCGTCGAAACTCAGCCTCACTCAGCTCACGGTGAGTGCGTTTTGAGACTTGACTGGTGGCAGGCATGTTAGTGTGACTTCAAGGGGTAATTTTGGAAATGAACACACAACGAGTGCACTAGCGTGTAGGTGCGTGAATGGTGCCATCGGCAGAAATTGGTTGGATACGTTGTGCAAAGCGCATTCTGGAGCTTTCTAGAAGGTTGTCCACCATTCTATCGAATGCAAAGCAGATAGTGATTCCAGGATTTGACGGAAACTGGTACCCGTCATGTACTGGAATGGTCAAATACCGTGACATAGGTCTAATGCGTGTAGTTCCTGTCCAAGCTCGCATCCGCAATTAACACATATCACTACTTGTGTCTCTAAATTTTTGACTTCGTTGTGGTGTCGACGGATGAATTTCGGGATGGTGAGTTAGGCTGCAACAGCAACATGCACCTGTCATCTTATTATCGTTGCATGGTTCAGTATGCGGATCGTCGCGACCTCACTCACTGCTCCATCCATTATTTGATACATATCATTCTGCGTTTTGCACTCGGACCAACACTTGAAGTGCACGACCGCTGCAAGATGGTGCGCCCAGTTCGCGTGGTGGTCGCCGCTGCCTTGTGCTCTGCGGTCTCAGCCAGACCCGACGGGCTCGTGGACACAGTCAAGCACTTTTTCAGCGATGGCGACAATTCGGCAGTCTCGGGCAGCGCTGTGGACGACGACAAGTGCGTGTACGACTGGTCTTCGTTGAGCTGTACGCCAGAAGAGTCATGCTCGCTCCAGTACCAGTTCGGTGATCTCACACCCTCGGCAGCATGCCGAGTGAGTGACACGAGCAACGCCACGAAGGTCCCTCAACAGTTCCATTTGGCGTTCGCTGGCGAAGAAGCTGGTACGGGGATGGCGATTTCTTGGACGACTTTCGCACTAGACAGCGATCCGACCGTGTGGTTGGGCCGCGACGAAACCAAGCTCAAAGTGGTGAGCTGTGCCAAGATCGAGACGAAATCGTACTACAAGGACGATGACTATGAGCTCTACAGCTACCACGCTGTTGTGAGCGGACTGGAGCCGAACACAGAGTACTTCTACAAGGTTGGAAACGCTAACAACAAACACTTTCAGAGTGGTGTAAGCGCCTTCACGACAGCACGTGCTAGTGGCGACCTAAGTCCATTTACGATCGCTGTGTATGGTGACATGGGGACTGACGACAATTCCGTTGCCACGAACAAATACGTGAACAGCCTCGTGGATGAAGTGGATTTCGTTTATCACCTTGGAGACGTGTCCTACGCCGATAATTCGTTTCTCACCGCCAAAAACGTGTTTGGCTTCTACTACGAGCAAGTGTACAACAAGTTCATGAACTCGATGACCAACGTCATGAGACAAATGGCCTACATGGCCCTTGTAGGAAATCATGAGGCTGAATGCCATTCACCTACCTGTCTTCTATCCAGCAGCAAGAAGGATCAACTTGGAAACTATTCAGCATTTAACTCTCGCTTCCGGATGCCTTCACCCGAGAGCGGCGGCGTTCTCAACATGTGGTACTCGTACGAGTACGCCACGGTTCACTTCACAACAATTTCTTCTGAAACGGACTACCCGAACGCTCCAAGCAACGCCTACTTCACGAATCGCGAGTATGGCAATTTTGGAGATCAATTGGCGTGGCTGGAAGAAGATCTGAAAGCTGCGGATGCCAACCGCGACAATGTCCCGTGGATTATCGTAGGAATGCATCGTCCGATGTATACAATTCGATCGTGCGATACAGACGGCGTTCCCAATAATGACTACGAGGCGCTAAATGTACAAGAGGCTTTCGAGGACCTCTTTATCAAGTACAATGTTGATTTGGTACTACAAGGCCACGTTCACGCTTACGAACGCCATTTTCCGACAGCAAATAGTAGTGCAATTATGGATGGAGTTTCTAGCGACAACAAGACGTACGAAAACCCACTAGCACCAGTGTACGTCATTTCTGGATCTGCAGGGGGCCCGGAAGGCTTGTTCAAGTACGAGAACCCACCTTCGCCAGATTGGCTCGTAATGATGGACAATACGCACTACAGCATTTCAAGACTTTCGGTGACGCCGACGAATCTTACTCTGACGATGATTGAGAGCGCCACGGGCACCGTGCACGACGAATTTTCCATCACCAAGTCGGATAAAGCTCAAGATGAGACGCAATAGGAGACCAAAGCATTGTACTGTAGTTGCACGGAAGACGGCCGGTAGAGACGAAGTTTGCATGTTTATAAAGTGTTTTCGTGTAGTGAGCGAAAATTTACAGTTTTTTTACTACTTCATGATGTTTTCTTGTCTTCTGCCTTCACATACGAAACAAATTGTGAATTGCTCAAAACGGTTCATTTTTGGCGCTAAGAATTCATCTTTTGTGTTGAGGATCCTGGAAAGTAGGTTGAGTTGACGGGTTGTTCACTCTAAAGCTGCACACCAACGTTCACGGTGCCGGCACCGCTGCTCGTGTCAATGGTGAACTCGGCGCACAACGGGTTCGTGATGTTGTCGCCGTACACATTGCACCACGTGTCCGGCTTGATGGCCACCACGTAGTTGCTGTCCTCGACGACCCTCTTCAGTCCGCTGCCGATCTTCGGTTCGTACACGCCCCAATCCTCGGCCGACAACGAGAACGACACGTCCATGGACTCGCCCGCCTGCAGCTCGATCTTCTTGAACTTCTTGAGCATCTTCATCTCCGGCACCGAGATCTTACGGAACGGCTGGATGAGGAACAGCATGACCGTCTCCTTGCCAGCGCGCGCGCCGACATTTGTGACGGTCACCGTGGCAGTCAGCGTGTCGTCCGCGTTCGCGATGGTCGTCGTGTCCAGCGTGACGGACGAGTAGTTGAATTGCGTGTAGCTGAGTCCGGCGCCGAAGTCCCATTGCATCCAGCAGTTGTCCCACATGCAGCGCGTGGTCACGCGGTGGTTGTACGGGATGGCGATGTTGGCCGGGTCCTTCGGGTACGTGATGGGGAGTTTGCCGCTCGGGTTCACGTCTCCGTAGATGATCTCTGCCATGGCCTGACCACCGAGTTCACAGGGCAGCATACCATCGATGATAGCGACAGCGTTGTCGGGGATGGAGCCGAGCAAGCGCGGACGACCCTCGAAGAGCACCACAATGACCTTGGTACCCGTGGCAGCGAGTGCCTCGATGAACTTCTCCTGACCTTCAGGCAGGGAGGGGTTATCGATGTCACCAGGCTTCTCCGTGTACTCCGACTCACCAATGGCTGCGATAGTGTACTCGTGCTGTCCGGCGAGCTCAACAGCCTTTGCCAGGTCTGCATCCGAGATGGACCCGTTCGCGAAGAGGCCATTGAAGTACGTGAAGGAGTCGTTGCCAACCAAGTCCTCAAGCCCCTTGCGGACAGAAATGCCGTGGTTAAACATTTCGTTGCCGGAGTAGCCCTGCCAGATAAAAGTCCATCCGCCGCATTGGTAGCCCACGTTATCAGCCGAGTGACCCGTGAGGAAGACGGAAGCATTTTTTGAGAGCGGTAGGACGTTATCCTCGTTCTTCAGCAGCACGATGGACTCGCGCGCCATCTCCAGAGCCGTCTCCTTGTCCTTGTCGTTGCCTGCCATGGCCACATAGTCCTTACCAGGCACCGGGTTGTCGTACAGTCCGAGCTGAAGCTTCATTTTGACGATACGTTTCGCCGACTCGCGCAGTCGAGCTTCCTGGTCAGGGTTCTCCTTGAGCATGTTCAAGCCATACTCAATGAAGTCCGTGTCGGTGGCTACCATACTCATGTCGATTGACGTCTGCATGAGAGACGTACCAACAGCCTCCTCGCGGGTGCTGGAGACGCGGTGGAAGTCGTGGAGGTTGTAGATTTCATTCCAGTCGGAGAGCAGCACGCCGTCGAACGCGAGGTCCGATCGGAGGAGGTCGTTGAGGATCCTGGAGCTAGCGATCACGGGGTCACCGTTCAACGAGATATAGTTTTCCATCGTGGACATGGCGCCGGCTTCCATGGCCGCTTTGAACGGCGGCAGGAAGTAGTTGAGCAAGTCGAAGTCGGGCATGTTGACGTTGTCGCGGTCGTGACCTGTCGGTGTTTTGCTGTATCCAATGAAGTGCTTGATGCACGCAGCCGTTTGGTTGTAGCTCTGAAGGCCGCGGACAAGAGCGGCGCCCATGACTGATGCCAAGTACGGGTCTTCACCGAACGTCTCGTAGGTGCGAGCCCAGAGTGTGTTCTGCGAGATGTCGAGGATAGGTCCAAAGATCCACGAAATTCCTGCAGCCTCGGTGTCTCGAGCGGTGATGCGGCCGACTTGTTCGACAAGGTCGGGGTTAAAACTCGCGCCGCTGTTGATCTGCTGCGGGAAGAGCACTGATCCGTCCACATAGTTGGCACCGTGGACTGAGTCGATGCCATAAATGATGGGGTGGCCTCCGTTCTCCTCCATTGTGATCTCCTGGATGCGCTGGATGAGGGAGCGGAACTCGGTAGCGTTGTAGCCGTAGCTTCCGTTCACGGGTTTGTCGAAATATGTGTTGAGGTACGATCCGACGTGCTGCCGCGCGAATGCCCGCACTGCGGTTTCGTTCAACTCGCGGGTGGTGTCATTCATGACGGTGCTAAGGGTGAGCTGCGTCATTTCACCCAGCACCTCCGCCGCAGAGAAGCTGTCGACGATGGCTTGGGCTTGAGCGTCGTAGGAATCCACATTCCCGGCGGTTGCTACGGACGCCAGCGCTACCCCAGAGTAGGCTGCAGCCAGCCACAACTTGACCATGGTACGAGTTGGACAAGAAACTTTTGTCGGCGGCGTTGTACTGCGTGTGGCTCGCAGTGAGGAATTTGAGAACTGAGCTCAAACACGACTCCTGTCCATACGACAGACTCTACATATTTGAGAAACACAACGTGACTCCCGTTATGCGCTCGTAAGATCACCGTGCGGTGCAGTGATGTACAGTACCGGTATTGTCCAAATGAATGTATTCAAGATGGGACAAGACTCTTATCGTACGATGGTCCGGATATGCAAACAGAAGTGGCTTCCAGCTTACCGGTACTGGCACAGGGACACAAGGAGACCCAACCGGCGTTGCAACCGGATGACACAAAGCGCTCGCACGGCCACGAATGATCAAATCGCAGATCGAGCGGATGGTGATGACGATTATGGACGTCAGGCTCCGTCCCGCCAAATCGATAACGAATTTCGGATGATCCTAGAAATCGCGTGCTCGCGTTTTGATGGCGAATCTGCAGCTACGCATGCAGCTTTCGGGTCACGAAGGACTGTAGGCGCTTTGATGCACATTTGCACGACAACTTGTAGGGGCCATAACATAGCATTCGGTGCGTGCAAACTTTTCGTAGACCAGTGGTTCCCGGAACTCCCTCTACGACTAAACAATCATGAACAATCACTTCGACATACATGTAAGTGAATCTCATGGAAAACGTGTTCCTTGCGTTATCCGGACTCGCCACTTGTCGCCCTAGTCTGTCCCGTATGTACGAGCAGTAACGAGTCTTGTTGTTTATTCAGTGCAATGCAGACGTGGCGTAGACAGCAACCGACTGCTGCTGTGTCGCCTTTACCGATTTGAGCACATTTAACTTTCCGTTGCTGTTAAACAGCAGACGAGGGTACTACCGGTATGCGATTTATCGTTCCATGCTGGCTTGTAGACGGTCGCAAGCTCATAACTTTTTTGATGGGCATGCAAGGCGAAGCAAGGGTAGTCGAGCGAGTACAAGTACGCTGTCACGATGATACTAGAAAACCATAACTTTTGAAATAGGCGTCAGGGTAGCTTTTTGCGCCCCATCCCATCCAAGTTATTATCTGTCTGTGTAACAAGTTATTATCTGTCTGGGTAATAATTCTTTCAGCTATAACTATAATTTCAGCTATAACTATAATTCTTTCAGCTAGAGGCTGTTCTTTCAGCTATAGGCTGAAATCACAAGGGTCCCGGCCATTTCTAAAGGGGCGCTCGCCGCTTTTTATGGCCTAAGTACGACCATTAAAAACCGTTTCACCTCCGAGTTGTATGCCGCGCGAAGCGCGGCATCTTTCAAATAGAAATATAAATCCAATTAGAAAATACCCAGATAATTTGACGCCCTCTCTCCCCTTAAAGTCAACGACACCTTGGCGAAGCCAAGGGGTCGCACATAGAAATACACTTCAACTTCGTTGAAGTGTACCACTAAGTATACTATTTGGAAAAGTACTCACCAGCTCGGCCAAGCTGAAAGACCTCGTGCGCTTGCAGCGCGCTACTGTTCTTTCAGCTAGTTCTTTCGGCTAGAGGCTGAAAGCACAAGCGACCTCTCGGCGTTTCTAAAGGGGCACTTGCGGCTTTTTTGGGATTTTTACTGCTAAGTGCGATCGTAGACTCGGATTTTAATCCGTTAGTTCCCATACGTTGTACCGTACTACATAAGAGGTGTATACCCTATTCGATTTTGTCGCAGTTTCTATACTATGTTGGACCTCCAACATAAGAAGCGTTTTGACTTGATTTTGTATTGGACACATCTCAAGATACGGATATACTGAAATCAAGAATAAATCGATATTGTGTGAAAAATGCAAATGCACAGGCTTAGGATCACTGGACCCGATTCACTGTTGAACAGGATTGAGTGAAGCCATTGTCACCCAGTACGAACGGGTGGCCGCCAGCCACGGAACTCCTCATTCTTCAAAACGCGAGCAAGGACGAGAAGCGACGATGGTGGCGACGGAAGGCAAGACGCCGCGGCACAGACTGACGGAAGCAGAGCGCCAGCAGTGCCTAGCGGGACTGAGTGAGCGGCACCAGCGCCGTCTTCGACGGACAGAAGACCAGCAGGCGGCAGCAGATGCCAAGCAGAGCGTTGCTGGGGCGAAAAGGGCGAAGAAACCATCCCGGAAACAAGCGTCAAAGCTAACGACGCCAGCCATGGAGGTATGCAACCGTGCTGCCAACCCTCCCCAAACTGCAGAGGCCAAAGAGACTGCACAACACGTGGAGACAGCCGGGGCCAAGGAGACGACGGCAAGTGAGGTGCATGCAGACGCTAAGGAGACGGCGGTGGAGCAGGTCGTTGCTTTAGGCGCGGCCGTTGAAGAGGTGGTCTCGGATATCGTGACCTCTGTGGCCGTAGCTGCGGAAGCTGGCCGTAATCTCGCGGCTCCAGTGGCCAAGCAAAAGAAGCGTCGTCGGGCTCTCTTGCAGGACGAAGTGACGAGAATGCGGGTGACCACGTGGCGCAGATGCCGCCTCCTTGTGTTATCGATGGCGACGCAAACTTGATGAATTTCGGAGCGGAGAACTGTACTGGCCTGAATTCTGACGAAGATACGTCTATGGAAGAGGAGCCTGAAGATGAAGAAGATGCTGGAGACGATGACACGTGGACTGAAGACTGGGACATCGGTGCACTAACCGATGAAGACTCGGATGACGAAGGAGCCCCACTGCCGGAGTCGGTCTGTTTGACTGTTGCACGGAACAAGCCAGCGATATCGATGATGAGGACACAAACGGGTGGGAGTATGGTAAGTTATGTTGTCATGCGCCAACATTGACGATCGAGGTGGCCAGCTAGATCCAACATAGTATCAACCTAACAGGCTGTATCCGCGTACTGTTCGTTGTAGACCCCAGCAAGTTTGGTCCAGACCCGACGTATGCTGGACTGTAAGATGGTCCTTTTGGTCCGAGCGACAGCGTGATGGCCGTGGCGGACGACCCTTTGGCTCTTCTCTTCTACTTCATGCCGCCCAAGTTGTGGACTCAAATTGCTGTTGAGAGTAATCGCTATCACGCACAGACAATCCCGGCCCGAGCTCGCGCTATCCGTTCGCAGCAGCGACGCCAAGCTGATGAAGTCGAGGAACTTGGTGACATCGAGGACAGACTTGCGGCTGTTGAAGACATCAAACCGTGGGATATACTTCGATTGGTGGCGTTGTTGATATCGAGAATGCTGTGCCCCATCCGCAAAGGAATCGCCGCGCATTGGTCAACGAGGCAGGCTGGGGCGCTGCCGACAAACCGCTTCAACCTCTACATGGCGAAGCACCGGTTCTTCCACATCATGGGCTACCTCCACTTCTCGAACAACAGATCTCCTCAAGCTCAAATTGACCGCGCTTGGAAGATTCGGCCGGTCGTTGATGTACTTCAGCGGACTTTCGGCCGGGGATATCGTGCACCTCCTGTGATCAGTTTCGACGAAGCTACTCTGCCATCTCGCTCGCGATACAACCCGACGCGGCAGTTCAACAAGGACAAGCCCCACAAATGGGGCACCAAGGTGTTCGTGGCTGCATGCGCTAAAACGGCATACTGCATGAGGTCCGTGACTGGCAACAAGCTTCGGCTTGCTGCCGTTTTTTTGTTCAAGTCCTTATGTTGCCTGTGGGGCAACATAAGCACTTGCCTTCACGTTTGCGAATACATCATATCGCTAACATACGTGATTTTGCAGGATTGAGGTCTACTGCGGCGCCAAGACGCACCTGCTTACCCCCGTCCCCAAAGACAACAACACAGGCGAAGCCGCTGTGCTGCGGAGTATGAATGTTCCCCCATCACCGACGTCGCCTTGGCGGCTAGTGGTCACCGATCGCTTCTACACATCTGTAAGACTGGCATTGGAGCTACTACATCTCCGAATGTACTTGACTGGGACCATTCAGACGGACCGAGCCGGCTACGCGGAGAAGATCATCACTACCAAAAAGTTCCAAAAAGAAGGTGACGGTCCCACCTCAAGGCACGACCAAGCTCGCGCACAATAAGCGGTTCCTGCAGATAACGGCGGCAATGTGGATGGACAGAATTCTGGTTCACTTGCTTTCGAGCGGCGGCAGCCGCAGAACCGGCACAGTCAGTAAGTGGTCTATTGCATGTGCTCCTACTGATAGTATTGATCCTAACTTTGCTTATCTGACCAGTGCGTCGTATTGACGGCGAAATGAAAAGCGTTCCTGCACCGATTACCATCGATGGATGGGTGGCGTGGATGTACACGACCAGCTCCGGATGCAGCGGTACAGTGTTCAGTTTTCCTACAAGTCGAGGAAGTACTACAATACACTGTTCCTCGGGTTGCTGGACATGGCCTTGGTGAACTGCTTTATTGTCTTCCGTCATCACCGAAAAGGGAACAACAGGAGTCCTCCTAAGCACTTCGCGTTTTTCGAGACGTTAGCGGACCAACTTCTTGCGATTGATTCTGAAGAGACGTACACGGTTTGTTGAGGTGAGTGATATCTAGCAGAGGCAACATCGTGACCGGGACCGAACAGCAGCGTCACCAGCCCGAGAAGGAGCGAGACCATCAATGGCAGCCCCGCAACGTGCGGAAGACGGGCACCGTCTTGAAGAAAACCCAGACAAAGTGGACGGAAACCAAGGCGTCAAGCATCGCCAGAGGTCTTGCAAAGTGTGCGCAGTTTACAAGGTGAAGCCAAGGAAGTTCACAAAATACTTCTGTCCCGAGTGTTCAACGGGAAATCGACGGTGAGTGCTGCTATTACTTGTTTTATCTAGCTTGACTAACGTTACGCTTTGTCCAGCAAATATCTGTGCAATGTAGTCCGCGAGGGGAGAGAAAACCTGCTACCATATTTGGCACGACGACTGGAATATGGCTTCGATATTCCGCGTCGCTTGCTGCTGGAGCACAAGCTGCGCGACCGCCCGCCGTCCTCGCGCCCAGGGAAGAAGCGTCGCCGTCGGAATTCTGCGGCGCGAAGCACTGGCGACGAAGGCGCAGGTGGCTTGGAAGAATATGCAGCAGAGAGTGAAGACGCAGGCGACTCGGAGATAGGTGCAGCAGAGGATGAAGACGCCCGTGCCTCGGAAGGGGGAAGCAGCAGAGGATGAAGGAGCTGGCGCCGAGCAGGACTGCAGTGAAGACTCGGTCGGCGACATAGCGGTTAACGAAGGCTAGTTGCGCCTTTTGTATCCATGCAATCAATTGAAACAGTAGTGCAATACATTGAACCTGGTTTGCAATCACTTGAAACGCTGCTTTTCATTCGTCTTATGTGCCAAAACGGAGCAGTTGTACGTGTGCAATGCTTCAGAAAATGATGCGAATCGATAAAAAGTCCAACTGTTATGTTGGTATTACCATCTTAACTGAGGAGATAGATACCATGGGGTCAACACATGAAGCTTACATGTTGGATATGCATGCGCTATACAGTATAGTATACTCGCCATGACGGTCCTATCCCCTCGCCTACCCCTCCCGCGAAAAAGCGTACTTAACGGTGACATATACAAATTTTCAAGTCTATCTTATGTTGGAGGTCCAACATAAGGGTCAAAATATACCCCTACCTTTTTTCCGCGGGAACTAAGGGGTTAGACGGCCTCCACTATGCTGCGCCTGCGCACGGGACGCCCCGAATGTCTGAATGTGCGCCGCTTAGAAACCAGTAACCACCAAAATCGACTCCTTGTTATTTTGACGCGTTTCTCCCGCTAAGGTTAACGCTTGCAGCAGCGAAGAGTCGTTCTTGCAATTGGAAATACATGTCAGCGAGAGGATGCGGTAGTTTATAAGTATACGAGCGACGCTTCCGGTAAGTCGCACCGACCTAAATATGGTAGCGACTGCTCATTTGATTCTACTATGCTGGCAGGGTGAACCCATTCAAGCTGCAGCTGGTGTGCGAAACGTCGTTTCTAACGGCACACATCGTTTCTAATCGCCCTATGCGACGAGACAGACAGACGCGCATTAACAACAGCGCAGGTTTGTTAGTGCCCACACTACTTGGTTGCAGTGGCTAGCAAAAGCACCACCAAGGACTACTCAGCACGATGGTAGAGGCCGTTGCCCTTGTACATGCTACATGTAGCTGCTGCACAGCGTTGGGGAGCTTCGTCGCCGCCTCAGCTTGCGCGCTCGCCATTACGCGCGACGGTTCGGCTCGCGAGCCAAATTCCATGGAATCTTCGCAGATGGCCTCGTCGTCGCGGACGCCACGGCCTCGCACTACAATAACGCAGCCTCGTGCTTCCTCCGCCACAGGCATGCTCATTGTGCTGCTTGAGTGAAGCGCGGCGCACGAAGCACAGCTCCAACACAGCTCCAGCGCTGCGTTAACACGTGCCATCTAATAGTAGCCACGACTTTAATCGAAACGTGCGTCAGCCATTACGTGATGCGTGACGATGTAAAACAAAATGGAGCCAACAAGCTGCACCAAGTGATCGACATGAGCGGCCGGACCACTATCCTGCGCGATGAAAAATGCACATCGTCCACACAGCACCCACGGTGGGGTCGAAAACGAGGAAAGCAACACTACGAATGCCATGCCTAGTTGATTATAGAAGACTTGGAGCACTTCGGTGATAAAATGAAGCATCCCTCACGGTTTCGAATCAGATTTATGCCTATCAAGTCGAATGTAGCGGTTTCAACATATTGTATCCAAAGCAAAAAAATATACGTCTGTCGTAGTTAGATATTATTATTATCAGACGAGATAGCTTTGTCAGCTGAAAGACCTCGTGCGCTTGCAGCGCGTTACTATTATTTCAGTTTTTTCAGCCCTAAGGCTGAAAGCACAAGCGGGTCGGGGGATTTCTAAAGGGGCGCCTTTTGATTTATATTGATTCGTGGCTCGATTTCGCACTTTTGCTCGCCGTATTATTCCGTTAAGCCTCGCGTTTGTATGGCCAGCTTAGAAAAACCCTGTAAGAAAGTTTGACACGCGTCTCCCGACAAGGTTAAGGCTAGACCCACGTATGCTCTACTTTGATATAAAAATTAACTTAATGGATCCCATCTAGTAGTACAAAAGTATTCGCACGCCGCTTCAGATAAGTAGCCACCGACCGTTCGAGCTCGAAAGTCTAAATATGGTAGCCTCACCTCACTCGCTTTTACTATTCACGAAAAGTGAACCCATTCGCCACCTCACTTCGTTTCTAAGCTCGCAAAAGCGAACCCATCTGCAACCTCACTTCATTTCTAATCGTCGCCCATACAACAACAGCAGAAGACTGCTCCGACCCGCACTACTTGTGATGCATACTACAATGCTCGTGGAGACGGCGTCAACGGCACTAGTGCTAGCGATGGCGCGGCCGCGGACTCTGTGACGGAGTCGCTGACACAGATAGTGAGTAGCTCGAGGAGACGGTCAGGGTGGCTGCTCAGGCAAAATCCATGGAAAGTTGCATGACAAGCCGCTTCACTCGCCACTCCAACCAGGTTTTGCCAATGGAGTTCGTTTGACTACTAGTAGTACAGCAGGGCAATTGCGTCGCTCATACGACATCTGTAGGTATCCTGCTCTCTTATGACAACGTACACGTTTGCCACTTCGCATTTCTGTACATGTGCACACTTTTCGGTGGTGCAACAAGTGATTACTGACAGCCGCTTCGATTAAAAACGGATCTGTCGTCACAGTGATGGGACATGCTGGTTTAAGAAACCGCTGCCACCGTTTCGTCTCACTTTTCATTTGTAGCGATGCCGTCGAAGCACAGACGCGCTCAGCTCAGTGAAGAGCTACGGCGCATTCGAAGCTGCCCTGCCTATCGAGTTTTGCTCCAAGAACGAGCAGCATTGAGAGCAGCTCGAGCAGCGGGTGATTACGAAGCTGTGGCCAGCACGCATGCTCAGCCCCGAATCTGGCATTCCCTTGCCCGAATGCATTGGTACGCTGCATGGACATGAACTTTCGTTCTTCGCGAATATGGCAATGTTGCAATGCATTACTCACTGGGCACATATTCAACAGCTCCTCGCGAAAACCAAAAATGATGCTGCAACTGTTTCGAGCGTGCCCGCCGATACGAGTTCACGCCCTAGAAGAACCACCATTCGTGCGTGTTGGAGAGTCAGCTTGGTGTAGCCATGGCCAGTGATGACGATAGATTGTGATATGGCTGTAGGACCTACTCAATGAATCACTTTTGGATTTACCTTCCAGCATGTTAATAGCCGGCTAGTTTTCTCCGGAAGCAAGGAACAGAATCAGAAAATGAATACTCAACGCGACGTCGAAGCAAATGCCATCGAAGTGCCTCCGCAACCAGCATCTGGAGGAGCAAACACTTCAGGACAACCCGCCATCTACACCGACGCGGACCAGACTTGACGTGGTGTCTCCTGGCGACCAGCAGTATGCTTCGCGCCACCTCGTTTCCACGGACGTCCCGCCACTTGGGACACATGACCTCGCTGACCGACGTTGTGAACGGATCATTAAAGCCTTCACAATAGACCCCTTCAGCGGGTCCAAGCAACAGGACGCCATTGACTCCGGAGCGGCAACTTGGTTCGCCTGTTTCGAAGCGTTACTTGGCATGCATGAAGATCTCAACCACGTCCAGACTCCAGATCGCGTGCGCAATGCACTCTTTTTTCAGAATCTGACTGGAGTCACAAGTCAATGGTACATCGCCAACGTACACGGCCTCCGTCTACGGTCTCTGGATAGTCTTGGCCGTGCGCTCAAGCGTGAGTTCGGAATTAAACTCCCAAAACTTCAAATCCAACTGAAAGCTGCCCGAGAGCACAAGAAGCCAAGTGAATTCTATCAACGTTTCCGCTTCGTCTTCGCTCGATGGCCGCGGCAACAACGTTTGATGGAACTGAGTCCAATGAGTCTAACAACATGGCTCTGAGCGCTTTTGTCACAAATGCGTGGCCCAAGCAAACGGACTTACTTCGCATGGTGATAAGAGAAGATTCAAGCCAACCTCCGCGCGAACTGGACAGAGCCATCTCACGGTTGTGCTCCCTGGCAGACCACCAAGGCGTTCTCTCTGAGTATTCCCAAAACTTCCAGACCCAACGCTCTGTTTACAAAGATTCAAATGGAGGAACCAAGCCAAACGGTAAGCGAAAGTCAACCCAAGACCACGCTAAACGTGAGAAGCATACACGGAGAGACTACTCACGTGAGCGATGTGAGCAGTGTGGAAACCTCGGACACACGACCAACTATCACGACCGATTCGTAGCTCGGCAACGTGCTGGAATGACTAAAAAAAAAACAAGCTGCGCGTGCGTCCGACACAACTCCCAATTCTGTCTCCAGTAATGTTTCTCATGATGAACACGATGATGAAAGAGACGAGGGACCCAACGTGTTTGATTGAAGGTCAGGGGAGCCATTGGCGATACCAAGTCAAACGTTTGACCCAGGTATTCCAATTGGTGCCCCGATAATTGACTCTGGCTCCAGCTACCATATTACGGGATCTCGGGAGAACCTTTTCGAGATGGAAAATTGTGAGCCTCACGCAGTAGAAATCGCAGACGGGGAATTAATATGTGGACGTCAAAAGGGCAAGCTTCAGCTGAACTAGCTACATGGAACAACTCTACTTGACAATGTTGTGTATGCACCTGGGTTCGCACATACGCTGATCTCCGTAAAGCAACTTATTGACGCAGGAATGAAAGTGGATTCACAGACACAGAATGCACCATCTACGATAAACCCGTGCTACGTGGAGTTGTGAACCGTGGTGTTTATACCTTAAGCATTCCACCATCAATAGCTGTGACAGCTCTTCGGCCAAATTCGATTGACGACTGGCATCAACGACTTGGTCACCTTAATTTCCAGTCCATCGCTCAACTAGCAAAATCGGATGCTGTTAAAGGTCTGAAGATTATCGACCCGCTGACGCCCTACAAGAAGTGCGAAATTTGTGCTCAAAGCAAAATCACTCGTGCGGCAGCTCCACCCCAAGCTTCACGACCTCAAGCCTCCCGAAATGAAGTTTGTCATGGCGACCTGGCTGGTCCATTCACCCGCAGCTACAGCGGCAACAAATATTACTATCCGCTCAAGTGGTTGGGCATACATCCGTCTATTTCCTGAAAACCAAAGACGAAGCAGCGCAATGTTTTCAGAAGTACATGAACATCGTAAATCGCCGTTTCAAGAAAACAGATGGGATAACAATCTATAGGTCCGACAATGGAGGTGAATTTCTAGGCGCTGAATTTCGTGCTGTCTGTGAAAAAGAAGGCATAACAATGGAGATGTCAGAACCGGACGTACATCACCAAAATGGCGTGATTGAACGTACTCATAGGACGATCAAGAATACAGCTCGAGCACTCATGCTTCAAACCAAGTTGCCTCACAAGTTGTGGGAATATGCTGTGCGCAGCGCCGTGTTCAGTCGAAATCGTGTTCTCTCGCGAGCGGATCAAGAGAAAACTCCATTTGAAAAAATTTGGGGGAGAAAGCCTGATCTCAAAATGGTGAAGACATTTGGTCAACGATGTGTAGTGCTGATTCCTCCCGAGAAACGATCTACTCGTCATGATTTTCGACCTAAAGGCAGAACTGGAATTTTCATTGGAAGTGATCCTCAATGCAAGGGATATTTTGTATACGTCCCTGGGCGTGGGCACCAAGTAGGTCATAGCCGAAGTGTCGTTTTTCTTGAACCTCCACGTGCCCAACAACCAAGCGAACACCTTGCCACAGAAGACGATCCGTTCAGAATAACCACAGAGCTCGATGATGACAATAGTGAGGCGGAAGCTAGCGATCGAGAAAACGAACTGCAGCACACTGTCAATACCGGCCATTCTCCTTCCGACACGTCGTCTTCTCTTATTCACAGCAGCTACCACGTTCAACAGGTTAGGCGTTCACAACGACTAGCTAATCGCGTGGCAAACGTTGCTCTATCTGCTGCACATGTTGCTTTTCGTGAAGTAATTCATGAACCGATAAACATACGAGAAGCAAGAGCGTCGCCGGAATGGACGCTATGGGAAAAAGCCTTCAAGGAAGAAATTGAGGCGCTTAAAGCGAACGACACGTTTGATCTCGTGGATCCACCACCTGGTGGACACATCATTAGCTCGACCATCGTTTTTCGAGTAAAATTGAGCGACAACGGGGAAGTTGACCGCTTGAAAGCACGGATTTTCGCTCAAGGTTTTACTCAGGAGTTTTTAAAAGACTTCTTTGAAACCTACGCTCCTGTGGCCCATTTGAACTCCATCCGAGATTTCTTTGCGCTAGTGACCCAAAAGGGCATGCGAGTACGTCAAGGCGATGTGCCAACAGCGTTCGTGAAAGCAAGGCTGACCGAAATCATTCATGTGAGGCAGCCGGGTGGATTTGACGAGGGCAGTCGATCCAAAGTATGGCGGCTAAAAAACGCTTTGTATGGATTAAAGCAAGCTGGACGCGAGTGGAATCTGGAAATTGACAATTTCCTCAAGGCTTACGGTTTGCTCCCTACCCGAGAAGATCCTTGTGTTTATGCTCACCCAACTAACGACATGATCGTGTTGATTTACGTCGACGACATCTTGATAGGATACCAAGACGAACAGGACATGAACCAACTGCACGGAAAATATCATCCTTGCGCGGAATGGGGTTTGCATGTACTCGCATTTTTGCGTTGATGCCTCGAAAGTCATGAACAATTCGCCACTCGCCGTTAGCTTTGCGAACGCAGAATTTCGGAGCGCAGTATGGCGATTTCGAAGGCGAATAATTTTTGCAGCAATCATTTCCTGTGTCCACGTGCGAATTGCCTGGCGCATTTCACCAGAGAGTGCGTACTGTTTGCGGTGAACTGGAACTTCGTCGTCAAGTTCGATCGTTGCCTCCATGTCCGCGAAACGAGAGGGTGGAACAGAGGGCAGCTCAGTGCGGAAGATATTGTCCTTGCACCGCAATGCAAGAGAGTACACCGGGTTGCTTACCAAATTTTCTCACGTCAGCTTGGGCTCTGCTCCAGTTTCGGCGCCCGAAGAGAGGAAAAAGCAAAACTCGTTGTCCGTCTCCCGTAAGAGCTTTTCCAGCCAACGGAGGGATACCAAGCGGGTCATGCCGAACGCTGAAGTGTAGCCATGCTGCCGAACGTAGTTCAGTGACGCTGTAACTGGATCGACAGACTTCGTGCGGGGCGCCGCACATCGCGAGCGGCCAACACGAAGTGCTGCACTGGTCTGCACACATTGCTTAATTGCCAAAGAAATTCTCGGAAGAACGAGGCTTGACTGTACGCAATGACTAATTGATGTCCGGATTTACCGACAAGAACCACGGCATGTATCTCGCGACTCCGGGACATCCATGATTAATGCCCGAGTGCGATAGAGAGGAAAACCAGGTAGTGATACTGGAAAACCATAAATTCCACGCCGCCTGTGCGGCATCTGCGGGTTATCGTTGGCATAGTTAAACGCCTGCGATGCTGCAGCTGCCTTTCCAGCAACACGGCTAGGTGACCCGCCTGTTGGTGTATGGTTACCACCAACAGCGAGTTGCTCAGCGGGGCGCCAGCCTGCCGAGCCCAATAGTTTTTTTACGCACGCGCCTTGCCTTTATCGGGGCAATGGTGCGACGTGGCCCTTGGTGCCACAAATATGACACGTAGCGTTCTTGATGAAGTCGGGGTCGTGGCGCCGAGAAGGTCTGGCCTTTTTAGCCTCCTCTGTCGACGAATTAGTATGTATCGAGGATTTGCCGTTGTTCCCGTTGTTGCTGCGAGTGACACCACCAGATCCCTGGCTTGCTGCAGGCTTTCGCGCACCCTCCAATTTCTGCGCGTGCTTGATGGTCTCTTGTATTGACACATTTTGAGAGATGTGCGTACTGGTATCCGCTCGCAGGTTTTGCTGGTAAAACCATCGTTTTACCATTTCCGGGAGGTCCAGTGACGACTGAGAGAGCAGGAGCATAAACTTTGAAGTATACTCTTGCTGAGTACTGGTTGCCTTGAGATTATAGAGCCGGGACAACAACTTGAACTCGAAGTCACTGTCTCTGAACCGAACACGCAGTTGGTGCTTGAACACGCACCAAGTTCTTGGGGTTTCTCCTAGTGTGTGCTTAAATTCTCGGTACCAGGACATCACGCCCGTACCCAAATACGGCACCACCATACCCAGCCGTCATCACTCACTCGGTATTGCTGGATCAAGCTTTCGCTCATTGTCCAAATTCCCCACTGCTGCCTTTAAAAATGTTTGGGCCCACAAAGCAGGAGTCGTTGCTGTCACGCTCAACCGCGTAGCTACTGAAGTGCTCTTCTGTCTGAAATAGCCACAGCTCCAGGTCTTCATTGGCCATCCCGTTGAACTTGGGTGATATCGGCCTTGCTCTTCTGCCTAGTTGCTCTTGCATGCTTGTCATACATTTCGTTCTGCACGCGAGCCTGGTGCTCCAGAAAAGCCTGGAATTGCTGCTGCTGTTGCTGCTGTATGAACTGCTGCTGCACAGCCATCATTTGCATCATCTGCAGCTGGACACTGTTCTCGGACACAGGGGGAACAGTCGACGTGCCTGCTGCAGGTGGGGCAGGAAGTGGAATGTCCGTGCCGGCACGCGAGGAAGCCGCGGAAGGCGAAGTCACCGGGGCATTGGCCGGAGTAGTGTCGTTCATCTCTGTTCGAGGTTGCTGGTGGGGGCGCAGATTGGGCGAGTTGGCTTCAAAAACACGAGGTGTTTTCATACCCTGGAAATATGGGATCTTGAACGGGTGTAACTAGGGTGCGAACTTAACGTGCGTACTTAGTAGAAACCCGAGCCTTGAATTCGGTCGATCAGAGCGATTACTCTAATTTCGAAATTGTCACGTAACTTGTCTGGAAACACGAATTGAGTCTTCCAACTGGAGTCGAAGAGGTTGAAGCGAGTAGTTGTAGGCAAATTGAAGACTGATGTATTTTATCCAAAACAAATGAAGCTGAAGGACTGTTGTCCGTTACCTAGGTGCGCCTGTGAAGCTGGTCCGTTAGCAACGGACCAAAGAACTCGTCAGTTAATAACGGATGCAGGTTTGCATACGTTACAGTTTACTACCTGCCAAGTATAAAACCAAGGAGGATTAGTACTTTTACTGCACAATACAGCAACATTGGAGATATTATCAAGGAGTGGCATTTACGCCTTGGCCTTTTTGGCAAAGAGCGTCTAATTCGGAGTATGAGCAGCCAGAAAATTGAGGGGCTGCCTAATGATTCCTACTCGGAACTCAAGAAAGTGCCATTCTTCTGCAAGACATGTGCCCATATGAAGGACCGCAGAATGTCTTACCGGAACATGGTAGGAAATAGATCTGAGGAGCCTCAGCACACTTTGCATATGTACTCTACTGGGAAACTCATAGTTAACGGCTTATATGGCACCTTTGGATACCGTTATGCTCTGGCAGTTGTAGATGATGCAACCGCTTACAAGTACATTGTCGTGAAGACCGTTTCCATCCTTGAAGGTCACATCTGAAAAAGACAGCAAGCGCTGCAATTAAATCTTGAAATCACCTCTACATCACGAAACTTACAACATAATAATGGAATAGGAAGCAACGAAGTGCTTTATAGGACAGCTCAACCAGGTTTAATCGTCACCGGCGGTGCGACGACCACTGTACCGCACATTGGTACAAATGTGTGTGTCCTTATATATAGTCAAGTGCGGAGACTGTGGTTGATCGATGAAGGCAGAGATTGGTGTAAAGAATCATCTTGAGTGACGTTAGAGAATCGAGGCAATACAATGAGAATTCCATTCATGCTGTTATTTCTTAAGGCGATCTTCAGTTAGATGACCAGTGACTACACGTAGCTAGTTCTAGGCAAACTGAATTAGATAACTGCATTTGCCCGAAACCCGTGCAGGTGCTACGGCTACGAAGCAGACGCAGGAGATGCGTTAGTCTCGGGACAAAGGAATTCCCTGTCAAGGACTACAGGGACTACGCACTGGGACTAAGCTAAATTTCGGGCACAGCCTAACTTTATATTCCTATCCCAGCCTCGCGTAGCCTTAATATATATGATGTCTGAAAACTCATGTGCCAGAATTTCAATGCTCTGTGGCGTGTACGACGCGCGCAATGCCTTCACCAACTGACTCACTAGCAAGAGCCTAGCGTCTAGTGCTTGTCAATGGCCGCGTTTGACATCAACATTTTCCCCCTATCCCTGAATACTGCATGCATTTTATTAGCAGAAATCATTCGATCTAGGTGCCGGGACTATAGACCCCGAATCGAATCATAGCGCGCTGTTCCTGCAACGTGAAGGTGTGCCCCGAGCCAACATGCTTTGATTGCCCTCGATGTGGATATGAACACGACGGTCTAACGGTTGAAGAAAAGCTTTCTCGGCTTTCTCGTCGTCGCGGTCGCCCACCGCGTTCTTTATCAGCTCCGAAAACTAATCTTCCACCCGAACAACTCCGAAAAAGCTCACGTACGCATTCAGACCCAAGCTGGTATATGAGCCCGCCTCTTCTCACTCCAACACCATCTTTTCGTGAGGCTCCTGCATATAAAAACATGATGCAGTTTTTCCGTGAGCCCAGTGATCGAATTGAGTATATTCGGAAGAATATTGGCGCTCGTAAGAAGCGCTGCTCTTCTTCGTTCTGGGATCAGGTATCGCCAAGCCGTGAAGATGCAAGGGTGCGTACTGCCATATTGAATCTCTATATGGCGCTCCTTACGTGCATTGCAGAATCAAGTTGTGGAGATGGCGCTACAGAAGCCTCGCTTAAGTATAGAGCGACGTACCGCACGAGCAGTTCTGTGCCAGTGTTTTCATGGAGAGAGCTGAATCTTGCCGCTAAAGTTGTATCTTGTCTTAATGTTTGCAGAAGGAGTTACTGGAAAGGAAAACGTGACTATACTATCTGATCAAGCATGGGTACGTTGGAGAAGCCAAAGTGGCGACGTAAGAATTTCGCTGAGACTAATGCTGACGCAGCGATTACGAGTATTTTGCCAACAGATAATGTCGGATTTGTATCGTGGGGTACTAAACGCACTAACTCGATGGTGTTTACCATGACCTTCCGAGTATTTTGCGACGGCGATCAATTAGTTTGATGTTCAAGCAGTACAAGAAGGCTTTCCCGATCGGCCTCGCTAAATCAACATTTTACATGCTTGCATCGGTTCTAACGCATGGGGAAATGGTAGCTCGATCTGCGATTGACTATGTTACTGGATTCCTTCTCAAGGACAACTTCGACTTGCTGGAGCGCATAGTTCGATATATTCTTCCTGGTAAATTCGAGAATCTGTCTCGTAAAATGGCGATACTGAAAGCCGGTTAAAAAATGGTACACTTCGCCAGTTTGAGGGCGATGGCGATGAAAGTGAAAGTGCTTTTGCCCCGCACTTGATTAAGTTTGGGCTTTTGGAACCAGTTCAGACTGCAGCTGGGTAAAGTGATCTGCAAGTACTGTCAAGGATTTCATAATATCATCAGGCATATCAAACAACAGCTAGGGGCGGCGGGTGCAGATGCTATTTGCCTAGGAGTAGTGTCGGACTGTCGTGAGAAGTTGGACCTTTTCTTAGGACATCGACTACGTGTACTCAACCAGCAAAGAACGCTACGTGAGCTTTTTGACGAAATAAGAGATCGTTGCGTGGGAAATGTAGCAACTACAGCACTTATTGTCATCGACTTCAAGATGAAAGCAGAGCCAGTTTACTACCGAGAAAAAAACAGTAGATCATTATGGCAAAAGGGGTATGATCTGGCACGGAGCTATGGTGCGATTCTGGACGAAGGAGTCACCCCTAGAAGACTCCACCGTGAACAACATATACTTCTGACCACATATCGAATAGGGACAACAAGCAAGATAAAGAAAAGCCGTTGAGACACTTTTTGAAGCCCCCACGATATCGATCAAGCGAATCTTACCATCTATCACAACGATCGCCGTTCAGTCTGACAATGCAAGTTGCTATCAGAACCCTTTGGTCACAACCATGCTGCCCGTGGTTGGAGCAGCACATGGAATTCGCGTAGCACGATACATCCATACTGGCACCCAAGATGGCAAGTCCATGCTGGATGCACACTTTGCGAGAGCAATGAAAAGGTAAGGACACACGCTCAGCAGGGATATAACTGCGTCACACCAAGTCAGCTTGTCACCGCACTCAATGCAGATGGTGGTATTATGGATTGTGTAGCTGAGTTGACCGTGGATGACCGTAAAACATCGCAGGAATTGGGCGTTTCGGCTAAAAAGCTTGTCCAGAGTCTTGGGTAGATTTGCTCACGGATAAATGACGCGATGTATGATTTTCCGATGGAACTAAAATGATTTGCAAAAACATTGCAGTGGACGCCTACCACAAATGGTTCAGTAGCGTGACTTACTTGCAGCAGCTAAGCTTCGACATTAGACGCGCATATATCCATCGGAGCGTAGATATCGTCTCGATACTCTGACCTACCCCTAGAAGTATGCTGTGTGACCACCTTACACGTTTATCTTGGTGTTGGTATATTTCAAAGTGACCACCATTCCAGGCTGTGACTCCTTCACTCTGGACGACTTACATGGTCCGCAGCGCCAAAGAGTCGCCCACTTTCGAATCTGCGGTCGAAGAGGGAAGACAGCAGCTTCAACCGGTTAGTACCTACCCGTTACATGAGGGCTACTTGCTGCAGACTAACATTCTTTTTGTATGCAGACATCATGGTGCACCTGACGCACTCCGAAGTGCATTAGAGGTTTCGATGCATCAATGGCCCCAGCGACGACAAGAATTCGCCACCCAACGTTTCGTCTGGCAGTCAACAAGATGACTACGCCTCCGCCAGCGACACCAGCACAGCCACACCGCCTTGACTCACGCATGAGCAGTGCAAGGTCCGCTCCAGGCGGTTGACCAAACCACCACCACGCGAAGCAGCCCCAGTTTCGGATTCTAACTCGCTGCCCAGGCATGTCGTAGCCCAACTACATCGTCGATGGTCTTTATGGATTCGCCGCCACGACCTCGTCCAGGCCGGAGCAAACCACTGCGTTCTCGTCATGATGAGCATCGAGCCCGCCAAGCAACCACAATGCCATACTCTAGACCGAAGGTTGTGTCTAGAGACGCCGCGCGTAGCACCACCGGGCTGCTTGCGTCTGCCAGGATGGCATCTGCAGCGACATCGCAACCGCAGATGCACCCAGCTCAACGCCACGATACATTTACTCGTTGTAAGTGGCCGCCGCGATTGATCTCTTTGCGGGAGTTGTACAACCCGCTCTCGAGGCTGCGTCCCCTGCGGTTCAACATTTCGGGTGTTGTGATTGCTACTCCTCGTGCCGTGTAGACTCTTGCCGCAACTTGCTCGCGCACATCTACTGAAACGCGGACTACTGCCCGTACGAGGGCTTGTGTAACAATGGGCTTGTCGAGTCTACCAAGGTATTTTTGGGGTGTAAAACGCGCACGGAATCGCTGGCTGTGGCACCTTCGGAAGACATTGACGCCGGTGAAGTTCTGGGCCAATATTATGGAGAGATTGAGCACCTGAGTACTAGGCGAAGCGAATAACCCAGGAACCACGGTTATCGACTCGTAGTGAAAACGTTTCCGGGGCGACCGCGCGGGCCCATTCGAGCTGCGATCGACATGGGGGGTAATACGATTCGTCAATCATTCGTGCCAGCCAGTGGCTAAGTTCGTCGAGGTTGCCGACTAGCCGGCGCTGCCGCTTCACGGCGGTGAGTCAATGTTAGGTTGGTGCCCGCTTGCTCGCTTTTTCAAAGCTCGCTGCACTACTGTGCGTGGTTGAGCGGCCCCGTTCCGCTCGCCCCGTCGGCTCGCTGCACTACTCACATGCTAGGTTGGTAATGAAAGGATTGGGCGGGCCCTGGTGGCACCTCCAGGTTCCTTTGGGCCGACAACTAGTGGGCTATATTTGTAATAAAGGCATAGCTGAGTCGCAAAGGCAGGTGTATGCTGTAGCACAGGTGAGTACAGTATCAAAAAAGCGCCGGCCGGGCAGGCCCCACGATAGGTTCATGCGCTAAGACGCTGAATACAAGGACAGACAGACAGGAAAGGGAGTAGGTTAGTTGTTTAGATGGCCGTCGCACCACCGTGGTCGTGACGACAACGGAAAATATACTGTGAATTCCGCCTAAATTTGCCGATTTGGGCCGATTGACCGAATCGCCCCAATACAATTTTCAGTCAAATGAAAAAGGCCATGACGCATCGTATTAAGTACTCTAACGTACTTAACAAATTGGCATAGTGAATATAAGTGCTTTAGAGAGTTGGGGCGATTCGGTGCGCGATTGGTTTGAAGAACCGCGCAGGGAAATTTTGAGGTAGAACTCACAATACTCCGAGGTCAAGAAGTGACCGTGGATACGGAGACGATCTGTTGTTTGTTTGTCGTTGCGAAATAACAAGGTGCGGGGATCGCGACATCCAAAGTGAGGAGGGTCCGTGAGTTGTTGTGGTGCCAAGACGAGGTTGGTGTTATTCATGGGCAAATGTAAGGTGTACGTTCGTCCTGCAACGCATGCTTTTTCATACCAAACAAGTCTAACGTTGATACGGACAATCAAGTGGAATTTTTCTTTTGAAGTGGCGCGCGATTTCTCCCCAAACGAAAGGGCGGAGACACCAAACGACTGAGTGTTTTTTTGCGAGCGAAGTTTTGGTGCGCAGGACGTTGAAGTTGACAGGCAGCATCCTTTCAAGATCAAAGGTGAGTTGGTGGTGGAGGCAGCTTCTGGTTTGCGGAGGAGGTCGGGAACCTGGTGCTCTCGATCTCTCACTTCGCTTTTTGCCACGCACTAAGCAGTTCCCTTCCAAGCTCCTCCGCCTCGCCCCACCTTCGCCCCCGGTCCAAGTACGCTGCCTGCTGTCCATGAATGACTTTCGCTGTTTAGAGCCTGACCAATTTGAGTGTGCACCTGCAGATGGTCCGAAACTCTGGTACTACAATCTACACGATGGCGGAGATCGACCGCCTGTTGGTGCATATCGACCACGTCCTCCCCCTGGGCAAAGACGAATGGGACCGGTTGGCTTCTGCGTTCAACTCTAGCAAATTGCGCGGAGCACCTGAGAGAGACTACGATGGTTTACAGCGTAAATTCAAGGCGCTGTACGATACTCAAAGGCGGACGGAGATGCCAGGCATGCCTCCGCACACCAAGAGAGCGAAGGATCTGAAGCTTGTCATTGACGAAAAGGCCGACGTTGTGGAAATGAACGACGGCGCCGATACCGACCAGCGCCACATCGAACCCGGCTTCCGCTTCGACGTAGACCCCGACGAGGGCTTCTGTGAAGACTGTGGGGAAGAGGGAGTGTCGACCGAAGCGGCGGGTCCCGCAGTTGCGAGCTGCGACTCGGTCACGAATGACGGGTCTGTCGATGAAGGTTCGCCTTTAGGCGCAAAGGGCCTTGAGGCGTTTGCAAGCGCGCCACGGCTGGCTCGCTCTGCAGCATGATGTCTGCCACCATCACCACGCAAGTCGATATGCACCTCTACAATCAGCAAGACACAACTTCCGACTAACCCACCTCTCGTCATCGACCTTGTACCCGGGAGTCGTGACAAGGCCGAGCCCTTGAAGTACCCCACGCTGCAGAACGCCTCGAACCGTCTCGGAGGAACTAAGTTGACCTCGTTTTGCGACGCTACAACAGGGACCAAGCGAGTCCACGAGCCTGATAGCAGCACTCTTGAGGCCAGCTATGCCAAGGCCAAGAGCATCCGCGCGATGAAGTCAACTTGTGCTCTCCAGTCGAAGCTGAACGCAGTCGAAAACGCTGTCAACAGCGCCTGAGGAAGTATCATTGAAGCTATCCTCCTTCTCCGCGAAGAGACTGAACGGAAGGCAGAGCTCTGTCGTGAAGGGGAGAGCCAACGTCGCCGCGACGATAACGCAGCCAGAGAAGCTTGCATCATGGCCGAGAAAGCTGAAGCTGAAGAACGCCGCCGTGAGGAGAAACTGGAGAGAGAAGATCGAGCCCGTCGTGATCGCGAAGAATCATCTTGCTTTAATCGCCTTGTTCAACATATTTTTGCAGACCAGCAAGAATTTTGCCAGACTTACTTCGACAACATCTTTGTGTTCACCCCCACAGACTCGATCGGCGACCATTTGGTTGATTTGGAGAAAGTTTTCGATCGCTGCAAGGAGCAGCAACTTTTTATCGAACTGTCCAGGTGCACATTTTGCGCCACTGAAATCCCTTGTCTGGGTGATCGCATCGGCAAAGATGGAGTTCGGATGGACCGGCAAAAGCAGAACTCATCCGTAATTGGCTCGTTCCTCGGGCCAAGCACGAAATGTAGTCCTCCTTGGGGACGTGCGTGCACGTGTTGCGGTTTTGCCCGGATTTCGCCGCTCTCAGTGTTCCACTTATCGAGTTCACAAAAGGCAAGAGCTGAAAGGGGGAGGTTCAGCTCCAACAGGAACATTTAGACTAATTCTACGAGCTCAAGCAACGTCTCTCCTCGCCAGCTATCCTGTCAAACCCTGACTTCTCCAGACCTTTTCACGTCAATATGGACGCTAGTGATTTTGCCACTGGAGGATATCTTTTCAAATGACAGGCGATGGACAAGAGCGGATCATTGCCTACGGCGGTCGGAAACTTTCCCGTGCAGAAACAATTTACCCGACTCGAGAGAAGGAATTACGCTATGCGATTGTGGAAAGTTTACCTGATTGATCAGCCATTTTTCATCATACAGACCACACGACCATTGAGAGCTTATTAACTCAACAGTCCTGCTCGCAACGACCAGCGCGCTGGCTGAACGAACTGGCAATGTTTCAACCTCACTTCAAATGGGTGGCCGGGTCTACGAACGTCGTAGCTGATACACACGATCCTGTATTGACGCAATCGGTCCAGTATTGACTAAATCAGTACAGTCGGAGCTACAGCCGTCAATTCGGGGGACCTAGGGGCTGCAAGTACAGGGACATACAAATTCAAGGATGGCAAACACGATAGTGGAACCAGCCAACTCCCATTGTGATTCCGTTTGCTGCTGGATGAGGCAGCAGCCCGTTTAGAACCACTATCAGCGCAATCAATCCTGTATTGACGCAATCGGTCCAGTATTGACTAAATCAGTACAGTCGGAGCTACAGCCGTCAATTCAGGGGACCTAGGGGCTGCAAGTACAGGGACATACAAATTCAAGGATGGCAAACACGATAGTGGAACCTGCCAACTCCCATTGTGATTCCGTTTGCTGCTGGATGAGGCAGCAGCCCGTTTAGAACCACTATCAGCGCAATCAATCCTGTATTGACGCAATCGGTCCAGTATTGACTAAATCAGTACAGTCGGAGCTACAGCCGTCAATTCAGGGGACCTAGGGGCTGCAAGTACAGGGACATACAAATTCAAGGATGGCAAACACGATAGTGGTACCAGCCAACTCCCATTGTGATTCCGTTTGCTGCTGGATGAGGCAGCAGCCCGTTTGGAGCCACTATCAGCGCAATCAATCCTGTATTGACGCAATCGGTCCAGTATTGACTAAATCAGTACAGTCGGAGCTACAGTCGTCAATTCAGGGGACCTAGGGGCTGCAAGTACAGGGACATACACATTCAAGGATGGCAAACACGATAGTGGAACCAGCCAACTCCCATTGTGATTCCGTTTGCTTCTGGATGAGGCAGCAGCCCGTTTAGAGCCACTATCAGCGCAATCAATCCTGTATTGACGCAATCGGTCCAGTATTGACTAAATCAGTACAGTCGGAGTTACAGTCGTCAATTCGGGGGACCTAGGGGCTGCAAGTACAGGGACATACAAATTCAAGGATGGCAAACACGATAGTGGAACCAGCCAACTCCCATTGTGATTCCGTTTGCTGCTGGATGCGGCAGCAGCCCGTTTGGAGCCACTATCAGCGCAATCAATCCTGTATTGACGCAATCGGTCCAGTATTGACTAAATCAGTACAGTCGGAGCTACAGCCGTCAATTCAGGGGACCTAGGGGCTGCAAGTACAGGGACATACACATGCAAGGATGGCAAACACGATAGTGGAACCAGCCAACTCCCATTGTGATTCCGTTTGCTGCTGGATGAGGCAGCAGCCCGTTTGGAGCCACTATCAGCGCAATCAATCCTGTATTGACGCAATCGGTCCAGTATTGACTAAATCAGTACAGTCGGAGCTACAGCCGTCAATTCGGGGGACCTAGGGGCTGCAAGTACAGGGACATACAAATTCAAGGATGGCAAACACGATAGTGGAACCAGCCAACTCCCATTGTGATTCCGTTTGCTGCTGGATGCGGCAGCAGCCCGTTTGAGCCACTATCAGCGCAATCAATCCTGTATTGACGCAATCGGTCCAGTATTGACTAAATCAGTACAGTCGGAGCTACAGCCGTCAATTCGGAGGACCTAGGGGCTGCAAGTACAGGGACATACAAATTCAAGGATGGCAAACACGATAGTGGTACCAGCCAACTCCCATTGTGATTCCGTTTGCTGCTGGATGAGGCAGCAGCCCGTTTAGAGCCACTATCAGCGCAATCAATCCTGTATTGACGCAATCGGTCCAGTATTGACTAAATCAGTACAGTCGGAGCTACAGCCGTCAATTCGGGGGACCTAGGGGCTGCAAGTACAGGGACATACACATGCAAGGATGGCAAACACGATAGTGGAACCAGCCAACTCCCATTGTGATTCCGTTTGCTGCTGGATGAGGCAGCAGCCCGTTTAGAGCCACTATCAGCGCAATCAATCCTGTATTGACGCAATCGGTCCAGTATTGACTAAATCAGTACAGTCGGAGCTACAGCCGTCAATTCGGGGGACCTAGGGGCTGCAAGTACAGGGACATACACATGCAAGGATGGCAAACACGATAGTGGAACCAGCCAACTCCCATTGTGATTCCGTTTGCTGCTGGATGAGGCAGCAGCCCGTTTAGAGCCACTATCAGCGCAATCAATCCTGTATTGACGCAATCGGTCCAGTATTGACTAAATCAGTACAGTCGGAGCTACAGCCGTCAATTCAGGGGACCTAGGGGCTGCAAGTACAGGGACATACACATGCAAGGATGGCAAACACGATAGTGGAACCAGCCAACTCCCATTGTGATTCCGTTTGCTGCTGGATGAGGCAGCAGCCCGTTTAGAGCCACTATCAGCGCAATCAATCCTGTATTGACGCAATCGGTCCAGTATTGACTAAATCAGTACAGTCGGAGCTACAGCCGTCAATTCGGGGGACCTAGGGGCTGCAAGTACAGGGACATACACATGCAAGGATGGCAAACACGATAGTGGAACCAGCCAACTCCCATTGTGATTCCGTTTGCTGCTGGATGAGGCAGCAGCCCGTTTAGAGCCACTATCAGCGCAATCAATCCTGTATTGACGCAATCGGTCCAGTATTGACTAAATCAGTACAGTCGGAGCTACAGCCGTCAATTCGGGGGACCTAGGGGCTGCAAGTACAGGGACATACAAATTCAAGGATGGCAAACACGATAGTGGAACCAGCCAACTCCCATTGTGATTCCGTTTGCTGCTGGATGAGGCAGCAGCCCGTTTGAGCCACTATCAGCGCAATCAATCCTGTATTGACGCAATCGGTCCAGTATTGACTAAATCAGTACAGTCGGAGCTACAGCCGTCAATTCGGGGGACCTAGGGGCTGCAAGTACAGGGACATACAATTCAAGGATGGCAAACACGATAGTGGAACCAGCCAACTCCCATTGTGATTCCGTTTGCTGCTGGATGAGGCAGCAGCCCGTTTGGAGCCACTATCAGCGCAATCAATCCTGTATTGACGCAATCGGTCCAGTATTGACTAAATCAGTACAGTCGGAGCTACAGCCGTCAATTCGGGGGACCTAGGGGCTGCAAGTACAGGGACATACAAATTCAAGGATGGCAAACACGATAGTGGAACCAGCCAACTCCCATTGTGATTCCGTTTGCTGCTGGATGAGGCAGCAGCCCGTTTAGAGCCACTATCAGCGCAATCAATCCTGTATTGACGCAATCGGTCCAGTATTGACTAAATCAGTACAGTCGGAGCTACAGCCGTCAATTCGGGGGACCTAGGGGCTGCAAGTACAGGGACATACAAATTCAAGGATGGCAAACACGATAGTGGAACCAGCCAACTCCCATTGTGATTCCGTTTGCTGCTGGATGAGGCAGCAGCCCGTTTGGAGCCACTATCAGCGCAATCAATCCTGTATTGACGCAATCGGTCCAGTATTGACTAAATCAGTACAGTCGGAGCTACAGCCGTCAATTCGGGGGACCTAGGGGCTGCTAGTACAGGGACATACAAATTCAAGGATGGCAAACACGATAGTGGTACCAGCCAACTCCCATTGTGATTCCGTTTGCTGCTGGATGCGGCAGCAGCCCGTTTGGAGCCACTATCAGCGCAATCAATCCTGTATTGACGCAATCGGTCCAGTATTGACTAAATCAGTACAGTCGGAGCTACAGCCGTCAATTCGGGGACCTAGGGGCTGCAAGTACAGGGACATACAAATTCAAGGATGGCAAACACGATAGTGGAACCTGCCAACTCCCATTGTGATTCCGTTTGCTGCTGGATGCGGCAGCAGCCCGTTTAGAGCCACTATCAGCGCAATCAATCCTGTATTGACGCAATCGGTCCAGTATTGACTAAATCAGTACAGTCGGAGCTACAGCCGTCAATTCGGGGGACCTAGGGGCTGCAAGTACAGGGACATACACATGCAAGGATGGCAAACACGATAGTGGAACCAGCCAACTCGTGATTCCGTTTGCTGCTGGATGAGGCAGCAGCCCGTTTGGAGCCACTATCAGCGCAATCAATCCTGTATTGACGCAATCGGTCCAGTATTGACTAAATCAGTACAGTCGGAGCTACAGCCGTCAATTCGGAGGACCTAGGGGCTGCTAGTACAGGGACATACAAATTCAAGGATGGCAAACACGATAGTGGTACCAGCCAACTCCCATTGTGATTCCGTTTGCTGCTGGATGCGGCAGCAGCCCGTTTAGAGCCACTATCAGCGCAATCAATCCTGTATTGACGCAATCGGTCCAGTATTGACTAAATCAGTACAGTCGGAGCTACAGCCGTCAATTCGGGGACCTAGGGGCTGCAAGTACAGGGACATACAAATTCAAGGATGGCAAACACGATAGTGGAACCTGCCAACTCCCATTGTGATTCCGTTTGCTGCTGGATGCGGCAGCAGCCGTTTAGAGCCACTATCAGCCAATTCCTGTATCAAACAATCAATCCTGTATACGCAACGGTCCCATTGTAAATCAGTACAGGGAGCTACAGCGTCAATTCGGGGGACTGTATTGACAAACACGATAGCAATCGGTCCAGTATTGCGCACAATCCTGTATTGACGCAATCGGTCCAGTATTGACTAAATCAGTACAGTCGGAGCTACAGCCGTCAATTCGGGGGACCTAGGGCTGCAAGTACAGGGACATACAAATTCAAGGATGGCAAACACGATAGTGGAACCAGCCAACTCCCATTGTGATTCCGTTTGCTGCTGGATGAGGCAGCAGCCCGTTTGGAGCCACTATCAGCGCAATCAATCCTGTATTGACGCAATCGGTCCAGTATTGACTAAATCAGTACAGTCGGAGCTACAGCCGTCAATTCGGAGGACCTAGGGGCTGCTAGTACAGGGACATACAAATTCAAGGATGGCAAACACGATAGTGGTACCAGCCAACTCCCATTGTGATTCCGTTTGCTGCTGGATGCGGCAGCAGCCCGTTTAGAGCCACTATCAGCGCAATCAATCCTGTATTGACGCAATCGGTCCAGTATTGACTAAATCAGTACAGTCGGAGCTACAGCCGTCAATTCGGGGGACCTAGGGGCTGCAAGTACAGGGACATACAAATTCAAGGATGGCAAACACGATAGTGGAACCAGCCAACTCCCATTGTGATTCCGTTTGCTGCTGGATGAGGCAGCAGCCCGTTTAGAGCCACTATCAGCGCAATCAATCCTGTATTGACGCAATCGGTCCAGTATTGACTAAATCAGTACAGTCGGAGCTACAGCCGTCAATTCGGGGGACCTAGGGGCTGCAAGTACAGGGACATACACATGCAAGGATGGCAAACACGATAGTGGAACCAGCCAACTCCCATTGTGATTCCGTTTGCTGCTGGATGAGGCAGCAGCCCGTTTGGAGCCACTATCAGCGCAATCAATCCTGTATTGACGCAATCGGTCCAGTATTGACTAAATCAGTACAGTCGGAGCTACAGCCGTCAATTCGGGGGACCTAGGGGCTGCAAGTACAGGGACATACACATTCAAGGATGGCAAACACGATAGTGGAACCAGCCAACTCCCATTGTGATTCCGTTTGCTGCTGGATGAGGCAGCAGCCCGTTTGGAGCCACTATCAGCGCAATCAATCCTGTATTGACGCAATCGGTCCAGTATTGACTAAATCAGTACAGTCGGAGCTACAGCCGTCAATTCGGGGGACCTAGGGGCTGCAAGTACAGGGACATACAAATTCAAGGATGGCAAACACGATAGTGGAACCAGCCAACTCCCATTGTGATTCCGTTTGCTGCTGGATGAGGCAGCAGGGATTTGGAGCCACTATCAGCGCAATCAATCCTGCGCAATCGGTCCAGTATTGACTAAATCAGTACAGTCGGAGCTACAGCCGTCAATTCGGAGGACCTAGGGGCTGCAAGTACAGGGACATACAAATGCAAGGATGGCAAACACGATAGTGGAACCAGCCAACTCCCATTGTGATTCCGTTTGCTGCTGGATGAGGCAGCAGCCCGTTTGGAGCCACTATCAGCGCAATCAATCCTGTATTGACGCAATCGGTCCAGTATTGACTAAATCAGTACAGTCGGAGCTACAGCCGTCAATTCGGAGGACCTAGGGGCTGCAGTACAGGGACATACACATTCAAGGATGGCAAACACGATAGTGGAACCAGCCAACTCCCATTGTGATTCCGTTTGCTTCTGGATGAGGCAGCAGCCCGTTTAGAGCCACTATCAGCGCAATCAATCCTGTATTGACGCAATCGGTCCAGTATTGACTAAATCAGTACAGTCGGAGCTACAGCCGTCAATTCAGGGGACCTAGGGGCTGCAAGTACAGGGACATACAAATTCAAGGATGGCAAACACGATAGTGGTACCAGCCAACTCCCATTGTGATTCCGTTTGCTGCTGGACGAGGCAGCAGCCCGTTTGGAGCCACTATCAGCGCAATCAATCCTGTATTGACGCAATCGGTCCAGTATTGACTAAATCAGTACAGTCGGAGCTACAGCCGTCAATTCGGGGGACCTAGGGGCTGCAAGTACAGGGACATACAAATTCAAGGATGGCAAACACGATAGTGGAACCAGCCAACTCCCATTGTGATTCCGTTTGCTGCTGGATGAGGCAGCAGCCCGTTTGGAGCCACTATCAGCGCAATCAATCCTGTATTGACGCAATCGGTCCAGTATTGACTAAATCAGTACAGTCGGAGCTACAGCCGTCAATTCAGGGGACCTAGGGGCTGCAAGTACAGGGACATACACATGAAAGGATGGCAAACACGATAGTGGAACCAGCCAACTCCCATTGTGATTCCGTTTGCTGCTGGATGAGGCAGCAGCCCGTTTGGAGCCACTATCAGCGCAATCAATCCTGTATTGACGCAATCGGTCCAGTATTGACTAAATCAGTACAGTCGGAGCTACAGCCGTCAATTCGGAGGACCTAGGGGCTGCTAGTACAGGGACATACACATTCAAGGATGGCAAACACGATAGTGGAACCAGCCAACTCCCATTGTGATTCCGTTTGCTTCTGGATGAGGCAGCAGCCCGTTTAGAGCCACTATCAGCGCAATCAATCCTGTATTGACGCAATCGGTCCAGTATTGACTAAATCAGTACAGTCGGAGCTACAGCCGTCAATTCAGGGGACCTAGGGGCTGCAAGTACAGGGACATACAAATTCAAGGATGGCAAACACGATAGTGGTACCAGCCAACTCCCATTGTGATTCCGTTTGCTGCTGGATGAGGCAGCAGCCCGTTTGGAGCCACTATCAGCGCAATCAATCCTGTATTGACGCAATCGGTCCAGTATTGACTAAATCAGTACAGTCGGAGCTACAGCCGTCAATTCGGGGGACCTAGGGGCTGCAAGTACAGGGACATACAAATTCAAGGATGGCAAACACGATAGTGGAACCAGCCAACTCCCATTGTGATTCCGTTTGCTGCTGGACGAGGCAGCAGCCCGTTTGGAGCCACTATCAGCGCAATCAATCCTGTATTGACGCAATCGGTCCAGTATTGACTAAATCAGTACAGTCGGAGCTACAGCCGTCAATTCGGGGGACCTAGGGGCTGCAAGTACAGGGACATACAAATTCAAGGATGGCAAACACGATAGTGGAACCTGCCAACTCCCATTGTGATTCCGTTTGCTGCTGGATGAGGCAGCAGCCCGTTTAGAGCCACTATCAGCGCAATCAATCCTGTATTGACGCAATCGGTCCAGTATTGACTAAATCAGTACAGTCGGAGCTACAGCCGTCAATTCGGGGGACCTAGGGGCTGCAAGTACAGGGACATACAAATTCAAGGATGGCAAACACGATAGTGGAACCTGCCAACTCCCATTGTGATTCCGTTTGCTGCTGGATGAGGCAGCAGCCCGTTTAGAGCCACTATCAGCGCAATCAATCCTGTATTGACGCAATCGGTCCAGTATTGACTAAATCAGTACAGTCGGAGCTACAGCCGTCAATTTGGGTGACCTAGGGGCAGATGGTGTCAGTCGTGCGGCGTTGGGCCGCTAATCTCCATACCAACGAGTGCGTTCAAAATGGGTACCAAACTGGCACGGCTTGAAATACAGCAGTCCCTACCGGCCTGTAATTATGGCTAACTATACATGGAGATGTGGCATACATGGTGTTGGTGTCACCTGCTTGTTTTGATGCCAGGATTAATTATCAAAGATGGAAGAGTATGGCAATAGGTATATTAAAGATAGAAATAGAAGAGAATTATATTTTTGAGCCAAAGTAACCCGTTACAAGTTATAAATAGTACTATCTTTGCATTACATATACTGTAAAAGGGTATACTAATTTTTAGAGGTCATTGGATTTGACAGTCGAACAAAACCTGTAATAATTGATACAATATTAGAGCGCAAACAGTTACATAATATTGGCATATCGGTTATTATAGGTTATGAGTTTTGACAGTCATACCAAACCTGTTAGCAGTGATAAGTGATAGATACTACAACAAAATCCATATCGTTACCAAATCGTGGTATATCTATTTCTTGCGATTATTATGTTTGAGAGGTTATCATGTTTGACATACTAGCAAATTTGAAGGGTTATCGATTTGACAAGATATCGATTTTGACAGGGAAAGTAAATTCTTACCGGTATCAATTGGAATATTTTAAAGCACATTTCTAATGCATTGGTTACGTGCAAATGCCATATCAAACTATTCGTATTTTGTCTATTTCGGTATCTTTAAAATTGCAAAATGTTTCGTAACATGATGCGTTGGTTATTTTTTAAATTCAAGCTTACTAAATTCAATTACGATGAAATAATTTTCAGCTTGCTTAAGACACTTTAAGAATGCTTTCCACTATTTTATGGCGCGTAGGCCTCCTATGCTAAACGAGTAACCACTTTTTTTGCCGCACGTACGTACTGAGGTAAAGATACTTCTCGAACGCTATCTACCTATTGTTAGGGAGTGACACTAGTAAGCTTGGCAAAGAGCTAAGTTTTTTGTCGCGGATACATGGCAATTTAGACTTTGTTAAAGGGGGTTATGACCCACAATCCTACACTAGCTGCCCCCGCACCTACACCTGCGGGCTGTAGATCAATGCTTCGCGTAGTCCATTTGCTCCCTCTTGCAAAGCTCGCTGCACTACTGGTATAGTGCTGGGCGGTCTCCGTTCCGCTCGTCGTGAGCTGGCTGCACTACTCGCCGTGATTAGCTGAAAATGGGCGCCGTGATGCAGCACAATTTCGGCTTATCACCGTGCGTTTTATCGTCACACTTTGGTTTGGTCCACAGACAGACGGGGGTCGTGAATGTAGCGCCATTTCCGAATACGACGGATTAGCAAGTAAGTAACAGTTCAGCACATTTTGGTTCCACAACGTTCCAAATACAGGTGGTAAGCGAAAAAGCGGAAAATACGACACTGGTACGCCCATGCTAAAGTGTAAGTTGATATAGGACGATTTAACACGAGGTGTCAGATATTGCGAAATCTCTAAAATCATTGCTACGCCTGTAATTATTCATAGGGTCATAGAAGAATTGGAACACCGCTGTTGATTATTTGTAGCAGAGGCTGTCCTGCACGCTTTAAAACTTTTTGGCTCATTGCTTGTCTTCCGAATCATGAACGTCTCGTCCATATGCAAGTGAATTTGTGGGTGTGATATACCATTTATGCAATAGTTGCACTGGTATCGATACGAAATGGTAATACATGTATACAATAGCAATAGTTATTCACAAGCAATATGTAACAATTCTGTTGTTTGGCCTACCAGTATCACGTTTTCCTCTATTTCGCTTACCACCTGTATTTGAAAGCGTGGGGTACCAAATGTGCTGAACTGTTACTTACATGCCAACCCGTCGTATTCCGTAATGGTCAGTCAATCAATAATTTCTACATTGAGTTGTTTAAGCTTATCCAGCAGATCTACATATTGGATTGCAGGTCGTAACCACCATACCAATTGGGTAATTTACGCGCCTGCTGCCTTCCTTGGATGTGGTAGCCGTTTCTAAGGCTCCCTCTCCGGAATCAAACCCTAATTCCCCGTTACCCGTTAATGCCATGGTAGGCCCATATCCTACCATCCAAAGCTGATAGGGCAGAAACTCAATCGATTTATCGCGCAAAAGCGCGATCCGCACAGTTATTATGACTCAACACAATACCAGCCCGAAGACTGCATTGGTTTCAATTTAATAAATGCTACCCGCCCGACAAGCAGTTGGGTATTCATGCATGTATTAGCTCTAGAATTACTACGGGTTAATTTTTTCACAGTAAACGATGCAAGCCCACCAACCCACCAACTTAATGGCAGAAAGGCAGCCTCACAAAAAATGCCTCGAACATCCATAAGTACACACTCCCAGAGGGAGCGGACCGGACATCTAAAACAGAAATCCAACTACGAGCTTTTTAACTGCAACAACTTTAATATACGCTATTGGAGCTGGAATTACCGCGGCTGCTGGCACCAGATCTGTCTAACTCGTCATGTATCCGAGACAAAAAAATTGGCTCTTTGCCAAGCTTAGTAGTCTCACGCTCTATCAATACGTGGATGGCGTTCGAAAAGTATCTTTACCTCGCTACGTACGTGTTGAAAAAACTGGTTACTCGACTTGCATGCGAGGCCTACGCGCTATAAATCAGTAGATAGCATTCTTAAAGTATCTCATACAACCCGAAAATCATTTCATCTCAGTTGCATTTTGTAAGCTTAAATTTAAAAAAATCCAGCGCATCACGTTACGAAACATTTCGCAATTTCAAAGGTACCGAAATCAACAAAATCCGCATATTTTTGATATGTAATTTGCATGTAACCAATACACGAGAAATGTGCTTTAAAATATTCCAGTTGATACCGGTAACGAATTTACTTTCCCTGTCAAAATCGATAACCTTTCAAATATGATAATATGTCAGAAATGATAACTCTTAAACATAATAATCGCTAGAAATGGATATACCACGATTTGGTAACGGGGATGTACTTTGTTGTAGTATCTATCACTTATCACAGGTATCAGGTTTGGTATGACTGTCAAAACTCATAACCGATAATAACCGATATGCCATTATTATGTAACTGTTTGCGCTATAATATTGTATCAATTATTACAGGTTTTGTTCGACTGTCAAATCCAATGACCTCTAAAAATTAGTATACCCTTTTACAGTGTATGTAATACAAAGATAGTACTATTTATAACTTGTAACGTGTTACTTTGGCTCAAAAATATAATTCTCTTATATTTCTATCTTTAATATACGAACTCTCCTATTGCCATACCCTTCCATCTTTGATATTCAATCGTAGCATTAAAAAGCGACAGCATGTGGCATGATTTCAGACACCACCACGTTATTCGCCACACCACAATTGGTAGCCGTAATTACAGGCCAATAGTCTTCATATCGAGCGCATTTCGACCGCTAGTCTCGATACCAGCGCGTGAGATCAAGATGGGTACAAAGTCGGCACGGCTGGAGCTACAGCAGTCAATATGCAGACTACCGGCCTGTAATTACGGCTACCTATGCATTAAGGTGTGGCGAACAACGTGATGGTGTCAGCAAGCATCAATCGCGCGGCGTTCGACCGCTAGTCTCAATACCAGCGCGTGAGATCAAGATGGGTACAAAGTCGGCATGGCTGGAGCTACAGCAGTCAATATGCAGACTACCGGCCTGTAATTAGTGCACCAACAGCTCGCGAAGCCGCTTCCAGTTGCCACCCACTTTGGTCTTGTGTGTGTTCAAGAAGTCCATGAGCCGCGCAGCACTGAATGACTTCGCTTGGGCCTGAGCTCTCATCTCATTGTGAGCCGTCCGGAAGGCATCCAGTCGGCCGTTTTGGTCGCGAATCTGGTCGCGCAATGCAGCGCACTCCACCTCGTGAGACCGCATGAGCTCTTTGATGTCTTGGTGCCGCTGGTCCAGTTTCCTTTTGGAGTGAGCCGACAACGCGTCGAACTGATTTTCGTAGAACGCATGCAGTAAGGCGTAATCGCGCTTGACCTTGGTGTTCTCCTCCTGAAGCCGCGACATTTCGTGCGCCGACGAAGAGCTTGGAGAAGTCATCTGGTCTCTCAACTGGCGATACTTCACCAGGAGACGCCGCATGAAAGTCGTCATGCCGAATACTCGCTGGGCCAGGCCGTGAGGCTCGTACTGCATGAGGATCGATGACAACTCCCGTTTGACAGACATCGTGTCGAGCATGACATTCACCGTCCCATTCGAAGGAGTCGGCCCCGCACGTGGTCGCAGCAAAAGCTCTGCGACGTCACCCTCACATGATACCAGTTAGGTGAGGTCATGAACGTCCGAGGGCGAGAAGCCTTCCACCTCAATCAGCGCCTCAGTGCCAGCATACCCATCAACGATGTACGCGCCGTCGTAGCAGTGCCGAGACCAAGCGGGAACGCCCACGAAAAGGTATCGCCGCCAGGGGCGTACTCGGGAGGAGCTTGCCAACGAGACACCGCGAGACTAGCGTCACTAGATGACGAAAGTTGCCCAGCAGGGAACGGCACACCGCGAAGACCTGCTACCTCGCGACGAGAGAGATACATGTGCTGTACACCGGAGCCTGATTTCGAAGTTGGAGGCCCAATCGAGGCATCGGCGTCGCGCTGGCCACCATTGCCTTTGCCCTGGTCGTTGCTGTCGTCCTCGGCGCTGTCGTCGTCCTTGCTGTCGCCACCTTGGCCACCGGAGCCGCCGTCGTCGCCCTGGTTGCCGTTGTCGCCAGAATTGCCGCTGTCGTTAGGGCTGCCGTTGTCGCCCGGACTGTCGCCAGCGTTTTCGCTGCCGCTGTGGTCTCCGGATGGAGGGCCGGCACGGGATGGAGCAGCAGAGGGCGCGGACGCACTGGATGACATCGTGTTCACGAGCTGCGAGATCGATAAGATTTTGCGTTGTGGGCACTGGACTTTGCTTTTGCGTTTTGATGTGGAGAGACCTGATGAGTGGGAGACGGGGCGCAGAAAATTCTTGATTTTTGGGAGCCGACGGTTGATTGACAGCTCATTCCGTCGGGTTCGCCGCTCTAAATGACCGGATTCGTGTGAAGGTCTGGTCATGATCTGTCACTTCGGTGGCAAATTCCTCTGCGAAAGCTCACGGACAGAGGGGCGGTTGACACGATGCGACCGGGGATTTTCCCGCAAGATCACCCGACTGACTCGATGAGTGGCTGAATGTGGTTGAGTCCAGAGGAATCCAGTGAGAAGTCAACATGGGACATGAATGTGGAAGTATACAAGCGTGGAGTCAGTGTGGATGTGGATGCAAGGTTAAGTAAAGGCCCACAGGTTTGGAGGTGTCGGCTGGATGAGGCCTCATCCAGTACGCATTAGAAAGCACCCGGTCCGAGCAGCCGAGTCCTGTACGGTAGGAGAAGCCCGAAGGCGTGCAAGTGTGTTCAGCGAACGTATCCTGGCCACTGCCTGCTTTGACTTGACTGAGGCGCCAATTGTACCCACCAGAAGACCCACGCACAAGACCCACATCGTCATGACACCCAAGAGAGACTGAAACTGGACCGCGTGTAGTATCGACGGCGATGTTGTTCTGAATGAGTGCCAACTGAGGTACTGCATGAAGACATACTGGATGAAGGTCGCACTAAATGAGTTGCGCCATCCAGTATGATTCCGCCATGAATGAAGTCGTACTGCACTAGAGACCAAGAAACACCACAAGTCACTCTGAGGCAGTCCAAGTCGAGTGCAGACTGAATGAGCCGATATGTCCAGTTCGACGAAGGGTCGCCAAGACATTGCGTTTCAACAAGATCTGCTGCACGGACTATCGTCATCAAGTGATGTGTGTACCCGCCTAAGAGTCGACGTCAACAGTCCCCATACTCAAACCAAGATAAATCAGGAGTATCCACAAAGGAGAAGCAGAGAGCAGAGCACGAAGACAGAAGATAGTAGAAGATAGCCAAGAACGGATAACTAACATTAAATCAGAGTTCAATTTGCCGAGAACAAGACAAGCGCCTTCGACCGAGCTTCACCTGGGGAGGAGACGACTGCGTCCGAGTGCCGCGTAAGAGGGCAAGCTGCCCAGACCAATTCCTGGGGGCCCGAAGCGCGGACGTTCAAAGCCCACCTGTTCGTCAGACTGGTGCGTGGCTCTCAAGTCGTTCAAGTCGAGATCAGAGCGAGGACCAGTGTTGTATCGTACCTGGGTTGATCCGCCTGTTCCACATCCAAATTGCCCGTGCGCCTCATTGAGTGAGCACCCATTTCATATTAACCCTGCGGTATTAGGAGGTTGTAGTAGTCACCCCTTGTACTCGATTGATTGACTATTGTGTGAAAGCGAATTGTATTTGCCTGTAAGATTGTCCCGCATTCAGTGCGGGTGGTGCGCGTGAGTGAGTATTCATCCAGGACTGACCAGTGTCCTGGGTGAGAAGCTCCAAGTAGACTGGTGACAGACCCCCCACCCGAGGGTCTATAAGAATAAGTGGTGGCTGCATATAGTAGTGTATATCTCTGCATTTCTCTGGTTAGTTTGTATATCTGGGAAGAAGGTCTGTCTGTGACCTCCTCATCCAGTCTGACACCAGTGGCTCATCCAGTCCGGTCGAGTTCATTCGGTGCTCTGTACATCTCGATTTGTGTATTAACAACTCATTCAGTCGGTGAGATCCTCAGGATATTCCGAAGGTAAACGATACCTATAGGGATTGACACAAGGACACACACGCTACACCGGGTGGGAACTTCCGTTTCTCATTTGGTAGTCCAAGACATCCTCATTCAGTATTGAGGTGCCTCCTGGGCGCGCTATACAACCCCCTGGGCGATAAAGGTGTTCACCCGCCTCGCGTCAGTCTTGTTCTTGGTCAGCGTGGGATTCAACACTCGCTGACGCAAATCAGCGAGTTCACGTGCCATGAACGCAAGAGCAGCCAGGCGCTGCTGCTCTTCTGTGCCCACCATCAGCAATGTCTTGACAACGGTAGCGCCGGACATCGCCGCGAGCGATGTAGGGCCTCCCACTCGAATGACGTCAGGTGCGGGAAGCTGGCATGCTCAAGTGACACGCTGGTCGGTCTGGACGCGTCGCTCATCGACGCGCCGCTCATCTTGGTCGCTGGACGGACTACAAAGTGCTACCAGGGCTAAATGCCCGTTACCGGCTTACACTAGCTTGTAGAGGAAGTAGGCAAATTAAACTTTGCTTTCAATAAGAAGGTGGCGGCGTCGAATCACCGAGCCGCCACAGCCAACTATTTGCACTGAGATCTGATTGGTCATGGTTCAACCAAAAAGAACCGTGATGTGGGACGGGCATACAAACAGCCCGTCACTCCATCTCCTACTCAAGATAGAAACTACATATGCAAAGCAAAACTATAGGAAAGAAACTTGAGGGCTTGCGACTTGCGCGATGCACGGCGCCTAGCTCAGAGACAATGACAAGGTCGTAGGCGCGGAGGCCGTTCCGCGCCGGAGTCGTACAAGCCTCGGACCACGTCAACACAGAGACGCACTATTTGGAGCAGAGCGTCCGCACGCGAATGAATTATCCAAGGCGATTGTCGAAAGTTAGGCGCGGGCCACGACCGCGCCTGCCACCGGATTCAACCATCGACCTCACCAAGGATTCCTCACCTAGTGACTCCGCCAAAGGCAAGTGTCACTCATCCAGTTTGCCCAAGAAATCGCCACGGAAGGTTCCAGCTCGTGTCCAAATGAGGCCTACCAACTGGGAAGAGAGTGGTGAACCCGCGCGACCTGATGACCAGCCACTCATTGAGTCAGAGCAGAGCGCATGCGCATCATTGGCGACGCTCCCAGTCGTCTGGCGCAAACTCCGTTCGGACGTCCAGTGGGCTATGCGTGCTGGAATGGCGTACACGGGTGCGATCAAATTGCTTCGCAGCGACAGCACCGCGCACACGTTGTTCCATCCGCGTCCTCTCGCCGCCATGTTGGCTCGCATGATGTACTGGAACCGACTGGATGACACTCCGTGGGCGAGGCACGTGCCTGAGATCCACTACTTGCGTGCTGAAAACCTACTGGATGACCTGCGTGATGCCAATGAGCAACCGGTGTACTGGCCGGACCTCAAAGATCCGCTCACGGATGAGCACCAAGATGTATTGGGTGACGTCGGCAGTGAGGAGGACAACGAGATGAACGACAAGACTTGGGACCCGAAAGTTGACGCCGATGTGATTGACAAGACGCTGGATTTCTCCTCGCCCACGTCGGACAAGCTGAAAAAGAAACGCAAACAGGATGCAGCAGCTTCGGATGCAGGTCAGTCTTCGTCCAAGAAATCTCGAGCAGACAGCCTTCGTCGCAAATCTCCACTCGCTCGCAAGCCTTTTGATTCGCTCACTCCGACTGAATTAGCGATCATCGAGTCTCCCGGACGTGGTGTCACATCTTGGCGTCATTATGGCGTTCTCACGACGTTCACTCCCTCCTCAACGCATGCGGTCGAACAGACGCCCGGTTTCCCGGATTACACCCCGAATCGGAATCAAGGAATGCAAGAAGTCCGGCGTCGGTGGAACGCAGCTGAGTACGCCACCATGATGTCGACGTCTCCATGGGCAGAGATGTTCAAGAAACGTGTCCGCAATTTGATTCTCCACCGTCGTTCAGATCTGGATGACCGTGCTAAGGCGGGTCTCGACACGTTCGTTGGAGTCATGAAGACGTATGCTCGGATCTTCTGGATGATGGGGCACTGGGTGACCTTCGACACATCTTCAGGTGATTATGCGGTCGAGGAAGCACGCCTTCGCAAGAAACTACAGGACGCCATCAATCGAGTGATCGATGAGCATGTGAGTGCTCTCCTCGCCTCCGGTGCCCCGAAGACCATACTGCATGAGCCTGGTGTCTGGTCATACCCGGCGAAGACCTGTGCCTGGATTCCGATGCACGAGTCCGCTACGAACGAGCAAGGTAAGCCGTACTCTTGGATTGAACAGCTCGAGATTCTCGACAAGCGTGAGCCAGCCCGCGTGCAATGGTACACTTGCGCGACTGACGAGGAACGGATCCAGCACTTGCCTGCCGACGTTCGCGCTATGTTACTGTCCGCGGTCGAGCGTGCCAACAATCCGGTCTCGAACGTGCATCTATAGCCTGTCGTGCTGTACCAGATGGCTTACATTTCTTAGCCTTGCATGTCACCCGACAATACAGTCATCTGATTCTTCATTCAGTCTTCTTTTCGTCATCCTTGTTCGTCTGATTACCTTCAGCACTCCACCTTTACACATCTCCAACTTGTCGCTATCACACCTCTGAAATCTGTCGCTTCGTTCACACCACAACACCTCATTCGGTGGTCATCTCACACAGTACGGTCCTGCTCCTGATACATAATCTCCATCCAGTACTCCTGTTTTCTCCATTCAACAATTCATTCATAGTCACTCGTTCCTCGGTCTGATTCAGTCAAGTTCATCCAGTGTGACTAGACACTGGGATGATCATCTCCGGCTTGCATGGCCTGGAAACGAGCTCGGGCCTTCGCCCCTTGATTGAACTCATAGAGTAGAGCACCACAACTGAGTTGAGAAACTGGAAGCCATTCTGGATCGTCATATCCTTTCCACTTAACCAAATACTCACGGATGCGCCTGGACGTACGAGTGCGCTTCACCCATCTCAAATCCAGTAATGCTTCAACTTCGTACTCATCGTTGCCAGCATCCGCTTGCCAACTGTCCTCAGGCAGCAATGCAGTGTCGAAATCGTCTCCTCATCGAGTGTGATCTCTTCAGTAGGACGTCTAGGGAATATCGCTCGTGGTTTGAGCCGGCTCACATGAACCCACGGATTCACACGATATCCAGTGTCAGCGATCTTGAGCTTCACCCTGAAATCATCGTGTATCTCGTCGATTCTAAATGGCCCATGCCACAGATGAGCGAGCTTCTTGCTTAATCCAGTCTGCACCTTTGGGATATAGAGCCAGACTGAATCACCCTTCTCAAAACCACTTTTCAGTCGTTCTGACAGTTCGCGCCACTTTCGAGTCTGTTCTTCCGGTCTCGCACGCTTAGCTTTCCTTTGCAGTGATTCGGCGCAGGCTTGAGCGTAGCTATAGTCACGTTGAAATTTCCGACGCCAGTCGTATGCAGTCCGTTCAGCCACACTGGATGGCCTTGGTACCCAACATCGCCGAAACCGTACCCTGGGCATCCCACCCGTGTACTAGATAGAACGGCGTGTCTAATCGAGTCGCGTCAAATGACGTATTTAGTGCGAACATCAGTCGTTCTGCATGATCGTCCCAATCAGACTGGTCTGCTTCAACGACGTAGGCGCGGACACTCCGGATGACTGTTTGGACCGACCGCTCTTGTTGGCCATTGGCCTGCGGTCGGTAAGCCAGTGTCGCTCGCTGCTTGCTTCCCAAAAGTTCACGGAATCTAGTAAACACCTCACTCATGAAACGTGGGTCTTGATCGTGTCTGATCATCGATGACGCACCGAATCGTCGGAACACTGACTCTTCGTATGCTTCGGCCACATCCTGTGCATTTCTGGACGACATTGGCTTACACATGACAAATCCAGTGAACGAGTCTTGGAATAACAGCAAGAACGTATTGCCCCTCGCTGATTTCGGCATATGGGTCACAAAATCCATCGACACCAACTCAAACGGTCGTCGTGGTTCGATGTTACCGGGTGAGGGTCCCTCATTCGGTGGGCGACCTTTACCACTCGCACAGTCAACACACTTTTTCACGAAGCGTTGCACGTCGGCGTACATGCCGGGCCAGTAGAACTCGGCTCGAAGCCTCTCATGCGTCCTCGTAATACCTTGGTGTCCACTGGAAGTCTTCATGAGTGTAATGCAGTAAGTCTGCTCGAAGTGATTTTGGCACTACCAGACGAGGTTCGCTCGCAACGTCCCTTGGTCGATCCTTGGTAGATTTATAGAGGCGATACAGAATGCCTCGGTCATCCAGTATGAAATACTCGGCAAGCTTTCATCAGCTGACCAGAAACGCTATCAACTTTGCAAGATATTCGTCCTGAACCTGGTGTGCTTTGATCCGCCGCCACCTTTCTGCTTGGTACTCCAGGGGCCCCATGGGCTCATCTTGAGCATCCACATTCGGTGTGGAGATCTGAGCTATTACTGAGAGCACTCGTGCGGCGTGTGGCAGCGGAGCTGACTCAGAGCCTGGCAGGAGTTCATCCAGTACGACGTCAGCGTCATCTGGCTTTTCATCCGGCTCGGCATCGGGCATAGGTGCATCCAGCGTATCCTCAGGTGGTCGCATGAGTTTCTCATGAATGGTTGATACTGACCGCAAGTGTTGTTGTTCACTCTCGTCTTCACACTTCCACGACTCACCCAGAATCAGCGTCTTGGTTGTCAAGTAATCCGCAGCTTGATTGTAATCACGCTTGGGATGTACTAACTTGACTGAATGAAACTTGGCTTCGAGTGCTTTACACTCCGCTAGTCTGCGTTGGAGGTTAGGCTGATGACACTTGATGATTCCTCGTACTTGCTCGATGATGATCCGAGAGTCTCCCACAACAACAAGATCCTGAATGCCTCGCTCTAGTGCCATGGTCATGCCTTTCAGCAGACCATAGTATTCAGCGTCGTTCACGGTAACGTCATCCAGTATGAAACCTTGTGCATCCAGTACAACCCAGCCAGGGAGTTTCCACAGAATGCAACCACAGCTTCCTTTCCGAATCTTGGATTGTGTAGCTCCGTCAAAACTCAGCACAACGCCCTCATAGTCTTCATCGAGCATTTCAACGCTGACCACTGGAGGTGGCTGAATACGCCCTTTAGCTGGTATCAGAGACTCAGCTACTTCATCAAGGTGCTCACGCGGTGTGATACCGGCGCCCAATATTGCAGCCAGCCCGTCCTCATCACGTTGGACCTTTCGGATTTCCATGTCCCATTGAGAGAGCGCAACGCCCCAGGGCACACAGCGGCCATCCGCGGATTTAGATTGAATCACCCACTTGAGAACTGAATACCGGGAGTACACCACCAAAGGGCAACCCTCAATCAATGTTCGGAACACATTCAGTACTCGCATGATAGCAATCACCTCCTTCTCCGCCTCGTGGCATCGAACTTCTGACTCATTCAGTGCGTCCAGTGAAACGAACAGGCTGAATGAGGCCGTCATACTCTTGTCCAAGGACTGTGCAGGCAGCCCATCGGTTGGCATGAGGGATGATGACAAAAGGTTTCATCCGGTCTGGATGACGTAGCAATGGCGTCGAATCGATTTTGCGTTTCAGAATACTGAATGCCTCCTTCGCCCGAGTCAAGTCTCGGCCGGACCGAATTTGATCATCCGTCAGCTCATACAGTACGGCAGCTACCACTGGAAAATCCTCGATGAACTTGTGATAATAGATCAAACTGCCTAGGAACGACTGAACCCCTTTCAGCGTGTTCGGGAACGGGAGATCTTGTACACCTTTCGCAATCTTCGGCTTTGTTCTAATTCCTTCTGCACTGATCTCGTGTGAGAGGTACGGGATTGTAAGCTTACCGAATTCACTCTTGGGCAGACTGACTGAGAAGTAACGCAGTCTGAACAACAAAGCATTCAGGTCCTCACACAGTGTGTCCCACGTGGGCGCCCCATGGGTAATGTCGTCAATGTACGAGCTGCGCCCCAGTACAGGTCCCATCGATGGAGGCGCTGGGATGTTCCGCTTGAACACCGTCATCTGGTCTGTCAAAACCGACAACCTTCGTTCAGTCTGTCCGGGTTCAATGTCAGCCCATTCGGTATCATCTCGCTCAATATTGTCTTCTTGAGGTTTCAGCCCTAGATAATCCAGTACGTCCTGGTCCACGAGAGTCTCCTCTTCAGGTGACAACCGAACAAACCCCCACAAACAGTTGTTGATCACGTGTTGGTAGATCAGCGGAGCATTCTTTAGACCGAATGGCATGCGTAACCATTGGAAATGACCAAATGGACACACGAAAGCCGAAATCAGTTTGGCTCGTTCAGTCATCCGAATCGCCCAGAAGCCACTCGCCATGTCCAAACTCATAAACCACATAGAGCTCTCGAAACCAATCAGTAGGTCGTCAATGAGCGGCAGTGGATAGTTGGACAACTGAATGAACCCGTTGACAATCCGGTAATCAATGCACATGCGGATGTCCACACCGTTCTTCTTGAGGACAATGACAATCGGGGAAGCCCATGGTGACTCTGAATGCTCGATCAACTTCGTCTCCAACAGCTTCTTCAACAGTTCATACACCTTCACCGCAAGGTGGGGCGCCACCGAACGAGGCCGTTGCGCAACTGGTTTCGCATCTCCAACATCCAAGTCACAAACACTCCACGAGCCGGTGCTGGTGCAGCATTACCGTCGCCCAAGAATATCGAGCGATGGTACTTCAGTATGCGCCTCAGTTTCATGTCCTCCCCGGTGTGCTCACATCCGGTACTCCCACATCCGCCTTTTCAATGTCACATTCAGGACTCAAGTCTGCCAGCTCAGGCAGAAGAGCAAGCTGGTCTCGTAATTGAGACAGCAGTTCACTACCTTCGTGTACATATACAGCAGGCTCCAAATCCAGTTCTTCAGCATTGAGCCTCATACAGCGAGCGTATTCTTGTTCCAGCTTAGCGACTGGGGTTCCAATCATCATGGTACTCGGCGAGTCTAATGGGTCCTCCTCGGCACCGCGGTCCGAAAGCACACTGAATGCATCTTCCATACCCTCCAAAGTGATAGCATCGAAAAACTCATCAGCATCTGATTCGTCCGCACTAGATGAGTCACCACACTCTCACACTTCAGTCTCCGCAGGCATCGTGCCATCGTTCACCATGGTGTCAGTCTCACATCCATGGCATCCTGCTTGGAGTGTGGCCTCATTCGGTAGTGCCTTATCAGGCACTCCAGCGTCAACCACCAGCTGCTTACCAGGCATCTGGTGCAACCGCACTGTTCGCACTTCGGCAGTACCGGGTGAGGGTCTCACCATCAATTTAGTTGGCCACGCATACGTTGGGGCTGGTACACTGGGTGGTTGGCGGTCCCACAACGCCTGAATCATCCGTTCCTTCCGCTGGCGCCCCTGTCTTGAGAGAGTACTTTAGAATATCATGTTTTCCCATTCTCGATAAGCACGGGTACCAGGTCTGACGTATCGTCCTGCTTCTGGGAAAACCCCATGCTCGATGACTCGAGCAATCGCTGTCCTTGGATTCAGACACAACCTACTGGATGATATGTTCACCACCTTCACGGCGCACGGCCACGATTGTCCCGAGTAGATGACCTTAGTCACCCAACGGTCTCCACGGCCGGCCCACACAGCTGAATGCTGTGGGTTAGTACTCCCGTACCGGATGCGCAGAACTTGTCCTTCGCCGGGATTCAAAAAGATGCACTCAGGTGTATCGACTGGAATGTCGATGCCTTGACGCTTCTGAATGATGTCTCCACACAATAGGACAGTCTCTTCATCCGGTAGTTGAACCAATCCTTCGCGAATGCATAGTCGAACTCCAGCGCAAAACATGAAATTCATACCAATAGCGCATCCACTCCTTCACCAATGTTTGCAACCCATAAGTCCACAACGCACACCACTCTAGGTCCGAGAGTCACCTTGACTTGAGTACTGGCTGAGATATTCGCCGCCACCCCACCTAGTCCGGACACCGTAATTTGCTTATGTCGATTGAGTTTGACCTTGAGTCTACGCGCAAGATCCAAACTGATCATACTCACCGACGCTCCGGTATCCAGTAGGAGCTTCATCCGAACATCATTAACCGCACCATGCACCGTGGCAACCTGACGCACATCTTTCTCTGCTTCATGATCCGCCCACCAGCTGTACCGTTCTCCATAGTTGAGTCGAAACTCGACTGGATCATCGGGTTTGGACGCTCCTGAGTGAGGACAATCCGGGACTACTGGATGATCCCGCTCTGGGTGGACAGCTTCGTCTTGAATCATAGAAGTCATGCATTGTTGGTTATCTTGGTTTCTGGTTCTCAACTCGGGTCCGACATAAACTAACGCACACAATCCTGGGGTCTTCTCTTCCCCGACGCGTACTGGATCCCCATCCAGCGGGCTTAGTGGTTTAACGGCTTCTCCCCAGAATTTGCCTTGTCCTCCTGAAGTTCATTCAGTAGGGACGTCGGCAGGTCTTTTAGTGCGCCTTGTCGGACGAGGTTCTTCACGGCTTCGAAAGTCTTCCAATCTTCACAACGACCATCATGAAACTGCTCACACTTCTTGCAGGGCAACGTCTTGCAAACGCATACTGGATGACCTCGTCGGTGACAGCGATCGCAAATTATATCAGCCCAGCAGGTCTCGGTACGGTGACCAAATGAGCGGCAGTTCTCGCAGAATTCTATACGATCTGGGTTCTCACGACAGGGTGATTGCGACACCGGATGAGCATTCGGCTTCGGTTGTGATGGACGTCTCGGTGCAGGCGGAGGTCGCCACCCTGAGGCTTCCATCACTCGATAAACGGAGCGAGTGAACTCTTCTGGATCCATCATAGTCCGGTCCTGCGCTCCGACTGAATGACCCTCATGCGAGCATCGATCCTGAGTACTCATCGAGTGAGTCAGGTCAGACCGGGTCTCTTCAGTTTCATCCTGAAAGTGCACTTGCTTCTCGTCACCAACCAGCACATAATCAGCCTGCGTGAGGTACGCCCGTCCGGGATGCTTGGGTTTGTAAGGGCTTTGCTATGGACGGACATTGCTCGCTCTGAAGTCACGCGGCTTGGACGAGCTTGATTCATGCTCGTCATCCTGAAAATCCTCGTCATGCTGTCGTAACACCGTCTCCAAATATTCCACAATACTGAAAAGTTGGCTCTTCAGACTCGTTTTGATACTGGATGAGGCCAACTTCTTGATGAAACGCTTGATGTGATGTCTTCGAGATCTGGATGACCGGTTGTAGATCACATCCGCCTTGCTCGCCGCCGCATTCAGTCGGTAGAAAACTTCAACGGTGTCTCGCCCTTCTTCTGCGATATTGTATAGTACCGCTCCGAATTGGACACTGTCGACTTGCAATACTTGGCCTTGAACTCCTTCGAGAACTTCATCCAGTCGCGACGAACGTGCGGTTGTAGCTGGTTACGCCAATCTCGGGCGGACGGTGACAACTTCAGTCGTAACTCGTAAATCTTCATCGTGTCACTCCAACCACCCTGGATACACATTGCCACAAAACGCTCCCACCAGCGAGTCCGTTCGCTGAACGGGGCCTTCTCGTCGAAATCACCTAGTGTTCCTGCATTCACGTACGGACGCACTGTGATCATCGAGTTGCCATCTCTCACGGCGGCGGACTCCGTCACTCTGGTAGGGACATCATCCAGTGAGCTGTCCGACTCATCGGAGCTGGAGTCGTCGTCTTCTGGGTCTGAATCGGAGGATCATCGCCTCGACGTGTGGTCTTCCTTGACGGGCTTCGCCTCGGCAGCGGCTTCTTACTGGATGGCTTGGACTCGGCTGCGTCCCTGGAAGGCATGTTCCTCGAGGTACCTGCCTTGGTCGCCTTGGACGTCGCTTCCGTCTTAGCCGTCGTGGCCGCAGCTTGATGCTTGGCAGCCTTAGTGTCCGCATTCTCCTTCGCCTTAGCAAGGTTCACGCTCTGAATGGTCGCTTGCAGTTGGGCTGCCAGAAGTTCGTCGGTGTTCCGCACACTGAATTTTCCGTGTCGCATGTTTACGCCATTTTTGATTACGCCACTGGATTGTGGGTACAAACCACTGGATGGATGTTTATCGCTGGACACCGCAACGAAGGCCCCCAGACTCCACAACGAACAACAACATGTGATTGGCTAAAAAAACATAAGCGGGCGGTTGCACTTCTATTTGAGTTTTCTGTGTGTCCTGCCAAGTTTTTCTCCACATTTACATTTACAAGCATCAAGTCGACTAGTTCGAGTGTCCTCCGTTCTGCATTAGAATTCGACCTTTAGCAGCACACTATGCCGATCGATCTTTTAAGCGAGTATGGCTACGATTCAATTGGACTACATGCTTCTTTTTCCAATCCGGACGAGGCCAGTAAATTCGTCAACGACTACGCTCTCAATGAAAACAAGAACTTAAGGTTGCAGTGCAACAACGGCAACTACAGGAAATGGGTTTGTACAGCTGTCGGTTGCAAGTAGTTCGTGTCATTTACCAGGAGGCGTGTACGAGAGAACCCCAAGAGTAAACGTAAAAGACCCGCCACAAATTTAAGTAACTTGCCAGCGAACTCGTGGTACATTTCCAAGTTCGATCTTCAGCATGCGCAGTGCTGTTGTAGCACAGCTAACCCTACGGGTGCTCAATTGAAACGAACTACAGGTTTTCAGGCAGCGATTTTAGAAGGACACAACACTTCCAGGGCTCGTGTGCTAACAACTTGAAAACTGTTGATGGACTTAACGTAGCGAGAAAGAATGCGATTCTTTACCGAATTACTAAGACTACGTTGGATAATATGGAGAGTGACAGTGATGAAGAATTTAAAGCACTACCTGCTTTTATAGAGTTGTTCGCTCAACGGAATCCAGGATCGAGGGTTTGCTGTGGGTTCGGGTCGATTCTTTCGTGCATTTCTTTATATCGGACCCATGGTTAGTCTGCAGGACACTTCGTTACCTGTCTGGGAGAGTGATGGTACACACATGAAGCATCCAAAGTACAATGGAGTATGCGTGACACTAGTTGGTACAGACGGCAACAAGCGCATTATTCCAGTTGCGGTTGCATACGTCCACAAAGAAACTATTGACAATTTTGTTTGGTTCTACGCCAATTGTGTTGCAGCTGGCATCTCGTTAGGTGATCGACCCACCTTCACAGATCGAGGAAAGCAACTTGCCGCGCAGCAAGTTTTATCCACGAAGGGCATCGCAGTACACATTAAATTCTGCGCGGTGCACATTCGTTTTAATGTTGTTGATCGGTTCAAGAAGATGGGCGTCACGAACGAAACAATCAATGGCCACATCATGAACCTACAAGCATCAAAATCGGTGCGTCAATATGAACGAACAATTGATGAGCTGCGCAAAACATTTCCCTTGTGTGTCGTGTCTGAGGTGGACGGGAAGCGGAAGGATGAGTACGTATGGTCTTATCTACGCAATATTCACCCGACCAATTGGACAGTTGTAAGGAATATGTCTCGAAGTACGAATGAGGACAAGTGGCTTGAAGATAACTGGAAGGATTCCCCATGTTATGGTGTCAATATGCCATTATTTGGGGTGCGGTCTACTAGTGGCGCTGAAGGCGACAACAGTGGGTTGCTCTGGAAGGGAGCTCGCACCAGTTTGCTTTTCAAGTCTCTGAGGGCCTATTGTGTAAGAGCTGTAGCAATTCGCAATGCGCTAGTGAAAGAAACTGGAGACTGGCACACCAACGGGTTTGACATTTCTCCTCATGCGAAGGAGATTTTCGATGCCGAGAAGAAACACGTCGCGAAACTGAGCGTACTCCCATCTACGATGCCTTGTTTTTATGTGTTTGACCCGTTTGATCGAAGTGGTGCAGCTGCGTCAGCTAAGATTTACCAGGTAAACATGGCTAGTGGAAAATGTCACCCTTGTAGCGTTTCACAGCAGCTTCAGATTCCATGCCGCCACATACAAGCTGTGCTGTATGCTTCGGAGAATCAAAAATCAAGGCCAGATCCCGCTCTACGATGTCCTTCAGTACTTTCACCGCTCGTATCTTGTTCGCACAATGCATGGCGCAATTTCGCAAGTCAACATCGGATTACCTGTTGAAACCATTTCAACAGTGCGCTTCAATGTTCTACCCGCACCTGTGTATCGACAAGCAGGCGGCTCTCGCAAGACTCGGGTAGCTGACATTCAACGTGGTGAAAAACGTCTAAAACGTCGAGGTGAAGAGCTTCACAGGTCGCAGTCGGCACAGGTTTCTTTTAACTTGGCCCAACAATTTGATGAGCATGATGCTACTCCATCGATCTATGCTTTTTTCGATTCTCGAGTCACTGCCATGATCACGCAGAAAAGAGCTGAGTACCAGTGCAGCAACTGTCAAGGTACCGGTCATAATGCTGCAACCTGCACATTCACCGGCCAGGATGTTGCGGAAGCCGGAGAGCTCGTGATCCCAGGTGAGTATGTCCTCGGATCTTCCCCCTTTGAAAGTTGCAGTTAATCAACAGACAAGGATATCGTGCTGTGATATCCTATAGGTAAGGAACGTTTCACAACACGGAGTCATGTTAATGCAGCTAACCAGTGCACTTGCAGTGGCGTACGATACCTTTATGCAGCTTCAAGTCAATTCACTGTGCGATCTGCGGTACGCACACCGGCAACAACATCGTCATATCCTGCATATCAATGCCTGCACACGATACGGCAACCAAACCTTTCTAATTGACGAGTTATGCTTCATCTTCCTGCCCAGCTAGAGACACACATCCACCTCCCTCAACCTTTAAACGACACGGGGCCTTATTACCACACCACAGGTCGCCAACTCGTGGGTGCAAACGGTCGATGTGAGCTCGAGGAGGAAGAATCGATAATGATAAATGAAAAAAAATTCAAAAAGAAACCCGCGTCTCGTATTACCTTTCTCATATTTGCACAAACTCGTAAAGAGCATCTTAGTCCACAGCCCACTTGTCATAGATACCTTCATGGCATCGTCCGACATAGACTAGAGCACCACCTTTGAGGCTTCTTGAACGAGGCACATTAAATCTTAAACTGAACGACCACCTTGACTCTCAACCTGGTGCCGAAGTGGTCGTGGTGCTGCATAATTGGTAAACGCTGCTGGCGCGCTGGTACCGGGAAAATATAGGCCTCATCATCCACGAGAGGACCCAAAGTCACGCCGAACACAATCGAGCACGACACAATTGACACGTTCGACAGCGCGGGCGTGTTCTCGATGCACGAGCACAGCGATGCCCGTGATCGACTTGTCCACACGTGATACCAAGATACTAGCGTCCACGATGATGGAGGCAGAGTGGAAAATCACATCGTGGATATCCACGCGAAATTACGCGTTGGACAGCATGTTACCAACGCCGATAGACAGCACTGGAAATGTGGATTCAGCTTCAGATCCTTGTAGCGACTGCAAACTATTCTAGAGCAGGAACGCACATGAGAAGAACACAATGAGAATACCACACTACGCGAGTAAACAAACTCAGAGTACGTACATTAATGGGGGAAATGATCTGCCTCTAGATGAGACCTCTTTGCGGTGCAGTTCGGGACGTCTGCGGATGTGTTCTTCGTAATGAGGAGAGGCTTGTGGAGGAAGTTTAATTTTAGCCAATCACATGTTGTTGTTCGTTGTGGAGTCTGGGTGCCTTCGTTGTGGTGTCCAGCGATAAACATCCCCACTGAATTGTGGGTACAAAGTTGCGCGACCAGGTTCTGGCTTCACTTGAGTTGCTGGATCAGGTCCGGATGTTGCGGAACACCTTGAGCTTGGGCGTGCGTTGCGCGAAGGTCACGCAACTGTGCAGCTTGAAACCGCTGAAGGTTCCGCGCTGCTTCCCGCTCTTGTTCATGCTTGACACTCCATTGACTGGATCTTTTGCTGGAGAGACGCAAATTGCTCATTCAGTGTACGCTGGGTCTTCCGGCCCAACGAACCCGTTCCGCTTCTTCGACTCGCTGACGACGTAGTTGCTGAGCAATACGTAACTGAACGAAGTACATCGGCGCGCCCTCGCTCAGCGAGTGCTGCTTCAGCAATGCCTTGTCGACTGCCTGCGCCATCGATCACTGATCGTCTTGCATCCGGTCTTGCCTCCGCCCAGTGTTTCCTCGAGGAATCGAGTAGTTCTCAGGCGGGCTTATCGGGTGTGCACTCGTCTAACTTGTCGCTCGGCGCAGTGACTGGATGGCTGCGAACGCATTCTGTAGCCTGACCCAACTGACCGTCGACTGCTCTTGCTTCAGCTCCATTCGTCGCAAGGCTTCCTGTGTCTGCCGCATCGTGTTCAACGCCACTTGAGACGCACCTGACGTGACGGACATTGCGGACCAGGCATCTCGATCGTATTGCCAGCGTACTGAATGACTGGACCGACTGGACGTCTGCTTAGACTTCGCGATCGAGTGCGTGAATGCTCTCGACGACTTGAGCCCGGTGACTACATCGATCATCATGACCGAACGGTCTCCACTGGGTGACGGTCGAACTCGCACGATTGGGTGTGATGCGTCTTCTGGATGAGGTCTCTGCGGACCTTCCGGCAATTCGAGGCGGTGGTGCGATCGGATTCTGACATGGTGACATCTTCCTGATCCACTAACACCGGTGCCGGAGGGAGTACTGTCCTCGTAATCTGAACACCAACGTCCGCCCCAGACTGAATGGCTCCAGCCTGAGCATACAGAACCATGGGTATACCCAACGTACGGCATACGCTGTTGACCACCGGACCATAGCGCGACGATGACAGGAACTCTTCTCGACGACCTCGACCCTTGTGTAGCACTGGCCAAAGATTCATCTGAGCCACCCGATCGTAGCAAACAAATTCGACACCGCATCCGACGTCCTGGATGAGTGTCCCCCGAACGGTCGAAGCTCGCTCATTCAGTGTGGACTCACCGGCTTGCCTCATCCAGTGAATGGTATGATGGGCGCGAACTCAGTGACGGAGTCGACAATGACACGGGTCGTGGAGGTCTCGTTGCAGACGCTTGGATCTCGGTTCGCTATCAGATGATCCCGGCGGACTTCGATCGGCGAACGCGAAGCCATCCTCAGCAGACATACTCGTGCCCCAAGATTCCAGCCTCGTAATCCGTCATCAATAGATCTCCTTGATCATACCAGCATGGTAATCCAGGTCCAGGTGCTTGACTCGACGATTTGGGTACCGTATTCAGTAGAGTCATCTCAAGGATGACCTCATTCGGTACACCGGATGCCACAGCTCGCCACTCCAGAAGTTCCACGATGAAAATGTTGCATGTCCTCAACCACAGTTCGCACAAGACTTGGCGCCACTCTGGATGACTCGACTGAAACCACATTCGTATCAGGTTCTGGAAACGAAACCGATTCGCAGGCAATTGTCTGGATGAGGGCGACACATTCTCGGGGAGTCAGCAGACCAGGTGAAACGCCGATGGCCGTGATGTCTCGTGCCTCGCAGCAATACGTAACTGAACGAAGTACACT